>JAWNOX010000192.1:2830000-3377500 GCA_035045555.1 Drosophila fulvimacula
GGCCCGGGCAATTGTTGTCATCGAAATGATTCCACACATCGGAGAGTTCCGGAAAGTCGTCCTTGTGACAGAACGGACATTGCCAGCTATCGGAATCGTCGATGCGCACGGGATTCGCATTGTCCAGCTGCTCGCCTTGTGGACGACGATACGTAAATCCAGTCACCATTGCCGTCACACACTTGCCCACGTAGAACGAGTCCGGTGTCTCTTTAGTAAGCAAATCGAAGAGCTCCTCGGAGCTGGGCTTCTGATAGCTGGAACGATAATCCTTGTACAGGCAGCTCAGCTCGTTGCGGATGTCGTAGAGCGTGATGCTTTTGCTGCCAAAGCCCTGGCGTTCCAGCTCCACGGCAAATGCATCCAAATCCAAGTCTTTGAGTCTTTCTGGTGATTCGAGAATTTCCTCTAGAGCACCAGCTGGATTTGTTTCCTCATCATCGTATTCCATGGCATCGATGGCCATCTTGCGTGCCCATTCATACGTTTCCGGATGGACACGCGACCCATCCAATACCTCAACGTATGCCTCGGTGCTATCGCCCAGCGAACTGGTATCGATCTTGATGAAGCCGCTGCAATTAATAAAGACCTTCGGGCCCAGATGACAAACCGTTACCAACTGGGTGCGATTCTCGAGGCGCTGATTGCTCTGCTTGAGCAGCTTGAGCAATGCCTGTCCCTTCCTCGGGCCCAGTCCACAGATATATTGCAGCAGATTGACGGTGCGTGAATTCTGCACCATCATATTGATATCTAGGCCCACCTCGCTGGTGCGATTGATGAACTCCAAGCTGAGTTGCTCCAGCAGTAGCTCGCGCGGCACACGCTCCTGCAGTGGATGGTAGCGCAGGCAGAGTATCTCGTCGTCGGCATCGCACAGCTGCGAGTACTCAACCAATGGGTCCTGCATTTTGCGTGCCAAGGAGACAGCCTGCTTAAGCAAAGGTGGATATTCCTTGAAGTCAGATTCGCCCTTCTTCGAGTTGGCATAGATCTTGGCCAGTTCGTTGTCAATGATCTCCACCTCGATGGGCGGGAACTGCTCATTGGCCTCCAAGTCTTTGAGTATCTCGCGTATGTCCGTCTGTATCATTTGGGCATCGCGCGACTCGGCGCCAATAACCACAATGTGCGGTTTCTTCATCTTGATGAACTCGCTCAATTTACGCAAATCGGCCAGCTTCTGAGCCTTATCTTCGGTGTTATAGGAATTCTTACGTTTGAGTATGCTTGGCAATCGTAAGTAGTCAGAGATATCGCCCTCCGGGCTGGCTATGGCACAGAAGGCAGCCACCGATTGATCCGGATCATAGGCCAAGCCCATGGCTCGTATGCCCCTCAATGTGCTCCACTCCTCGAAGTTATGATGCTGCGGCATCTCTGGCTTATATGGTGCCACCTTCAGCCATTTGTAGAGCTTGGCTATGCACGAGCGTAGCACAAATTGTTGCGCCTCCTCGTGCAACGTTGCACGCAGCTCCTTGATTAGATCCGGAATGACCCATTTCTTTAGGGCCAACTGGACGCATTCGGCACGTAGAGCATTCCACTCGAGCACATTCTTGGCAAACTGATCCAGATGGTAGAGCTGCGTCGCCTCGGTCACATAGTCACCTGGCGGACCGTTTGCATTCGCATTGCCCTCAAATTCATCGAGAAACTTAATCTCCAACAGCTTCTCCTCCTCGGCCATCAGCAGCTTGATGAACTGATCACCAAAGAGATCGCCAACCGGTTTCTTGGCAACATATTTCATCGAATAGACTGGCGAGTTCTCATCGATCAGGACCATGCCGTTCTTTGTGGGCCGTATATTGATGCGTGCCCGATCGAAGTACACCTCACGCATTGTCTTACGCAAGAGGGGCTCCTGTGCCAGCTGCCTAGCGACAACGTATTTGGCAGCATGCAGCACCTCATCGACGGTCATGAAGCGTGGCGACAAATACTGCTTGGCCATCTCAGTGGGACTTAGGCTCTCCTGGTTGACTTCGTTCCTTTGATAATTATCCCGTAGGTTTTCGGCAAACTGTTCGGGTGTTAGGCCAAAGTGTTTAGCAAAGCCGCAGATGCCGGCCTTGCGAAATACAGCATAGGGACTGCTGTTTGGTGCCTGCTTCAATTGCTCTTCGGCCGCCAACTCGAGCTCATCATTCTCGTCGAGCTCCGTTAAATCAAGTTTATCAGTTAGATCCACTCCAGACTCGCCATCACTGCCAGCTGCAGCAGCTGCTGCCTGTTTGCGAGCTCTAGCCTCGCGTCGCTCCTGCAGCTGTTTGCGTCGCTGTTCGGCCTGCATTTTGGGCAATTCATGTGAATAGTTGAGAAGGAAATACATGTGGACATCCTTCAGCTCCTCCATCGATTGCACATCGCTCAAGCGTTCAAAATCGCTATCAAGCATCAGACGAACATCGTCCGGCAATGGTTTGTCTGGGTCATCACAAAGTGTTTCCAACTGGAATTGACGCATCTTCTGAAACAGTAGCTTCAGCTTGCGCTTACGATCGTTTAGCTGGCACCAGCGCTCGTCATAGTGGTAAACCTTCCACAGATCATCGATGTTGAGCTCCGGCTTAACATACTCCTTGCGATAGAATGCAATGAATGGCACCTCCAGCTGTTGGTTGCGTATGAATTCTAAAGTTTGTTTGATTTTATTCACAGCCGTTGGCGGTTTGCGCATCTTTTCACGGTTGTCCGCCTTCTCCTGCTCGGACACCGTCTGTTTGCAGAAAGCGAAACGATATATCCAATTGGCCTCGTCGTCCAGCTCATGGGATCCTTCGGGCACCGATGTCACCGGCACCTGACGCAACTGCATACGCTCCGGTATATCTGTCTTTCGTATCTCATTGTCCAAGTCTGTGAAATGGCCGCGTTTCAATTCGCTTGGCTCATAAATATCAAAGATAGTCTTTTTGATTGCTTTCTTTTTGGGTGATTTCTTCTTTTTGGCCGCACGAAAATCATCACCAAGCATATCCTCATCATATTCATCGCCCTCCGAGTCTTCCTCGTACTCATCCTCTTCGGGCTTATAAAAGTCATCGTAGTCAAAATCAACGCCAAAGATATCTTGACCCTCCTGCAGCGAGCTAGAAAGAGAGAGAGAGAGAGAGAGAGAGAGAAACGGAGATTTTCAAATTATAAAATCAATCAATCTATATGATCAAGGAACATATCAAACATATATATGTATTCTAATGTATCTTAAATTTCAGCAATTCATATATCAAAGTATATCCAGGTATCCTATGTCTATGTCCTATAATATATATATATATATACATATATATATATATATTATATATATATATACTTACGCATCTGTAAAGATGTGTCGACGCTTCTTTTTCTTATCAGCTATAGGACGACCATTGTCATCCACTATAAAATCATCCGCATCCGATTCGCTGTCCTCATCATCAAACGTATCTGCTTCACGAATACTGCGTTCGCTGCGTCTCTCAATGCTCTGCTATAAAAGGCAATCAAAAAAAAAAAAAGGAATTCATTTCTACTATATATAATATATATTGCTTGTAATACGTACATCATCATTTTCATCAAACAGCTGCTCGGCAATTTGCTCGCGTGCGAGACCTTCATCCACGTGCTGTTCCTCGCCATCGCTTTCGTTGTCGTGAATGCGACGAAGGCGCTTAAAGCGTTTCTAAATTAATTGAAAAAAAAAAAAAACAGTTATATATATATATACATTTGATAATATTTATATAGATTTCACTTACGCGTCTCTCAACCTTGACGCCCAAATTCTCTTCAATCAGATCGTAATCATCGTCCTCCAAGCGATCGTCTAGATCATCATCTTCATGTTTTTTACGCTTTTTGCCACTGGCACCTTCGTCATCCCCACCACTGCCCGTATCAGAGTCATTATCGCTTCCGTCTTCCTCGATGGGGCTGTCATCGATTAGATCCTTGAGCTCCTCACGGAGTCGTTCCTCATCATCTGCAGGTGGTGTAAAGAAGGAAAAACCGCAATATATGGAAACAATTTGCATGCTTCATAGTTGTTGACTTAAAATAATAAATTTTGTTGTTGTTGTTATTTTATGCAAACGATTTAAGTCACTTAAATTAAAATCATTATTGAGGCACAACACACTATATCATCATATTCAAATTTCCTTTGCGGACGAAGGATATAAAAATAACATTGAGCATAACCTCAAAGTTGTAAACAAAAACGTAGACACCTGCCCTTGGAGGGGGGGGGGGGTGTCTAGAGGCAGTGTTTTGGGGCGGCTACAATTGTCCAACCTATGACACATATACCACGCACACACATATAGCTAAATACGCATACATACACACAACATATACATATATACTTTTATCTATATACAGGATGAAAATTTGATTGCGTTTTAAAGGGACAAACGAATTCTGTGTACATTAATTGGGGAATGTGTATAAATTGAGCGGGCTTTTATGGACTGCATACGCACCTTCTTCTTCTTCGCTGCTGTCGGAGACGGCGGCTTTTAGCTTCTTTAGTTTTTTCCGTTCGTGCACATCTAATTCTTCCTCATCCTTTGGGCAAAAGAGAACAAAATGCAATACATATAATTACATATATATTTATAATTACGTGCATATATGTATATATTTATATATGTGTATATATCCATGTAAATATGTACACACACACGCGCGACTGCAACACAGAACGCAAAGAAATCGCATTTTGCGCGCGTGCAAAATAATGAAGAGAAACATACCTCCGATTCGGCGGCTTCGGAGTCCAAGAATTCAGCCATTGCGATAAATTAAATAACTAAATTATATGCTAAAATGAATTTAACTAAAATTAACACACAATAAACGTCGTTTGCAGTGTCACAATAAAAAAAACCCAAAGACGATTGAAGAAGCAGCACAAATGTCAAAAAAAAAACACACACAGTATATAGTAGTGTTGTTAAGTTCATGCAGTCACTGTCAACGCTCTAAGGGTTGCATTATCAACTATCGATACGCATACAGACCGACCATCGCTATGCTCATGTAAAGCCCAACAGAATTACTTGCTCATAAAAAATCGTCATGTGCCCTCAAGTGCTAGAAACGCTAGCTACAGTGTTGGCAACGCTGTCAAGCGGGTAGCAAGAACGAACCATCACACTCAATAGTAATATCAATAAGCGGTTCGTGTGTGCGCGCTTCTTCTATATAAATATAAATATATACGTGTATTATTAAAATAATTAATCAACTAGTTTTTTTTTTTTTGATACGCTTAAGATAAAATTAACAACATTTCGTTTATCTCTGTCGATATTTTCTAACTGTGCTCTACACGAAGTTCCAGTTCCAGTTGACTGTGTGAGTCCGGCGTCGGCCACTTCGCTTGTCACTTTCGGCGGTTAGTTCTCAGTGCGCGCTGGTGTGCGTGTGTATGTGTTTTTCGTGTGTTGCTACTCACAACGCGTGGTATATTTTATTTAATTATTTTTTATGTTTGCTCCACAATGCATAGATATTTATATAGCCAAGTAAATGCAAAATGTATATAGATATATCTATCTAACTGACAACGACGACGCCATAGAAAAGAGCATGAAAAAACACTAAACAAAAGTCAAGCAACAAAACACACCAATCAGAAGTCAAGCCAAAAATCCAAAAAAAAAAAAATAAATAAATAAAAATATATATAAATAAAAAAAAAGAAGCTGAACATAGCAGGCCGCTTCGTCTTACTCAAATAGAATTTCCTGTTCCATTACGGCGAAAATAAATACAAAGCGAAGTCTAAAGGAGCAAGCTAAAATACATAAGAAGAAGGAATAGAATTTAAAAGATGGACATAATCAATAAATTCACGAATGCATTTTGGAGTACGCACATTTGGCTGCCGCCAAATACAACTTGGGCGGACATTGCGCCCGGTTCGCGTCCAGATGTTGTGCACGCCGATTATCGGGACTTAATTTGGCCCATTCCATTAGCCGCTGTCGTTATGCTGGTGCGTTACACATTGGAGCGGTGAGTAAAAGAAAAATTTCAACTTACAGTTATTATCTACAAATATATATATATATATATATATATATATATATATATATATATATATATATATATATATATATATATATATTAGTGTATATATGTATACGCCCTTTTTAGCGTTTTTCCAGCGTCATTAAACTTATGCGGCGTTTTATGCATGTGTGTGTGTGCTGGTTTATTTTACTGTAAATGTTCCCATTGACCGCTTCGCTTTCAAGCACTGGCATTGTGCAGACACACACACGGACACGGACACACCTACACAGGCGCACGCTCTGTTTGTTTGCTTGTGTGCGTGTGCATGCTGTGCAATGTACAGTAAGCTGGCGCGCGCCGCAACAACACGTACACACACACACACATGAATGTATACATTTTTGCTCTTTTAAGCCAAACATAACCTCACGTGGAAACGCCCAACATTGTATGTATTCATATAACTGTTTATGTGTATGCATGCATGTATGTTTGTGTGTGTGTGTTTGTTGTTGCGTTCCCTTTGCCAACGCCTTGCAACTTTATGTTTTCCTTCATCCACTTCTTCAATTTCAAAAATTGTGGCGGCGGCGGCGGCGGCTGGCAACGGCTCATTGGAATCTCAATTTCCCATATACATATACATACATACATATAATATGAGAGCGCTCTGCGGTGTTCGTGCCGCTTACAGCGCTTACTAATTGTTTAGTTAACAAAGAAATACTAAATAAATAGGATTTGTTTATACTTGTATGCACTAAACAAATACGAGCATAACAATAACGGTGCGCCGTGCATTGTTTTTTTTTTTACTTCTATACATAAACACAAATATGCTGCACAGTGGTTTGTAGTCATTGGAAAACAAACTGAAAAACCTTAGTCATGACACTTAACCTGAAAGTAGTAATTGCAGTAATGTGAAGCTTCTCAAGCTCAAAATAATTTTGTTATCGTGCGGAGCGGAATGGAGATGGTGTGCGATATTATTATTGTTATTCTTGATTATGCCATGCAACAACAACACACAACGATAACGTGACACGAACGCTTCATTTTCAATCATTACGATGTACTTAGAGAGCATTAGTCATTAGCAGAAAATGACCAGCAGCAAGTATAATCAGATTGCAGCTAGAAATTTGAATTGAACTGTGAATCAATCGAATTCCAATTAAATGAATTTTATACGGTTATGATCGAGACGTTGTTGGCATTTGTTTAATTGATTTTATTATTTTTTTTTTTATTATTCCTTATTTGATTTCAATTTTATTTTTTATTCGAATTTCATTTTAGTTAACTTTATTTTTTTTTCGTGGTTATTGTTATTGCCTCACTCGATCCACTGTGCAGTAAAGCGTTTGACGCTTTTTGGGGCCAATTAACCTTATATTTGCTCTCACACTTACAACATGTGCGCGCGCGCGCCCGCCTCTGTCTCTCTCTCTCTCTCTGTGTGTCTGAGTTGCGTGCATTTTGCATGTTGTAATTAACATAATTACCAATGTTCGTGTGAATTTGCGCTAACAAAGTTTGCACACAGACACACATACACACACGTGCAGATAGTCCATAGTTAAATGGGGTCAGGCGCACCTGCAATGTGTTCCATTCCACAAATTTGTTTTTGTGTGTGTGTGGTGTGTGTGTGTGTGGCCTGCAGTAAATGTTAAGCGGCCAACTTCGCGTTGTGTGAAATGTTTCTATTGAACTATAACCGCATAAGACTTAAAAATATTTTTCAGGGTTGTTAAGTTGACTGGTTTTATTTAGATTTTGATTTTTAGAGTTTCTGAAACTAGAATTGGCTTTCATGGTCGCCAACAAATTAAGCAAGTGTGCATGTACCTACCTACATACATACATATGTATTTGTGTGGCATCGACAGCGACAACAACAACAACAGCAACCAAAGTTCTCTTGCCACTTCTGCACTCAACCTGAGCATTTGTTGATAAGATTTGTGCGCAAGATTTACGTAAAAATAAAATATAAATTTGATAATGCGCGCTGTTATCGCAATTACGTTATAACGACATACACACATACATACATACGTATGTACATGCGTGTGGGTGGGCATGTGTGTGTGTGACACACGCTTGAGTCAGTGTGCGCTGTGGAACGAGTGCTGTGACTCAGTTCCGTTCCATTCCTGGCAAGCCTCTGGCTAGCTTTTCCAAAATTGGAATGCTATGAGAAAAGCAACAATAACAATTCTATGCCAAGCAGCATGCACACAAATACATGCGATTATTATCTACATACATATGTGCAAAAGTGGGAGTATACACACATATACATACATATAAATAACAAGTGTATGCATGCATGTATAAATATATATATATATATATGTAGATATATGTATTTCTCCTGATTACGTATACGTATCAGTCGACCCTCACAGTATGCGGCGGCGGCGGCGACGGCGGCCAGTCAAGCGGTATAAAATTTAAAGTTTTGAAACTGTCACACACACACACACAGAAGCAAGCTAAATGGTTAAATCTAATCAGAGTCGGGTCGTCGTGCTGGCGACAATTGCCTGTAGGTGCGTGTGTCTGTATGTGTGTGTGTGTGAATTGCAGTTTTTCCATACTTATTTTGCACACTTCCAAGAATGAAGACACATACACATACACACATACTCGTTTGCCAGTTTATTGTTTGTTGGCATTAATCTAAATCCAAACTAGTTTTTTTTTTTTACTGGTGGCTGTTGCTGGCCCAAAGCGAAAGGCCAAAAAAGTGCACGTGCTTTACGCACACAGAAGGCCGCCGGCTTACGCACACACACGTACACAATATATGGCTCGCTTTTAATATGCAATATATGTATGTATGTATGTATGTTAAATAGCCAATTAACGCCGTTGCTGTTGTTATTATCGTTGTTGTTGTTGTTGCTGCTGTTGCTACTTCTGCTTTGAAATCAGCTGTTTGACAACGAGCGATAACAGATGAGAACGTTTTTTAATGATCTTGTTATCGCTCGCTCGCTGAGCTGCTCGAATGACACTGTCCAAGGTTTATGTTAAAGAGCATGAGTCATCGCTTAATAAATGCAAGTGTGTGAGTGTGTATGTTATATATGTATAACGGTCTGTACAAGTATGTGCATTTTGTACAATATCGTCCAATCATTTGCGTGTTGAATTATCATCAGTGAGAGCATGACTTGCTTGTACTTATCCTCTCTCACTCTCGCTCTCTCGCTGCGCAAATTTTGGACACACTGTAATTTGCCGAAATGGCAACACTCTTACACACACACGCACACACACATTTGATGTGCGCTGATAACAGTGGCAAGTTTATATGTATATAGAAAAAAAATGCATGGAGCTGCCTGCATTGAAACAATTACGAACGTCTAAGGGCCAATCACTCGAGCAGCAGTGCTGTTAACTATCGATAAACAAGAGAAGCTGGAAACCGCGAAAAATGCTAGCAATTCAAATGCTATAAGCAAATATTTAAGTTGAGCCAAGTATAGCAATTTATGCGTGTGATAAATTTATATTATTATTATTAAATTTATATATATTATTATTATTATTTATAATATTAGTTGCAAAATATTAAAAGATTGACAGCGTGCATATTAAATTCGATTTTTAGTGGCCAGTTGGCAACTGCGCAAAAAAGGCTAAATTGACAACACTTACGACACGCACGCATGCAGCTGCATTTATTTAGGTACATACATACATACATACATACGTAACTGTAATTAAATGCACGCACATCGTTCGCCACTATTTTCGTTACAAATTGCTATCGATGCCAAATTATAAATGTTTTTTGTTTTTGTTTTTGTTTGGGTTTTCTAGCGTTTATGCACTTTCTGGAACTCCGGATGTAAACATTTATTTGAGCCGTAATGTCTCCACCTGCAGCATTTGTATATAGACAATGTATATATTGGGCCGTATCACATCACTGTCATATTTGTCTAAGCCTAACCTAGACACCTGGCTACGCTTCATCATTTAACAGTTAATATCCAATTGCTGTTTAATGTAACGTATTGCAATCAACGCTGCCAACCAGTGGCGCCACCTGTCGTCCGTGGGAAACTTGCATGGTCAATCAGAGAGAGGGAGGGGAGCCTGTTATTCCCAGTGAAACATGCAATTATTTATCTTGATTTTGCTTTTGCTTTCAATAGCAAATTTGTTATTTGATTTTTTGTTTTGTTTCATTTTGCTATTAATATTCTTATGGTTACTATATTTCGTTTCGGGTGCGTTTCCTATTATTACAAATTCTAAACTTGTCACAACCCGTAATTTATAAATACTATATATGATATGCATTTATACAGAAGACCCGCTTACATACATATAAATTACCTATTTATGCGGGCTCAAATTAATATGAAAAAAGAAAGAAATAAATAAATCAAATACGTCAATCGAATCGATCGAGCAGTGGCAACAGTGACTGACAACATCTGGCAACATCAATATCTGGAATATCAGTTCAGTTGGTACAGGGCATGCTTAAGTCTAGTTGGGCACATGCACTTTGCCATAGTTTTGATGTGATACTCTGTCACGCTGTGAAATGAGAGTATATTCGTTTTTATGTTTTAATTTTACGTGATGGAATATTTAATTAATTTATTATAGACAGAGAGAGAGAGTGAGAGACCAAATTTAGATATATATAAACATCCGCATTGCGTCACATAAAAATAGCTGAAACCGCTAAAACCTCAGAAATGAAGATCGGTTTTCTCTATTAACCAGAAATAATTGAATATAATATATATTTTCATAAACTTGATATGCATAGGAATGCGAACAAGTATCATGCAGTCGTGCTTAGAATTGTTTGCTTTCAGGTTTCATTATGTCAACTCAAATCGAATTACATTTATCATTGTAATTAACACCAATTTTCTGTGGAGTGTAATCATGCTGATGACCTATTGGTTGATTGTCATAAAGAATGTAATAATAAAGTATATAAAAATATGTACATAGCTCTTCTATATATAGCTTCCTTAATTTGATTCATTTTTTGGGCTTGTGCTTCGCACACAACAAAATAAAAAATTCAATTGATTTAAAATTCCAGACGCGCGCGCTCAGACAGAAAGAGATAGAAATGGAAAGAGAGAGAGAGAGAGAGAGAGAGGGCGAGTCTGGGTGACAGCTTGAGAGGGCTGGGGGTGTCATCAGCCATATTTTCGATTTCATTTAGCAAATTAACTTCCTATGCTACGCCTGAGCCAATTGTTTATGCATGGAATGAATGGGATAACTGCGGGCTACGTACAGCGTTGCCATGCTTCACACGTGCCAGACAGACAGGACAGATGAGCAGCTGGACAGACAGACGACAATTCCCGGCCCTTCCCATATGTAGATGTAGTTCGATATGGAATTTCAAATAGCTTGCAAAAAGTTTCCGCGTTTTATAAGCCACAGGCAGAGCCAAAATGAAGTTCTTTCACTGCTTCTGCTTCTGCTTTCGCGCATATAAATGATATGTTTTTTTTTTGCGCTGTTGCCAAACTTCTGCCATGCTTAATGCTGCCTAGAACAACGTCTGGAATTCCCAAATGAAATTTCAATTGTTTTTACTTCTTGAGCTTTGTCCATTGTGCATACGAAATGAAATGAATGGGTGGCGCGACGTTGCCAAACTTCACAATTATATAAGATTGTACTCTCATTAAAATGATTTGCCTTTGTCGCTCAATTATCGTTGATTAGTTCATTTGCTCTTCTTCTTCTCATCTTATGGCTGCAGATAAGCGTTTGCCATTTTACGAATGGCATTTTATATAGGCAAAAAGGTTTTTTTTTTTTTTTTTTATCGATAAATGCATGAATATATTTTTTATAATTGTATGTTAACAATAATTTGATTTCTACCCAAGGGTAAGGGTATCTAGTAGTTCATCAAGTTGACTTAGTTGGCGTATGTACAGGATAACGATTAGTTATACACATGTATATGTTGCATACATCATGTATATGTAGCTAATCAACCAGGTTAATCTCTTGCTGTTCATATTTCGATTGAAATTGCGCGCAATAAATAACTCAATTATCTCTAATCAGTATGTATTTCCTCTATATGTTACAGCTTTTGGATATCACCAGTTGGCAAATCGCTGGGCATACGAAGCTCTAGGCCTAAGAAAGCAGCAAATGTTCCTACTTTAGAGTCAGCATATGCCAAATCCTCGCATTTGGATCATAAATGTGTGAGTAGATTGGGATATTTTAGTTTAGGAAAATTAAATGAGAATAAAAGTAAATTAAAATTAAAACTTTGCTGTATATTGATCTTCAATCAATCAGTCAGAGTTTCTAGAATATCATTTACATAGTCATTCAGAAGTAAAACTTTGTCATATATTGATCTTCAATTAATCAATCAATCAATCAGTCAATCAGAATTTCTAGAATACCATTTTAACAGTCATTCAGAAGTTAAACTTTGTCGTATATTGATCTTCAATCAATCAATCAATCAATCATCAGTCAATCTTTGTAGAACACCATTTTGGTAGTCAATTGGTTAATCAATCGTGCTCTCAATAGTTGCTAATCATTCATCGTCAATCATCATCAATCATTTAAGATCTCTCATTAATCAATCAATCAGTCAATCAACGACAAGCTTTTTTCACTGATCAAGAATTGATAGCGAGATTTATTTAGTTTAGATTGCTACTAATTACTTTCGATTGATCATCAATGAGAGTTATGATTGATGTATTGATGTATTTTCTCTGCTCATTCATCTGTTAGTTGGCTCCGCTGGCCAAGCAGACGGACATGACCGAGCGTCAGATCGAACGCTGGTGGCGTCTGCGCCGTGCACAGGACAAGCCGTCGACTTTGGTCAAGTTCTGTGAGAATACTTGGCGCTGCATCTATTATCTATATAGCTTTATATTCGGGGTGATTGTGCTCTGGGATAAGCCCTGGTTCTGGGATGTGAAGAGCTGCTGGTATGGCTATCCGCATCAGGTGAGTGATATACGATTTCCACTTTTCATTTCCCCAATAATCTATTATTATATTTTGGCAGTCGGTCAGCAATGATATCTGGTGGTATTATATGATATCGATGTCGTTCTATTGGTCATTGACGGCCACACAGTTCTTCGATGTGAAGCGCAAGGATTTCTGGCAGATGTTCATACATCACATGGTCACACTATTGCTAATGTCCCTCAGCTGGGTATGCAATCTGCATCGCGTTGGCTCCCTGGTGCTAGTCGTGCACGATTGTGCCGATATATTTTTGGAGGCGGCCAAACTGACCAAATATGCCAACTACCAAAAGGTCTGCGATGCGATCTTTGCCATCTTCACCGTTGTCTGGATTGTCACACGTCTCGGCTTCTATCCACGCATCATCTATAGGTGACTATTAATGAGCTGTTCGATTACGAACTATCGTTTATCGATTCTTTTTGTTTAACCTGAATTACAGCTCATCTGTGGAGGCACCGCGCATTCTGCCCATGTTTCCAGCCTATTATATATTTAATTCGCTGCTATTGATGTTGCTGGTGCTACACGTGATCTGGACCTATATGATTTTGAAGATTGTTGTCGATTCCCTGCAGAAGGGTCTGGTAAGTAAATTATAAATATGAATTGAATGAGCTGGAGACGAGATATATAGATAGTATTACAAAAATATGTTTTTCTTTAATTTAAAATTTTTGTGCTTTTGCAGATGTCCGGCGACATACGTTCCAGTGATAGTGAGGATCTCACAGACAGTTCAGGCAATGTGCGCGTGGCTAACGGCTCGACGCGCACAAAATCAAAATCTGGCAACGCTGCGTCGACAGCAGCAACTGCCGGTGGTGCAGTTACCCAGCGCAAGCGAGGCAACACTGGCAATGCCGCCAATAATCACACAGCCGATGCAACGACAGCGGCCAAGTAAACAAATGTCAAACTGTTGACTATATGCAAGACAGACAGACAGAGGGAGAGACAGAGAGAGAGGGGGGAGGTGGATTGGAAGTGACAACTGTAAACAGAGGATAAACAAAGAAGGAATGAAAAGCAACAGCAAAACAAAAACAAAAACAAACACAAAAACCAAACCAGTTCTGAACGTTTTTATGTTAATTATTATTTTTATATTTTATAAAACAAAAAGAAAATGATTTTTTTTTACTGAAAAAAAAAAAAAACAAAAAATTTGAATAAATGCGAGAATAAAACGCGCAATTAGAAATTCAAATTATTTAACATGTGTCCAACTTACGCGACAATTATTATTTATAGAGTTTTGTGTTAAACCAAAAAGCAAAAACAAACAAAAAAAAACAGTTATTATTTTTTTTTATATATGTAGTTTAGGCAAGGGCAAGAAATGGTTATATTAATTACCGTTATTGTAAATGACAACAACAACAACAAGAAAACACCAAAACAATTTTGAATGATGAAGGAGATGATGGAGATGAAGCAGCCGTAAAAATAAACAAATTTAAAATTCGCTACGAATTCGCGCTTAGACAACAAAAACAATTTAAAACCGAATAATAAATACATTTAAATGCTATTGTAAATATTTTAATTGTACGTTTTCCCAAAATAAACAAAAACAACAAAATCTAAATAAATGTATGTACGCAAAAAAAAAACAACAACAACATAAACGAACTATTTTTTTTAAACCCAAGCACAAACAATTACAGTTGATTGAATGTTCCGTTGAAATACCAGGCAAACAGCACAGCGCAACAGCAGCAATTCTATTTTGCTGCATGCTTCCAGGAGCAAAGTGTGTTGAGCAGCCGCGCTGGCTGAAATTCGTTTTCCAACATGGCGAATTTCTAGTGCATACTTTTACAGTTCAATGTCTTCAGTAGCAGCTGACAGGAGCAAAGTGTGTTGAGCAGCCGTGTTCGCTGAAATTCGTTTTCCAACATGGCGAATTTCTAGTGCATACTTTTACAGTTCAATGTCTTCAGTAGCAGCTGACAGCTGCGGCAGCCATTGAAGCTGGATGATGAGTCCAATTTGCGGCGTGAGCTTAAATTGTGTTTACCCAGCATACATATATACCATCAAGAATTGGTTGAATAGTCAATATATATTTAACTTCTTTGCATACGTAAGTATGCAGTATGCAGCGGAAACAATTGAATGGCATGGCTGTTGCTAGAGAGAGATGGACAATCAAACATTGTGCCATCACAAGAATGAGCGAAACAGCACGATGCAGGGCACTCTTCTAAATTCTTTTTGTTTGTTTTGCCTTTAAATTTGCTTTCATTTGTTCAGTTATTGTTATTTATTTATCAGATGTGACATTTCAATTTATATTTACTTACGTTTATATATACAAACAGAAATGCTATTTGGGTCTCTAGCACGCTTGTCATGGTTCTGGCGCCGCTTTGGTAGCCAGCGCAAGGATCGTGTCTTGGCCACCTTCGATTTCGACAAGACGATCATTGATGAGGATTCTTACGTGGCGCTATTTCGTCTGCTGGCACCCGAGAACCAGCACAAGGAGGAGCTGCAGTCGCTAATCAGCGGCAGCCGTTGGCTAGAGTATTTGGAGCAATTGCTGGGGCTGCTGCAGCGCAAACAGCATCTCTCCTCTAAAGAAATCGCTCAATCTATACGAAAACTGAAGCCCGTGCCGGGCATGTTGAATCTGCTGCGTCGCCTGGAACAGTGTGAAACCGTTGACCTGTGCATTCTGAGCGATGCGAATAGCTTCTTCATCAAGGAATGGCTGGCAGCGCATGGCTTGGATTGCTGCTTTCAAGCAGGCATCTATACGAATCCGGCTTGCGTGGAGCCGGAGACCCAGCGACTGGTCGTGGTGCCATATGAACATCAGACGCACTGCGACTACTGTCCGGAGAATCTATGTAAAGGTGGCGTCATGGACGAGCTCATCGAGTCCGCGAGCAATGGAGAGAAGACCTACAGCAGCTTCATTTACGTCGGCGACAGTTGCAATGATTTGTGTGCAATCCGTCGCTTGGGCTCGTCGGATACGGCGTGCATACGCTGGGGCGAGGAGCTGCACGAAAAACTGTCAGCGTATCGCAATGAGCTCAAATGCCAGCTAATCCATTGGCGAGATGGCTATGAGCTGGAGCAGCAGCTCCTGGCCAAACATCTGCAGTTGCATTTGTAAATTTAGAGAAATTGTTGTTGGTAAGGCAAAATTATTAATGCTGCTGTTTTATTCGACTTATAAATATGTTTTGTATGTGTATATATATATATATATATATATATATATATATATTCGTACAATATATATATATATATATATATATATATATTCATTTATGTGTATATAGTAATTCACTTATTACGGACTTATTGCATAAAATTCAATGGAAAATTAGATTTTAACCAAACTTTTTTTCGGTTCGTTTTAAGTAGACGAAATTGCAATGGGTTACGTTACGCCACGTAACACTGCGATACGCTAACGTTAGTTTTCAAATGTTTCCAGTTGGCGTTGCCACCACGTTTTTTTTGTTTGTTGGTGTGCTGTTTAAATTCCTTTTTTACAATTTACTTAAATAATTCATTCTGTCGTTGCTTGTGCCTAACTTTTCTCGTTTTTCTTTAAATATATATATATGGGGTGTCTGTGGGTGCACGTTAGCATAAATTACATGTATAATACAATCTTCTTAGCCCTAGTTAAATAGTAAATTGTTGTGTTTGTTGTTGCCGCTAGACAAAAAAAATTAAATATATATATATTCGCATATAAGAAAACACTACTTATATGTACACACAGACACAGCTGCATACGCACGCACGCACGCACGCATACATACATACACACATACATATGCATTTGTATTCGGCGCTTAACTAATTTAATTTACATGGCTAACTTACAGCTTAGACAAAAATAGTATTTTAGAATTAGATATACATACATACAAAAATTTAAACACACCAATCAGAATATTGAAGTTTCGGCCCAATTCATTTATTACATATTTGTTGTTTTTTCCGTTTATTATTAATTTTATTTGTAGCTTATTTATTTATATAGTACAATGGTTTTAGGCTAACGACGTACATAGAGACATAATTGTTTTTTTTTTTTTAGTTTTGTTGTTTCGGATATATATATATATATAAATATAAATATATATTTGCATATTTCAACGAAACACAAAATATAATAAAAAAAAAAAAGAATATACAATATCCGTTGTCCTAACTGTAAAGGCTGCTGTGTGTGTGTGTGTGATGAATGAGGAACACAGAGAAAGTGAGAGCGCGAGAGAGAGAGACGTTAAAATAAGTTTAGTATTTGCAACGGTAAATATGATGCACGCAGCACTGCCATATGATCGCCGCGCATTGGGTAAAAATGTACCACATGAATTTAACAATTATTAATAAAATACAATTAACTAAAATGCAGCTAAATAATATATATGCATGTGTGTATCGTGACTTATTGGCTAATTTAAACAAAACTCAACTTAGGCATAAACATACATTATTGATCTTGATCATTTTTCTTGTCATGTGTGTGTGTGTGTGTGTGTGTGGGTGGGTGGGTATGCCTGTATGTGTATGTGTGTGTATTCCTGTTGTGTATGCGTAAACATATTCTCTTCTCTTTTCGCTTAAGTAACATAATTGTGGGCATATTTAAATCAACTTATATTTATGCATATATAAAAACAATTAAATATAAAACAAAAAAAAAAGTTTTAATTAATTTATATATATATGTAGATGTGTAATATACGCCCGCAGACATGTACAAAAATTAGCTTATTTTCTTTTTAATACTATGCACGTGTGTGTGTGTGTTTGTGTTTGTGTGGCGGGGGAAGTTGGGGCTGGGAAGGGGGTTGGTGGTGGTGATTGGGTGGCGTTGGTGGGTGGGTCGAGTGGTCTGCTGCGACCCGCGCTTTCTACAAGTCCGTTAAAGTGCCCCTCGCACAATAACGTATCACCCCCACTCAGGCAACAAGCGGAGGTGGCACAATGCCCATTGTTGTTGTCGTTACTGCTGCAGCTGCTGCATCTGAGTTGGAGTTATTGCTGTTGCTGGCGGGCGTTGTTGTTATCATTGTTGCTGCTTCTTCATTGCTGCTGCTTTGTATTGTTGCCAAATCCTGGCTTCTATGCAGCAACAACTGGTGCTGCGCTGGCAATCGTTGCTTGCCAGCAGCATTAGCCTCCAGCTGATTGCTATTATTATTATTATTATTATTAATATTATTGTTGTTGGGACTGCTGGGACTAAGCGCTGCAGCAACTGGTGCTTCCATTGCTGCAGCTCCTCCACCGTTCGCCTGCAACTGCAGCTGCAGCTGTTCACAATTATTGTTGCTGCTGCTGTTGGGCGACGCTGTCCTTTTGGTGGGCTTTGCGCGTGAGCAGGGCACACAGAGCATGGTACAATGCTCGCGCAAATTGGTGATGTGATCGATGCGATACTCGTTTTGCCATTTTACCTTTTTGTGCTTTACAGCGGGCTTCGTTTGGCTGCCACTGCCATTGGGCGACAGCAACTCGGACTGCTGCGCTTGAGGCAGACCTTCGGGCCGTGTGGACCCACAGCGCATACATATCGAGCATCGTTCACAACTCCAGCGACCTGGCGAATACAGGGAATGACATATTAGCTATATAATACCAAATAATATATATATATATATATATATATATATATATATATATATATATATATGACGGCAACTTACCTTCTGGCACTGTCTTAATGCCCAGGCAGTAAATGTGATAGCCGCGATCGCACTGCTCGCAGTAAAGCATCTTGCCGGGCTGCTGGCTGCTGCGGCATTTGATGCAGCATTTGCATTCGGCGCACTGCCAATTGTAGTTGCGTACGCGTCCGACCATGCGCTGCGGCATATCAATGCAGCTGGGGTGCACTGCAAATCGCACAAGAGAATTAAATCCAATTCAATTCAAAAGCATATTTATTCTCCAGACTTACCTCTGCGTCGGCAGCTGTAGCAGCGTATAAAGGCCTCGGGCAAATTGCGCGCATTCCGATGCTGACTGCGCTGGCAGACGCCACAGTTGTGCGATGATAGCCTGGCATCCTTTTCGCGCTGCTTTATTATCAGTTCAGTTTCGCTGGCGGTGTTTATGGAACTGTTGTTGCTGCTGCAACTGCTGCAGCGGCTGCTGTAACTGCTCGCGCTGCTGCTGCTGCTGCAGCTGCTGTCGCTGTCGCTGTCAGATTCGCTATCCTGCAAAAGGTATCACAACATTAGCTATACTGTTGCATATGTTTGCCTGTTCACTTACAGATTCGCTACTGCTCGTGTCGCTGCTGCTGCTGCTGCTTGCGCTGACATAACAGAGGTTGCTTGGTTTGGCCGGATTATTGCTGCGCTGCTGCAGACGCGAACGCTGGCTGCGCCGCACCGCTGCTGTCATCAACTTGCTTTGGGACGCTTTAACACTCTCCTGCAGCAAAAGCTCTATTTGCTCTAGCTGCTCCTGCTCATCCGGCTGCTTGTGCGGCGTCTCCAGGACAGTATTCAGGGGATAAGCTCTGCAAAGAGTTAAACAATTTAGTTAAGAAACGTAAATTGATATCAACTAAATTAGCCTAGAAAGTTTTCTCACGTAACTCCACCCATTTAGTAATGAGTATAAGTATTAAAATCCCCAAGAATTATTGCTTTAATAATTTCCCTAATTGCAAATTTCCCAACGTGAATTATAATTGCTCATTGTTACCTCAGCTCCGCGGGCGTTAGCTGTCGATAGCTGGACGTAAATTGGCCTGGCACCAGGGCCAGTGGATAGGCGTGATCGAGGTGCTGAAACCCTTCGTCGTAGGCACGTGGCCCGAGCATTTGCGGCGGCGTTGGTATATTCTCTGCCTGTGCTGCGGCAAACACTGCCTCCGTAATAGGACGCTGCAACGCGGTGGAGCTGGCTGCTGAGTGCTGCACAGGAAAATTCATGGTGAACGTTTGCAGATCCAAACAGCCAACGCGCTCCTCCTTCCGGCTGCAACGAAATAAGGAAAAATAGTTGAAATTCAATCAAATTCTGAGCAACAGCATAATTATCCTTTCTCACTCACATCTTGTTAAAGTACACATTCCATTTGCTGGCCGAGAGCATTGCGCGATCGCGTGCCTGCAGGCCACGTCCAGTGCCAACGGTTAGGCCCAGCGCTTTCTGTTTGGCCTCGATTTCGCGCAGATGCTTTTGCCTAATATACTCCTTGTACTCCTCGTACTTGTCATAGAAATCGGCATACATAATGTCCAGTATATCAGATGCCCAGACAGCCGTAATGCCCAGATCGCACATCTTCTCGCTGACCAGACCCTTCTCCTGCAGCCAATTGCGCTCCTCCATGTCGACAGCTCGTCGCGGTAAATCTGGATATTTACGCTTAAAGCTTGTGATGCCCAGGTAGAGAGCAATCTGCTCCTGGATCATGAACGTGTCACGATTCTTGGACGGGCAACAACCCTTGGGTGGGGGCCAATCATACTCTGCAATGCTCGACGCATTGAAATCCGTGCTGCAAGGGCGAGGAATTACAAATGAGAATGAATTTCCAGTTGTCGAGTTTTTTATTTCAATTGACTCACTCTTCAGCGACGCAAATTTCCATCTTCTTCTTCTTGGGTCGCTTAAGCGCCGAACCAATTATCGCATCCACCGATTGGCCCTGATTGGAGTCCATTAGGCTCACGCTGCTCATCATGGACGATTGCGATTCCTCATTGTTAAGGAAATCCGGTTGTCTGGAACAAAATGATTATGTTGTTAGTTAATGAGCAAAACTACAGAGAGAGGGAAACTTACTTTTGTGGCGTTAGTGGAGGTTCCATGCTCGTTACCGATTGATTGCTGTTATTCAGATCAGCGCTCATGCGTGTGTCCTCCTCAAAGACCTGTGGGGACTGTAAGAAAATTAAAAAAAAAAAAAACAAAAAACAATTAATATTAAGAAAAATTATTATTTATTTTTATTTTATTTTTAACTTTTTTATTTATATTTTTTATTATATATTTTTTATTTTATATATTTTTATGTTTATTTTTATTTTTTCATATTATTTGTTTTATTTCGTATTAAGGAAAATTATTATTTTTATTTTTAATATTTTTAACTTTTTTATTTATATTTTTTTATTATATATTTTTTATTTTATATATTTTTATGTTTATTTTTATTTTTTTTATAATTTTTTTTTATAATTATTTTATATTTTTAAATATAATTTTGATTTATTTAATTTTTTTGTCTTTGTGAATTGATTTTGTTTGTTGCGCCGCCGGCAGCGCCAGCGCCAGCGCCAGCGCCAACGCGAGAGCAGCAACTCAAGAGAGCTTTACGCTACACAGTGTCTGTGTGTGTGTGTGTGTGTGCTTGTATGGCGGCATTGCCAACATGCAGAAAAAATAAAAAAAATGAAACCAAACTGTCTGCATGGGGAAGCGCACATGCTAAGCTTGCTCTCACTCGCGCTCTCTCTGTCGCTCGCGCTCTCTTAGCGACGCAGCAGGTGTGGTGAAGTTTGGTTCACTTGCCGCTCTGACTGAATCGAAAGCAAGAGCGAATAAAAACCAAAAGAGAGCTAAAAAGTAACAACAATTTGCAGCTGATTAAAATCACAGGTGAAGAGAGAGGAGCACAGCCCGTTGCTGTTGCATCGCTGCTAACTGCGGTCGCGTGCTGCTACTCTTGTTTGTTGTTGTTGTTGTTGTTGTTACTATTGTTATTCTTGGAATCGTATGCAGTTTTGGTAGCAGTTGGCAATGAATACAGCGCGCGCGCGCGCCTTTGATTTTAATTACGACACAGAACAGTGTTCGTGTGTGTCAGTATCACTGTGTGTGTGTGTGTGTGTGCGTGTGTGTCAGTATCAGTGTGTGGGTGTGTTTAGTCTTGTCTATGACTGTGTGAGTACATTTTACGTAATAAAACATAAACAAGTTGCATTGCAAGAGCAAAAGCAAACTATATATATATGTATACAGATATTAATGCCACACACACACACACACACACACACACACACACACACATCCATAGACAAAGAGCGCGACAAGGCATCCTTTGAATGAATCATGCCAAAGCTTTGAGCTTTACGGCATATGACGATAAATTACCCAATGGTCGCGTTCCGTTCAATGATTTGTTTTCTGTATCTCACAGCTCAGTACACTTACACTTACCGGACTAAAGAAGCCCTTGAGGCGTTCCGGATCCGGCTGATGCTTGAGTCCGCCCACGCAACGCGGTCGACTGAGCGCAATGGCTTTGGCTACGGCGCTGGCGCCGCGACTCATGCGCGGCACACGCGGCTGCGTATTGTTGGCGTTATTGCGATTGGCCGAGTTGCCGCCGCTGTTGCTGCGTGCCGAGCCGGCGCCGCCGCCACCTCTCGAGCCGCGTCCACGTCCGCGTCCGCGCGTTGGGGTCGATGGCGCTGCTGCTGGATTGGTGCCAAAGGCGCTCAAAGGATTGCACAGCGATGAGGATTCATCTAGTGAGAGACAGAGAAAGAGAAATTAATATAGGAATTCAGTTGTGTGTCATATGATAGCTTCATTACCTCCAGAGTTGTCCAGCGTGCTGTAGTTGTCCTCATCATGTGAATCATGTTGGCTGCCGCCACTGATGCTGTTGGTGTTGCTGTTGTTGTTGTTGCGCAGCTGCTGTGTGGCAGTTATTGAGGAGAAATCGTTGGGCTGAAAGACCACATCCGGCAGCGGATCCGATGAGGACAATATGGTTGTTGGCGGCAACATGGAGCAGTTGTTGCTGTTGCTGCCGCCGCCACTATTGCTGTTGCTACTATTTACGGCTGTGCCAGCGGCAACAGTTGTTGCTGCCATTGTCATTGTTGTTGTGGTCGCAATTGCGCTGCCATTGGATGTGGATGAGGAGGACGAGCACATGGTTAGATCAATTTGGGCTGCCAAAGCAAACGCCATGCTATTGTTATTGCTCTTGCTGTTGCTGTCGTTACTCAACTCCGTATCCCGCTCGATGCGTGGCATCAATCCACCTGCAACTGCATACTCAGCTGCCGCTGCGGCTACAGCTGCTGCCGTCGCCACTGATGCTGATGCTGTTGCTGCCGCTGCTGCTGCTGCGGCTGCTGCTTTGCTCTGACGCTTGCGTGTTTTTGCAGGCGTTCCACCCGTTCCCGTTGCTGTTGCAGCCGCTGCGGTGCTGCGTCGTGTGGCACGTAACAAACGCTGCTCCATGCAACGTCCCGGGGTGGCAACCGCCGACAAACGTTGCTGCTGTTGTTGCTGCTGCTGCGTGGCATCCAACTCCTCCTCCTCCTGCGGCTGCTCCTTTAAACTACGATTCAGATCCGTGGCAACCATGTCAATGGCCAGGCGCTTGTGCAGCAGCTGCACACGCCGCGACTTGCTGCTAGCCTCCATCAGTTCAGCAGCAGTTGCGGCTGCCGCAGCTTTCGCTGGTGTCGTCGCTGTTGGCGTCAGTTCGTTGGCATTGCGCTTGGGTCGACCGCGACGTTTGCCTGTGCCGCCTGGAGTTGGCAATGGCGACGTTAGGTGCTTGCAACAGGCTGCTGCCGCCGCAAACATATCCTGCGGTATTTGCAAATTGCCATTGCTGTGAGCATGGTCCGTTCCTGTTGTCGCTGGAAGCGGCAACTGTTGTTGCGCCTCTTCCAGCTCCGTATTGAGTATGCGCTCATGCTTCTGCTTCCGACTGCGATGCGTTGGCTGTTGCTGTTGTTGTTGTTGTGGCTGATGCTCGGGTGTTGTTATTGCTGCTGGTGCTCTTGCTGCTGTTGGACTGACAGCAACTGTTGCTGCTGTATGATTGCTGCAGTTGTGCGTCTGTTGATCATTTTCATTATTATCCAGGCGCCGCTGTTTACTCGGCGGCAACTAAAACGAAATCAAACACAACCAAAATCGATTATTCAATTTGTTTACAAAATTGCGAACTAGTTCTTCAGCTGGTTCAATTGATGAACCATGCCTAATATAGTTATTTGAAGCTCGAATTTTAATTTGACCTACTAGAAAACCTATAATAATATATCGATATTGAAATAGTATATACCTATCGATATTTATCGATATTATATATATATATATATATAATATAATTTCTTTAAAAATTTAACCATTAATAGTCAAACTACACATATTCCTATATCAAACTTGCATATTATTTGAGATGACATTAAATCGATAAATTTATCGGTATTGGCGAAACGCCAAATACAACTTGTTTTGAACATTCTAAATTGAACTTGTTTTCATTATTTTCAAAACAATAATTGAAGAAATTCGATTCGATTTCATTTATCGATAGTAAGAAAATAGCTCCAAAATCCCAGCAATCTATCTATATCTATAGCATCCCATATACCACTCTTTGCACTCCAGGGTATATATATATTAGTTTTAATTTATCGATAGTATCTATATAGCATCCCATATACCACTCTTGAAGTATGACAGCTCTTTGCACTAAGCCACCCCCTTTTACATTGGCTTTCACTCCAGGGTATATAGATATTAGTTTTTCTTTTATGTTTCACTTACGCCACTGGGAGATTCTGCCTCTGTTTGTAGGTGTTGCTGATGATGCTGTTGCTGCTGCTGTCGCTTCAAATGATTCTCATTGTTGTTGAGTTGTTGCTGTTGCTGTTGTTGATTGTCGGGCTTATGATTTGGATTCAGATTTAAGTTTAGATTCAAATGGTTCAGATGATTGCTTAGTTGCTGTTGCTGCTGCTGCTGCTGCTGTGGCGGCGGCGGCGTTGGCGATGGCGGCGTCTGCTCCGTTTCGTAGGCACTTTGCATGTAGGAGGGCGTCAATTGAGGATGTGGGCTGCCCTCGGGCGTGTCCAGTATCTCAATCGAGTCGATTATTGGCTCTGCTGCTGTTGTTGCTGCTGCCATTGGGGTTGGTGGTGTTGTTGTTGTTGTTGTTGTTGTCACTGCTGCACCATTAGCCATTAGACGTTCCGTTAGCTGAGGATATTTGGCAGCAGCTGTTGAATTGTTGCTGTTGCTGAAACTCTTGGGCGGCGCCGTTAGCTGACTGAGCAATATATTGGAGTTGGGTGAGGCGGGATTGCTGTTGCTGCTGCTATTGTTGTTGTTGTTGTTGTTGGTGGTACTGTTGGCGGTGCTGTTGGTGTTGGCATTGCTGTTGCCAGTTGCTGCTGCAATTGCCTCCTCCATCTGCAAACGCCCGAGCAGAAAGTGATTCTCTAGCCTGCAATCAACTGTTGCTGTCAGATGCGCAGGCGACGAGCCCGGCGAGGGCGATGAAGTCAAGTCAACCATATCAACAATATTATGTTGTTGCTGTTGTTGCTGCTTTTGCTGCTGCTGTTGTTGCTGTGTTGCAATGCCATTGCTGCTGTGCGCTGGCGGCAAATTGTGAAACATTTTAGGATCATGCTCCTTAGACAGCGCATCATCGATGTCCATATCATCGGAATTGCGACGCAGCTCATCCGTATCGCTATCAGCAACAGTTGCTGGTGCCGCTGCTGCTGTAATGTTGCTGTCGCCACCATTGGTGAGCGTTAGCTTGGACGTTAGCACCTTCTCTTCGAGCACGGCGCGCACCTTGTGCTTGGGCGAGCATAGATTCTTGATGGTGAGCTTGAGCAGTGGCGGCTGCTGCTGCTGCTCGTTGCTGTTGCCCGTTTTAATGGTCAGCTTGGGCACCAACTGTTGCTGCTGCTGCTGCTGTTGTTCGTCATCGTCGAGCTCAATGGACTTTGTCTTGATTGTTAGCTTGGGTATGGATTGCGCATTCTTGGCATCGTGCGTCATAATCACCGTGTGCTGCGGCAACTGTTGCTGCAGTTGTTCCTGGTTGCCCGTCTTGATGGTTAACTTTGGTATTTGTTGTTGTTGTTGTTGTTGTTGTTGCTGCTGCTGCTGCTGCTGTTCCTCGCTGCTAATGCAGCTGCTGCCCGCGTGTGTTGTCTTGATCATCAGCTTGGGCACTGTGGGCTGCTGCTGCTCGCTGGCTGAGGAAAAAGAGCTGGCGGATGAGCTAGATGCCGATGCCGGCGATAGACTGCAGCTGATGAGCTGCGTCTCGCTGCCGCCATTGCCATCCAATTTGGTGGTCTTGATGGTTAGCTTGGGCAACGCCCCACCGCCAGCAGCAGCAACAGCAGCCGTGGCTGCTGCAATTGAATTCACCGACTTCAGCGGGCTATGACAATTGCTGGACTCAACAGCAGCGGCGGCGGCGACGGCGGCGGCAGCAGCAGCAGCAGCAACTCCCGCATCGGGCATCTTAATTATTAGCTTCGGCACCACGCTGCTGTCACGCTCCTCATTGGCGGCGCGTATGGTCAGCTTGGGCACAATGTGCGGCAGCTGTTCCTCGTCGGCGCACGAGGACGACGAGCAGGAGGAGGAGGCATCGGAATTATGGGACATATCTTGTGCTTTGATCGGCCTAATTGTTAGCTTAGGCACAATACCCTGTTGTCCCATTGCATTTGTGGTTGCTGCTGCTGCTGCTGCTGTTGTTGTTGTTGTCGTTGTTGGCAACTGTGTGGGCAATTGTATGCGCAGCGGCTCGACGCGTCGCTCATCGTTGCCCGCTTGAGATTCGCTTGTGCTGCTGTTGCTGCCGTGTTTGGATAGCTTAAGTATTAGCTTATGACTGCTGCCGCCGCCGCCGCCGCCGCCGCCGCCGCTGTTGTTCTCCTCGCCATTCACATCTAAAGCTGTGGCGGCCATTGTTGCTGCTGCTGCCGTTGGTCCACTGCTGTTGTTGTTGCTGCTGCTGCTGGGGCTATATGGCAGCTGCGCATCGTCGCGCAGTCTATGCTGCGGCGGCGATGCTGTGGTGCTGGTTATTTGACCCACCAGCTGATGCTGTTCCTGCGGCGGCTGCTGCTGCTGTTGCTGATGTTGTTGCTGCTGCTGCTGCTGATGATGATGATGTTGTTGCTGCTGCTGTTGTTGGCGCTGCGTTGCTGCTGCTGGCGACACATTCAATTGTTGTTGTTGCTGCGATGATGTTGAGCTAACTACCTGCTGCTCCTCCTCCTCTTCCGACTGTTGCTGTAGCTGTGTAATACTGCTGCTGCTGCTGCTGCTGCCGCTGCTAGTTGTTGTTGTTGCTGCCGCTGTCGTCGTTATGGCCGACTTGCAATTCGAGCCAATGCTTGAATTGGAATTGGAACTGGAACGTGGACTGACGCTGGCACTGGAGCTGGCGCTGTTGCTGTTAATATTGCTGCTCGTTGAGTTGTTGCTCGAGCAGAGTGGCGTTGCTGCCAGGCTAACTGAAGATGATGTTGCTGCTACCTGTACCTGTTGCTGGCGTAAATCATTCATTGCTTTATTCCTTTATCCGCACCAAACGCAGTTTGCACTTGCCTAAAAGGAAATTCAAAATAAACACTTTATTAGTTACGAATCATTAACATAAAACAAATTCAATTTAAAGATATTACGGTTCATTTATCGAATCAATCCTTTTCGTTCATCTCTAAAAGAAACTATCGAAAGCTGCGCTCATTTCCAATGCTTAAAAACTTAACGAAAGTAAACAGCAACAAACTGGGCCTAAGCTCCAATTTAATAGAGATGGGCATTTGAGTGCTGACTCTTGACTATCGATGAGAATTTAAACCGAGTGCTCGCGATCAATTGCAAGAATTTCTACAACCTACAATTTAGTCAGTAAATGGCTAACACTGAAATGCATTTGGCTGGAATTATGTGATGGTAAAAAATACAATTAAATATCGATCATTAATTATCGATGTCCTTTTTTTTTCACTGAAATAATAATTAAGTCTGAACAGCCACTGAAAATTTGTTCCGTTATTGTCATGTTTTTTTTTATTTATTTTTTTTATCTATTTTGCTGATAAATCTGACACGGACTTTGGCCGTAGCCATTAGATCAAAATTGGTGCTGATGGCATGGAGCGAAAAAATAAATAAATAAATAAATAAAAGGCAGGTGCTATTAGTCCTGTCTCTTATTAACTTTTCAGTTGCAGAAAGTTTTTGCTTAATGTTGCTATGAAAGCTCTATTGAGCCTACTCCGTAGGTGTTGGCAACCGGCGGACGAAGAGCGGGCACAAAGCTAATATTGATGGCAGTCGCTGTCGATAGTAAATCTCTCATCTCTCATCGGTTTGATAGAACATTTTATCATTTTATTTTTATAGCAACGATGGGATAAAAAGGCTACAAACACTGCAACTACAACAACAATGATGATGATAGACGATGGCACATCTAGCTCAACGGATGATGCTGCCAATCAAACGGATTAATATAGGAAACAAACCAATCAAACGGATTAATATAGGAAAGATGATGATCGATGCAGATGCAACATTGGGGGATAACGGAACGGACGCGATGTTCAAATGGGGATATTCTCAGTTGCCTAGAGAACACAACCGTTATTCAGATTTATGCAATTACAGTTGGAATGAAAGCGATTATAGAGATTACGAAGAAGATGCCCATAGCAAGGATAAATATTACGATACTCAGTCCCAAAGCAATAACGACAACAAGGATATAACACCAGACCAGATAGGTATGCCAAGAATTAACGTACATCGAGAAACAACTAATTCAAATAACTTCAGTCGACCAAGATATATTGTTAAAGATGAAGCAAAGGATGCCGTTAGTTCCCATTTGCCTGCATATACAGTTGTTGATGATGATAGTGATGAATAAAGATGCGTATGTGTGTGTCTCACATTGAGCGCGGGATTCCCTAAGATTTGTACGGGTACAAAATATGGAATAGAAAAAATAACAAAACACAAATTTTATATTTTGATATTTGCCAATTAGTTTTTCATTAATTTTGAAAAATTCATATGCTATTATTTAACGAATTGTAAGTCATAAATAATCTTTATATCGATACTTCTCTTCATTTAGTCTATCTTTCTTTCTCTCTCTCTCTCTCTATTGTGCTCACTGTGTGTTGCACCGTTACTTCAAAGTACCGCCTCTGTGATTGGCCATTAAATATACAACTTACATCAACTAGCGGCAATTATATGCACTAATACACATATACATATATATTTCAATGTATGTGTGTGTGCGTATTGTTTTGTTTTCGTTTTACTCTTGCAATCTCGCTATTTACGCAAAGTAACAGTAACTTAAGTATCAAGCATGCACGCAGACACACACACACTCATACACATATAGTGAGCGTCGCCGGTAAGCAAAAAGTAAACGAAATTTACCTATTGTTTGTTATTCATAGAGAGAAATATATGGACGTATAGAATGTCTTTATAAATAATGAAACTTTTAAATATTATTATTAACTTATTTCGTAGAAAATGACGGCTAAACAGTAACAGTAACAGGGCAACTGAAAGTTAGAAACAAAACAGATAACAATAACGTTGTTAATAATACGCTGCGTAAGCGTGGAAACATGCGCGGCACACAGCTGTCTGTCGCGAGCAATAGAAATTGAGAAAACCGCGCCACATTGGTACGCACTACTACTACTACAACAACAAATGGCAGCGGCTGCGACGTGGTGTATGTGTTGGCAACACTGCTAAATTCACCAGGGCACCGAGACAGAATTTCACCATACCACACTCGCACTAATACCAGCATAAGAGGCAATCGCCCGTGCCGCTGCATGGAGAAAAATACATACATGACCCGTGCACAATGTACATACACACATGCTCACACAAACACACACACACACACAGATGTGTAATATACTTTTATATGTATATGCATCTGCAGCGTTGACCCCCGCGCAACTGACGACAACGGCGCCTATGCAACAACAAAAATGAACAGCGTCAGAGGCAACAACAAATCCGAGCGCAACGCGCCTAAGGCAATGCAAAAAAAAAAACCAAAATGAAATAAAACCAACGAGAAAAAAGTTGAAGAGAGAGAGAAAAAAACAGTAAAACTCAGCTACATAGTAAAAGACGCCGAAAACTGACCCAACAACAACAACAGGCAGGCTGGATGGCTGGCTGGCAGGCATTAAACTCACCATGCGGCAAAACGTCAGACAAAAGAAGATGGAGTAGAAGTTGAGCGCCTTCTCTTTGCATGCAATTCGCGTGTATATTGGTGTGCGCGTGTCTTTGTCGATGTGTGTTAAGACATGGAACATGTTTTGTTTTTATTTGCACAATTTGTAAACATTTCGTTGCACTTTTTCGTTATATTTATTTAATATACAAAAAAAAACATTGTCGTACACATTGGTGAGACTGTAGTCGGTACAAATTACCCGTACTTGTCTCGTCTCGCACACACACACACACAGCGCACACCGCACACAAACATACACACTACACACTACACACACACAGCACACACGCACAGCACACTACACCAACAAGCGCAGCGCTCGGTTGTCCCACTTTCCGTGTATTGGTTTCGTACACTTTTCCACGCACTTTTTAACGATTGAACAGCAGCAGACGACGACGCATAAATTTGTTATAAAAAAAATAGCGTTTATTGTTAACTGTTTCAACTAATCGTATGAACATACGCAATTTTAATTCGGCGCGCACCTATCGTTTTAACAATTCATTATTAAATGTATGCTCTGCTCGCTGTCTGACAGTGTTTTTTCTTTTTCGCTTGGAATATAACACTACCGTACTCGTCACGACAAAATGGAAATGAAAATTTAGGGTTGCTAATCGTGTATCGATACATCGATACATTAATGCTACGAGTTATAAGCTGACGATACATGAAAATTTGTGTATTATATATTTAAAATTGAGTATTGAAAACAGTATATAAATCCTGCAAAAAAATGAGCAGTTAGTTAAGTTGAGGTAGTAAATATTTCACTATAGGGAAATGAGAAAAAATATGGATGAAATATTTGATATGGAGTTGTCAATTGGAATATACTTTCAATAAATTATTAAGAAGTATAGAAGGAATATTTTTGACATATTTATATTTTGTTTATCATAGACTTGTATAACCATTATTTTGTATTTATTGACCCCACATTTACAAAAAGTTTTCATTCAAATTATACACAATTCTAAAGCTTAATGTTTATCGATAAAATTGAAATTGAATTCAAACATCGACCAAGGAGAGCGCTTTACACCATCACCGCTGCCGCTTAGAGGTGGTCATGCCAGAAGCTTCCAATCGGAAGGCAACACCGATATTAATAAAGCTACTGTCAAAGTTGCCCAAAGCTAATTCCAAAATACATACATACAGCAAAAGCAGCATCAGAAGCAAAAGTCAAGCTGCTGGTGCTGCCCACCACCAGTGGGCATTAAAAAACCCATTCGAGAGCAGCAGTTGCATGTGCATATGCAAAAGCCAGTGAACATGTCTACGGCAGCAGCAGCAGGTGCACCAGCACCTTCTGGCTCAGCAGCATCCTGTGGCCTTGGCAGGCAACAGCGTCGTCGTTTGGCAGCCTTCGATTTTGACCATACAATTGTGTCCCAGAATACGGACACTGTGGTACGTGACATGCTGCCCAATGAGCTGATTACCTCCAAGGCACTCACCGATCTCATGGAAAGCGAGTGCTGGACCGAATACATGGCCGAGATATTTCGTTTGCTGCATATGCAACAAGTCCAGGAGGCACGCATTCGGGATGTCATACGCTGCATACCGGAGGTACCTGGATTTGTGCGTCTCATCAAACACTTGCAGAAGCGTCTCAACTTCGATTTGATCATCATTAGCGATTCAAATAGCGTTTTCATCGATGAGTGGCTGCGCGCACACAGTTTGTCTGATAGTTTCAAGGCCATCTTTACAAATCCCGCTCATTTCGATGAGCATGGCCAACTTCAGGTGCGTCCGCATCACCAGCAAACCGAATGCAAGCTGAGCGCCAGCAATTTGTGCAAGGGCCGCGTATTGGAGCATTTCGTCATCGAGCAAGATCTACGCTACAATATACGCTACGATCACGTCTTTTACGTCGGCGATGGCAACAACGATATTTGTCCAGTTTTGAGGCAGCGCGCCTGCGACTTTGCATGCGCCCGCCAAGGCTTCGCCATGGAGCGTCATTTGATCAAGAATCGCAACAAATTGAAGTTGCGTGCCCAGTTGCTAATCTGGCGAAATGGTTTTGATCTGCTCGAGCAGATGTGCGCCCTGCCCCAGCTCCAGGGACAGTCAATTGAGTCTCACAATTTGGAAATGGAGATGGCCAGGCGTGCATCGGCTGCTCCAGCAGCTGCTCCCCAGCCGGAGCAGTAAAATTTGTTAGCACGTAGAATACACATACACACACACACACACACACACACACACACACACACACACAAAATCAATATATGTATAACAGTTGGAATATATATATACATATACATATATCGGATGCATATATACGAGGGTAGTCCAAATAATCAACACATAATCAGCTATAAACTTGGTAACTTCTACGGACTACCCTCGTATATATACATCTATATAGTATATAGTATATATATATATACATATATTGGCTGATTTTTGCCATCATTAAATCTTTGTTGTGATCAATGTTTATATATATATATATATATGATACATATATATTTATATAACTATTTGTAGTTATTAATGCACTCGAACGTAAATGTAAAAGTTTTTTGAAATGTATTTTTTGTGCTCGCAGCGATTTGCTTTAATTGTTGTATGTTGTAATTAATATGAAAGATATATATATATATGAATTGTTTGTATATATGTGCATACATACGATTAACCCACACAAAAAGTCAAATAAATGCATTTTGAATGTTACAACACAAGCACGAAAAACAAAAGAAAACTCATTTGCTTGCAATTAAAGTTTAGTTTATTAGCAGCAATTAATAGTATATATATACATATGTATAATATATATATAGAAATTAGTTAGTTAACCAGACTTGCGAATTCTATGGATAGCTATAACACTTGTTTAACTTTCTTTTGTTAGTTTTGCAAACGTTTCAATTAGCTGTTCGTGGAGCTTGACAATGTGTATATAAATATTATATATAGAACGGTTGTATAATGTCTCTATATAGTATACATGTGTACATACATCATATATATATATTATATATATGTATATAGTATAGTTAAAGCAGCTAAATCCATGGACCATATATCCATATTCAACAAACTTTCTTACTAGCTAACGAACTTAGGTTTGATAAACTAACAAATTATGATGCTGTTGCTGATAGCTGCTGCTGTTTTAGCTGCCCAGTGGCGACATGCCAATCTGTCGCGGATCCCCTCCTGGCGGCTGCACAGCATTTGGTTCCAAGTTCTTAATGAGCATCTGTAGCCATTGCTTGGTGGATTTATCATCCTGTAAACATTGTGTGAAAGTTCCGTCGCGCAGCTGGTCCGGTAGACACTGGCCCAAGGCTTTGCGTGCACTGCGCAATTAAAGAAAATTAGTTATAGATAAATACTGTTGATGCAGGTTATAGGTAATGCGCAGACAGACCGTGTATTGTCCGAGAGTCTCAAATAACACCGTACGACATGCTTCAGGAGGCGCGCGCATGGCTCCTTCGACAGCTGTATAACCATCTTGCCCTGCACAGCATAGAGAGAGATAGAAATAGATATATATATATATATATATAGTATATATGTATATGTAAATAAAGATAAATAGAGTTGTACCCACCAGCGTTATGGCTACGTGCGAGAAGCGTTCGTAGGTCTGACAGATGTACGACAATCCCGATTCATCTAGCAATATTTTCTGTATTATGAATGTGGCCACAGTCTTGCTTAGCTCCGAGCCGCTGTCCATAATCGTGAGGCACAGTGGCACAATTTCGGTGGTCAACAGAAATGTAATCACCTCTTGTTCATCAGTCTTGACCAGGGCACCAATGACGCCCAAGCTCGTCAGACGCAAGTACTCGAATGGTCGCGTCTTCGATATGGTTGATAGAAATGGATATAAATAGAGTGGAATCTGGGCTTGCAGGAAAGCGGTGCGTGTCTCTGGATGTGAGGCGACGCACTGGAGCAAGGCCAGAGCATTGCAAACGCGATTCGATTGATGGGCTGTCAGAGTGGGAGGGGCTATCGATGGATATATATTGATGATCTCCTGTAGCAGAGCGCAAGTGGTCCCAAAGCTATTCCAAAGCATCGGTGCCAAGTCCGTTTCGCGTTTTTTGCTTAGTTCCAGCAGTGCCGTTTCACGCGTATCCGGAGGAGCCAACTCGTTGATCCATTGATAGACCTCAAATAAAAATAAAATATATAAATATCTTGCAAATGCGTACAAAACAAACGTTCAGCATCGTACGATACACAAGCACATACGGACAAACTTATAAACGTACACATACATACGTACACACGAACCAAAACACAGTAATACAGTTAAAAATTGATTACCTTTTCTTGCTCCGTAGGCTGCTGCTGCTGCTGCTGTGGATTCATACAAGGACTTGGTTGTGCGCTCATCTTTTTTTAAGCTTTGTTTAAAAACAAGCGGGGAAATAATTAATACGAATAAATTACAAATTAAGTTCAGCTTTGCGAAAATGAAAAAGAAACTTCTAGCTTTGCGCGCACAAATTTTAATTTTATTTTTTGTCTTTTGTCCACTTACATAGCTGTAGCAATTGAATTGTATATCAATAGTGTGGCACAATTATTTATATTAATTGCTAATATTCGTTTTAGCAATAAATCGCATTAAAATACAAGATGTGAAAAGCAAAATGCCGAACGAAAAAGTAAAATGTCGGATACAAAAATCTTTTTTGCAACAGCTGATTGGTTGTGATAGAGCTGCCACTTACATTGTTCCCTACATCTGGCAACGATGTAAGCTCAAAGCAACGCTGTGCTTTTTGTTTTTGACACTTTGACGTGGACATCTGTCAAAACAAATTCGTGCCCAGCAGGCTACACGAACTAGGCGAACATTCATTCGTGTGGAAATTCTCAAGCAAAGCAGAGGTGTGTGTCGATTATTCAAAAATATTCTTTCTTTCCAACTGCAAAGCGATATTTATTTAATTAAATTATATATATATATTAACAAACAAATTGTGTAAGCTTGAATGAGAGTCTAATGTAAAATTTAGACTTCATTTATTTAAATTGTGGGGTGTAACTGTAAATTGTACTGAGTGGCGCTTATCGAAATGTTTGATTTCTATCAAAAGAACATTTATAAAGAAAATTAAAACAAAGTATTTGGGAAATAAATGAAACAACAACTTCGAAAAGCAGTCACACGTGCAACGGAGCTCAACAGCGACTAGATGCAGCAGCAAAAATTTCACCTCTGACGTCGCCAACATCGTCGGCTGCCACGTCGTCACCATCGTCGTCGGCGTCGTGACGTTGACGCTGTCATCGGGTTTTTCTGTTGCTGTGAAAGTGCGCTGTCCCACATTAACTTCACACGATATGTTGTTACATTTCATATTAATAACTGTAAACCAATTAAAATATTCTTGCAGCTCACCAAAAATCACACATTTATCATAGTCATGGATAAAGTTGTTAAATTCGCTGAGCCTGGTCGTGCCTTTGCCAAGGACTCCATTCGCCTGGTAAAACGCTGCACGAAACCCGATCGCAAGGAGTTCCAGAAGATCGCCATTGCTACAGCCATTGGATTCTGCATCATGGGCTTCATTGGATTCTTCGTTAAGCTGATACATATTCCCATCAACAACATTATTGTTGGCTCATAAGTCTTGATGGCTCAGTGGAACAGGAGAGAAGGAGAAAGATCAGGAGCAGCCGGCAAAAGGAGATGAACAATAATAATCATCCATTTTACGTAGCATATTTTTTTTTCGCGTCTAAACAACATTATATATACGTTAATTTTTTTTCTTTCTAGAATTACATTCAACGAATGTCCACTTTTTTGTAACAAAATTTTTCATGTATGTGAAAATTATTGCAATAATGTTCAAAATTCCATTCACAACCATGAACGTTAGTTAATAAGTGTCAATAATAATTAAAAAAAAATTTTAAAATGAAAAATGGATTTTAAATTAATGTTTCCTGCCGTAGGGAAACTGGGCATTTAACGTATAAGAAAATATATTTGTATTTGTATATTTTCTTTACATATTTTATTTATGCTAGCCTCGACGATATTTTTAAATCTTGCTTCGCTCACGTTTCCATCTCTAATGCATATCAGCTGGAATTTGACAGCTCTTTGAATATGCTGCAAGTTGGATGAAGGTGAAAGTTGACTGAGAAAAAACTTTACTATCCTCAAAGACTATTTTAGATATATATATATATATATATGTAAAATTTGATGAAGAAAATAATTTGTTCCTTGAGTAAAATAAGTCGATTTTGATATAAAATTCTTTAAAGATCAAGTCTACAGGGTATTTAATACTCGGTAATCGTTTGACATTTGAACGTTTTACGTTTCATACTGCTTTGCATATATGCATATATCGATAACTATCGAGGTAAGTATCGGACTCGTGACGTGGAATGTGTGTTTGTAGCTGCTTCGGGTCCAGTTGAATTTGTTAACGTTTACTTTACAAAACGATTTATTGACCAATTAGTACGTAAATAGAAAATGTTAGACTTTGTGGTCATATTCACAAAAGGCGGTGTTGTACTGTGGAATTCAAATGAATCCGGCAAGAACTATGCGTCGTGCATTAACAGCTTAATACGTGGCGTCATTCTAGAGGCAAGCCAATCGAACTGTTTGTTATTGTTTTTGTTAATGCTAATTTGTTATATTTTCGTTGTAGGAGCGAAATACAGAGTCCAAGTACTTTGAAGAGGATCATTTGGCTGTACAATTTAAGCTGGACAATGAGCTCGACGTGGTCTATGCTGCCGTCTTTCAAAAAGTCATCAAGCTTAACTATTTGGATAATTTTCTAGCAGAGATGCAGACAGCCTTTCAGGAGAAATTCTCTGGATTCGCTGCGGTGGAACGTCTGGCAATCGATTATGAATTCGAGCAAGAATTCCGCATGGTGCTTAGCGCCGCGGAGGAGGCATCTGCCAAGCAGGGCAAAGCACCCAAAGCAATGCGCTCCTACAATGAGTCGCAGAAGTCAAAGAAAACCGTTGCGTCCATGATGGACGATAAGAAGTCGAACAATGCAAACGAGAAGCGTGTGAATATACAGGAAAGTCCGCAGCCAAGCAAATCCCAGCCAGCATCGCCGCCACGCACCACGGATGACATCATACAGGAGAATCGACGTAAGCTCCGCGAGAAATTGACGCCCACAAAGAAGGTGGCAGTGGAGGCGAAGCCCACCACCAAGCAAAGCCCCATGGATAGGGAGAGGGAGAAGGCAGGCAAGAAGCCGCGTGTTTGGGATTTGGGTGGCAATTCCAAGGATGCAGTGCTGCTCGATCGCTCCAAGGATGCGCCCGAAGATACAGTACAGCTGCAGAGCATCAACAATGAGGTAGGTTTAACGAAAGATACCTTAACTAAGAGGTGTGACTAAAGTGTTGAGCCTTTTGCAGCTGGTGGGCACCATGCAGGGAAACATAAGGGACTTGGATGTGGAAAGCGATTCGGATGATGAGGCAGACAGCGAAGCCAGCGGTGACAGCGGAGTGGAGGAGCAACAACAATACCAGAGGCAGACGCCGCAACAGCAGCGCAATCAACGAAAGGCCAAGAGCGGCGGCCTCCTATCCTATTTCAAGGGCATTGTTGGGGGCAAGACGATGACGCTTAACGATCTGCAGCCGGCGCTGGAGAAGATGCGTGATCATCTAATATCGAAGAACGTTGCCTCCGAGATCGCAGCGAAACTGTGCGATTCGGTGGCCACCTCGCTGGATGGTAAACAGATGGGCACCTTCGATAGCATCGCGAATATGGTGAAGGATGCGCTGACGCAGTCGCTGGTGCGGATTCTGTCGCCCAAACGGCGCATTGACATCATTCGCGATGCGCTCGAATCGAAGCGCAATGGACGTCCGTATACGATCATATTTTGCGGCGTCAATGGCGTTGGCAAATCCACGAATTTGGCCAAAATTTGCTTTTGGCTAATTGAGAACGATTTCAATGTGCTAATCGCGGCCTGCGACACGTTTCGCGCTGGCGCCGTGGAACAGCTGCGCACGCACACGAGACATCTGAACGCACTGCATCCGGCGGAGAAGCACAAGCAGCGGACCATGGTGCAGCTGTATGAGAAAGGCTATGGCAAGGATGCGGCTGGCATTGCCATGGAGGCAATCAAATATGCGCACGACACCAAAGTGGATGTGGTGCTCGTGGATACAGCGGGACGCATGCAGGATAATGAACCCTTGATGCGTTCCCTTTCCAAGCTGATCAAGGTGAACAATCCCGATTTGGTGCTGTTTGTGGGCGAGGCGCTCGTGGGCAACGAAGCCGTCGATCAGCTGGTCAAATTCAATCAATCTCTGGCAGACTACTCATCCAATGAGAATCCCCACATCATCGATGGCATTGTCCTGACCAAGTTCGATACGATCGATGACAAAGTGGGCGCCGCCATCTCCATGACCTACATCACTGGCCAGCCGATTGTATTTGTCGGCACTGGCCAAACCTATGCAGACCTCAAGGCCATCAACGTGAATGCCGTCGTCAATTCGCTGATGAAGTAAGGAGCAGCCTGCCTGATTCAGTTGTAGCATGGACAGCTTTGTTGGCGACTCAATGCAGCAGACGCTTCTGGGACACCTTTGTTGAACCATGATGAATTCGATGTTCTAAAAAAAATCAAATAACACCAACAACATCAAAGCTGTTCATTATTGTTTATTTTTTTTTTTATTTTATTTTTTCTCTTTTCATTATTATTTTTGATTTTTGATTTATGTTTGCTTGCTGTGCGTGTGTTTACAACAAATAAAATGCACATTTTTTATACATTTGTTGTTGTTTTGGTCTAAATAGATTTTAGTACAGGTTTTAGAACTCATTTCGAAGCTCGTTGAGCTGAACTTGATTTTTAAGCTCGAAATGGAGCAGGTTAAAGCTATCTAGACCTACGAATTATTACTAATTCAGTTTGAATCTTTTTGAAGTTTTCAAATAAAATTTTCAAGATCAGAAAATTTTAAATTTCCTCCGGTCCCAGCTCGTTTCAGTCAAACAGAAGTCTCGCAGTCGTATTAGATATTGAAGATATCCTTTTATTATCATTATCATTAATTACTAGTAATAGTTGGGGGTTAAGATAAATTTGAATGGAGTAAGAAAAACGTCTTAGATCTCTATTTGTAGAACTCGTGCTCCTGTTCGTCCTTCTTGATGTTGTTCTTGTAGCCCTTCTCGAAGTCCTTGGCCAGAACAATGTAACGATTCTCGCGCACGGCATGCATGCCCGCCTCCTGGCAAATGGCATTGATGTCAGCACCAGAGATCTTATCGGGACGGGCAACAAACTCCTCCAGGTCCACATCCTCGCTGAGGTTCATCTTCGAAGTGATTGTCGAGAAGACCAAACGTTTCTGGCGACGATCCGGTAGCGGGAATTCAATCTTACGATCCAAACGACCGGGACGCAATAGAGCCGGATCCAATGTATCGGCACGATTGGTGGCCATAATCACCTTCACATTGGTGGTTTGATCAAAACCATCCATTTGGTTGAGCAGCTCGAGCAGAATACGCTGAACCTCACGATCGGCGCCTGTTTGGGCATCGAAACGTTTGGTGGCAATGGCATCAATCTCATCGATGAAGATAATAGCTGGCGCATTCTCCTTAGCCAGACGGAATACATCGCGCACCATGCGCGGACCCTCGCCCAAATATTTCTGGACGAACTCGGAGCCGACGACACGAATGAATGAAGCTGTGGTATGATGGGCCACAGCCTTGGCCAACATGGTCTTACCGCAGCCGGGTGGACCGTACATCAAAACACCGCGAGGCGGATCGATGCCAATTTGCTTGTAGAGCTCAAAGTGGGTAAGTGGTAGCTCGACAGCTTCGCGAATCTCTTGCTTCTGCATATCCATGCCACCAATATCGGCATAGCTAACGTCGGGCTTCTCATCCGGCTGAAGCATCGATATGGAGCTATCCGCCTCTGGAGGCAGCACATCGACTAGAGCATTGCTATGCTTATGCAAAGCCACCGAGGCAGATGGCTTCAGTAGCTCACGATCAATAGTTGAAAGAATGCGTACATAGTAATTGGAGCCAGTGGTGGAACCGACAATTCCAGTATTCTGATCAACAGCTTCTAGAAATTGCCCAATCACCAATGGCACAGATTGAATGCGCTTTACCTCCTCCTGGGCGTGCAAATATTCTTTCTTTAGATTTCGCTGCTCATCCTTGATGTATTCCTCCTGCACCTCAATGAATTCCAAAGTCTTTTGCAATTTCTAAAAAAAAGAAATAATGGCAGACTGGAGATGAGATCTTCCTAAAAAAAAAGAAAAATAACGGAAACTGGCACCTACCTTAAAGCGCACATACAAATCTTCTAAATCTAGCTCATCCATTAAGCTGTGCGCTTCTTTGGGCTTCAATTCGACTTCATCCTAGCAAGGGACAAATCAACAATTGAACAATTTATTTAAATAACAAACGGTGGTGTAATAAATACTTACTTTTTCAGCCATGAACACGTCCATTTTGTACTGTTTAGTTTAATTTTCCGGTTGAAAATGGATGCAAGAAAGCAAATGACTGGCTAAAAACAAGCACTTCAGCTGGTGATGGTCGACTTATCGATATGTATTGCGGTGACTGTCAAAAATGTCGCAACTATCGATATTTTAACATTTTTTGTCTAGATAATTGATAAAAACAATGTAATAACTATAAAAGCAAACACAATCAGTTTAAATACAATGCATTTAAAACATCCTTAATTAATAAATAAACCTTTTTGTGGTACATGCGTCTATCGCTACTGTTTAGTATCGATACCCAATTAGAATAATAAACCACATATTTTGCTGCAGTGTGTACACACTGTGGCTACAACACGACCATTTTTTTGAGGCGATTTCGATTCTTCTCATAAGAAAACACATTTATTTTGAGCAACTAAATATGTGTGTGTGCCGTATGCGTGTGTGTGCGTGAAGAATTAAAAGAATACTTAACACAAAAAAAAAAAACAACAACAATTAATGAATTAGTTGTGCGCGCATAAAATGGGTTAAGCAATTCAATTGCGGCTAGTGAAATGGAAATGGAAATGGACTGTTTCAAACCGCATTCGCTCGTACCAGAGAAAAATCGTTCACCACCTCTAACTCAGTGTCCTGCCGCTGCTTCTAGTTGGTGCTGCGCTGCCCTCTGCCGCTGCTCTGCCGCCACTGTCTGTGCTCTACGCACGCATCGATTTGGGCTAAACGTTAGATACCTCCTAACGCAGTTTGTTAGGGTGGAAAAATATATAAGTACATAATAATAAAAAAAAAAACGGCAAAGAAAAGAAAAGAAATGCTGTGCATTTCTCAATTAATTCATGCCTCAATCAATCTAACAAATTCAAGTGCAATATTAACTAACGAACTAAACAATACAAAAATCAACAACACCAGCAACAACAACAACAACTCGCCAACTCGAGCAGCAAAACAAAAAGGCCAACAAATAAGATAGAAAATAATAAAAAAAAAAAGAAAGAAGGAAAAAATACGAACTTTGTTGTTGTAGAAATCTATAAAAGAGGCGGCAGCGCAGGCAGGCGGCGAACAGCAGTGTTTAAAGCGGGGTAAACTAAAAAATCTAATTAATTAAACAAATTAATAACACGGAAATTCATCTAAAAAATAGTGTGTACAAAATGTTTATTGTATAATTTTTCATTTCAACTCCAACATGCATATACGCACACATATGTAAATCGACTTACATGTGTGCGTCTATGTGTGTGTGTATGCCATGTGTGCGTGTATGCGTGCGGTTAGTTTTTGTTTATATCCCGTTTTCTAGTTCTTTTTCGTCTAGTTTGCCATTTTGCGCACATTCGTCAACAAAATGTGCGCTCGGCTTTAACAATGCGTTTTGCTTATTCGCCTTTATTTGCCTTATTGTTTATGCTTTATTGATTTTAAGATGCTGCTGCAGTTGTGGACACACTGACAAACGCACACAAGCACACGTACACGCATGCACATGCACACGCACGCATGCATGCTAGTTCGTATTTTTTTTTTTTTTTTTTTTTTTTGTGAGCCAGTGCATTGATTGTTGTTTTTGTTTTTCTTTTACAGCATTTCGATAGAACAGCTTCCATATGAAGACCATGTCGCGCTTTGGCCTGCGCCGTGGCTTCAAATTCTCCGAGGAGCAGCAGCAGGTCAATGGCAACAGCACCAACAACAACAATAATAATAACAATAATAATAATAATGGTAATCCAATTGGACCAACTGCACAAAAGCTGGCAACGCCGCCGCGAAAAAAACGCAATCACAGTCTGCCCAGAGAACAGCAATTGGAAGCAATTGAAGTGGAAGCGGAACTGGAACAAGTGAGCAGGCAACAGAAACAGCAACAACCGCAACTGACTGCCTCGCTGGTATGCAGCGTGCCTTTGGAGCGTTTGCCGCGACTCGTTGAAAAGTTGCAGCTGATGCAACAGCAACAGCAACAGCAGCATCAGCAGCAGCAGCAGCAACAGCAACAACAACAACGCGAACTTGAGGAATATTCAGCAACGGCTTTCATCAAAGTTCTATGCTTGTACTGTGATAAGAAGTTCGCGTCCAGCAAGCTGCAGTCCAAGCATGTGGATAAATTTCATACGGAACGCATTGAGCGACGCTGCAGCAATCGTTCTACCACCAACAATAATAATAATAATAATAATAATAATAGTAACGCGCACAGTTCCAGCCACGCCCACTTTCTGGGTTGTCAGCATTGCAACAGCAAGTCGAAGTCGCAAACGTTGCAACCACCAATTTGTCTGCCCGCCAAACAGTTGGAGCAACTATTTGTCCATCTCATTGCTAGCCATGCGGACAAATATTTTGGCTGCCAGCAATGCCAGCTGCGTTTCAACGATGCCAACCAGCTGCATAGTCATATGCGATTGCTGCATCAGCAACAGTTGCAGCAACAGCAGCAGCAACTGCAACTGCAGCAGCAGCAGCAGCAGCAACAGCAGCAGCAACAACAACAGCAACAGCAACAACAACAACAGTTGCAATCACAGTCACAATCGTCTTCTATGATTGGAGCTGAAGAGCCGGTGCTCTTCCGCTTGGGTCTCACACAGAATCGTTTGCCCGGCCAGCGACAGCGCAATCGCAGTAGCAATGCAACAGCAGCCGGCAAACAGCATCAACAGCAGCAGCGCAGCAGTAGTCGGGCGGCTCAGCGACAGGCGGCAGCAGCAGCGGCTGCCGCTGCCAGCGCCGCCGCAGCAGCAGCAGCAGCAGCAGTTGCAGCAGCAACATCTTTAAGCAATGTTGCAACAACAGCTGCTGCCAGCAGCAGCACAGCAACTGCCACAGCTCCAACAGCAGCAGCAACCACATCAACCGCAACGCCAACAGTTGCTGATGATGTACACTTTCGCATGCCTAGCCATAGCCACGTCTTCGATGACAACTTTTATCAGGATGTGGTCCTCAATGTGCGTCACAATCTACAGCATTATCTGGACGGACGTCTGCGCAGCGGACCAGCACCGCCGCAGCCGCCGGCTTCGACTGCTGTTGCTGGCAATGCTGTTGCCACCAGCAATCAGCAACAGTTGGCGCTGTGCAACGCCGCATATCCTACACTGCTGACAGCGGAACAGTTTGGCGATGGCTTGGGCCTAGGGCTAGAGGCCTTGCCGCTGGCCAAGGCAGCGCGCCGACCGCACACAAAGCACAGCTGGAAATGGAAGTGGGACTATGTGAAGAAGTTCACGATTGTCAACGAGGGCGGACGCTTGGTCAAGAAGCTGAAGCAGCCGTTTATGGGCTTGCGCGACTTGTCGCGCCTGGACATGTGGACGCAGCTGACGATGCGGCAGAAGCACGATCTGGAGCAGCAGCAGCAACAGCAGCTCGAGCAGCACCAACATTTGCAGCAGCTGCATTTGCTGCTGGATCGACGTCTGCTGCCGCACATCATGCTGGAGCAGAACGAGCAGGCGATTATCAAAGAGGAGCAGCCGGAGCAACAGTCGCTGCAACAGCAGCAACAGTTGCTGCCGGCGCATGTGAGCACTGAGCAAAGCTTTTTAACGTTGCTGCAGCTCCAGCCCAGGCGACAGCAGCAACACCAACAGCAACGTCTCTCGACAACAACAACAACAACTCTTGTGCTTAGCGGAGAGTGGGCGCGCCCACGTTTATATTTATGCATTTGCTGCGGCGCCAAGTTCGAGCAGCGCAAAGCGCTCGAAGAGCACAAAACCTTTCGCCATTCGCACATCTATGCGACGCACTATGAGCTGGTCGGGCGTGAGCTGCTGGCAGGAAACTTGTTGCGGCATTTGTTTATGCCGAAACGTGCGCTCAGCCGCTATGCGGCCGAGCATCGCCAGCAGCAGTTGGAGTATCAGCAACAGTTGCTGCTGCACAAGCAAGAGCGTGCAATAGTCGAGGACGAAGCCATATCGAGTTCATCCAATTGTTCCGCTGTTTCGTCTGCTTTTGGCCGAGTGAGTGGTCGAGTGAGTGGTGGTTCGCCGTGCTCAACGGCAACGGCAACAACATCGACAACAACAGCAACTGGCAGCAGCTGCAGCAGAAGCAACAATAACTCCACATCGGTGGAGGACAATGACAGCAGCGATATCAAAGCGAACGCCTGCTCGCCGGCCAGCCTCAGCAATAGCAATAGCAATAGCAATAGCAACAGCAACAGTCACAGCAACAGTTGCAGCTATAGCAGCAGCAACAGTTGCAGCTGCACCAAGTGTGGCCGCAAGTGCAGCGGCCTGATGGATCTCTATCGCCATATGCTCGACTGTTCGGGCGATTACGTCTGGTCGCTGGCCAAGAAGCGTAAATATCGTTACTATTGCGGCTCGAAGAAGCGACGCACTGCCTGCAACAAGCCAGCCAAGCATTTCGCTCAGCTGTTGCGCAAGAATAACAAAAAGGTTAAGAAACAGGTGCCAATGCCAGGATCAACTGGCCAGGATCAGGATCTGGATCGTGATCAGACGCAGGCGAGCAACACCAATGATGCGTCCGAGGAGAGTTCCAATTCCAATTCGAATAAGACGAAAACACCGCCGCGCCAACGGCCCAGTGATGGTGAGTGTACAGTACAGTGAAGCAAACGTATGATGACCAAATGTATTAGATAGTGGGCAAGGGATTGCGATTGAAGGGCAGTTGGATATATAGTAAGCTGGGGAAAGGGCTATTTAGGCTATTCAGAGAACAGATACAGTGAAGCTGGCATATGAAGAACGACGAATTGTCTAGAGATTAGTGTACCTACCTAGGGATAATATACAGTAGGGATTTGATAAGATAAACGAGTCATATTGAGTATGAATGATGGAGTATATATACATATATTATATAGACCTATAAACAACTGTTTCCCTCATTTATGTCTCTCTGCTCTCTCCCTCTAGCTGAATCGATACGCAAAATGCTTGAGAATTTGCCGGCGAAACGTGTGTGCAAAAAGATCTTTCCCATGGACAACAAGAAGCGATCGAAAAAGCAGGGCAAACCCAACAAGAAGTTGCAATCGCGCAATGCGAAGAAGCTCTACAATCATCATCATCATTTGCATCATCATCATCATCATCTGCATCATCATGCGCTGCGAAATACGCGCTCGCGCTTAGTGCGTGCCAAGCCAGCAGCAGCTGCTGCAGTAGCAACAGCAGCAGCAACAGCAGCGACAACGGCAACACCTGCAGCAGCAACAGTTGCTGGTGAGCAGCAGCAGCAGCAGCAGCAGCAGCGCAATCGTCGCAAGCAGCAGCAGCAGCAGGTGAAAATGTTGCCAGCCATTGATGCACAAGTCAGCAGCACAACAACAGCAACAGGAAAAACTTCCAGCACAGTTGCAACAGCAACTGTTGCAACATCAACAACAACTGTTGTCTCGCCCACGCACAGCAGCAAGCAGCTAATACCAACGCCGCCTACAACGCCAGCGCCTGCAGCAACAGCAATAACAACACCCGCAACACCTGTAGTAGCAACAGCAACACCAATAACAACAATAGTTGCTGCCAGCAAACAGCAGCAACAGCAGCAGCCTGTGAAGCGCAGCAAGCGCATTAGCGACTGCATAGCCATGCTAACAGGCAAGCTGGAAGAGAAGCTCAAGACTGAACAGCAGCCAGCAGAGAAGGAGCAACAGTTGCCGTTACCGTTGCCAACGTTGCCGGCAACTGCTGAGTCCGCAACAATCGCTGCCGAGCAGCAACAGTTGCAGCCAAAGACGCCCAAACGCAAAGCCATATCCAGGCGCATCATAAAGCCGCCTAGCGAGACGACAGCAACAGTGGGAACAACAACAGCAGCAGCAGTAGCAACAGCAGCAGTCACAGTTGCAGTAGCAGCAACACCAGCAGCAACAATAGTTACACCAGCAACAGCAGCAATAACTACTAAAGTAATTGAAACTGCAGCAACAACAGTTGCTCCTTTGCCATTGCCATTGCCTGTGCCTGTGCCTGTGCCTGTACCTAGGGCTGTGCCTGTGCCTGTGCCTGTTGCTCTGCCTGTTCCTGTTGTTGTGCCTGCCATGCGCCGTGCCACGCCCACCAAGGCAGCCACTAAGCAAATGCAGCCATATATAAACGAACCGCAGCAGCAGCAACATCAAATGCAGCAACAGCAATTGCAGCAGCAACAGCAATTGCAGCAGCAACACCTAGTGCAGCAGCAGCAACTGCAAGTACAGCAGCAGCAGCAACTTCAAGTACAGCAGCAGCAGCAACTTCAAGTACAGCAGCAGCAACATATAGTACAGCAACAGCAGCAACATCTAGTGCAGCAACAACTTCAATTGCAGCAGCAACAGCAGCACCTAGGGCAGCAGCAACAATTGCCACTGGCTGCGCCGCCTTTGCCGCTGCCGTTGTCATTGCCCGTGCCTGTTAAACTGCCTGCACCACCACAGCCGCAGCCGCAGCCGCCGCCGCCGCCACCACCGCCACTACCAGCAACAGCAGCAATTGCAGTTGCACCAGCAGCGCCACCACCACCACCAACACCAACACCAGTAACACCCACAGCAGCAGCGGCCGCAGCAGCGTCAATGTTGCTGCCCAAAATGCCCATGTATTTGCCAGTGCCTGCCAACTACGTCCTGGAACCGCAGCAGCCGCTAAATCTGAGTCATGTCAAGCAAACAGTTCAGATGCAACTGCAGCAGCAGCAGCACCAGCAGCAACAACAACAGCAGCAGCAACAACAACTGCAGCAGCAGCAACAACGCAACTCAGCAATGCCCGCGCGTCGTCAAACGATTTGCGGCTTTGAGGGGCGCAATTTGTTGCAGCTGGAGGAGATGCAGCCACTGGATTTGTCCAAGAAATCTAAACGCAAATCATCGCCAGCGCCTGCACCTGCACCTGCACCTGCACCAGCTCCTGCAGCTGCAGCTGCTCCAGCCCTGGAGCAACTGCCACTGGCATTGGCTTTGCCACTTGTCCGTGGAACCGAGGCAGCCGCCGCAGCAGCTGCTGCTCATTACTATTCCAACTTGGATCTCCTGAAGATACCGCAGGTGCGCAATCCCGTGTTGCCGCTGCCTGTGCCAATGCCCGCCCTGGTTACACAGACGCCGCCGCTCGCAGTCAAAGCGCCTGCGAAGAAGCGGGCCGCCGAGCTGGCTAGCAAAAAGGAGAAGACGACGCCGCGCATGGACGAGGTGATCAACAACCATATTGATGATGCCATCAACTCGGTTATATTGGCCGTGCAGGCCAGCTTGCCGCAGGACGAGGAGGAGGAGCAGCTGCAGGAACAGCTGCAACTGCAGCAGCAACAATTGCAGCTGCAACAGCAGCAACAGTTGCTAAAGCAACAGCAGCAACAACAATATCAACAGCAGCAACAACAGCAACAGCTGCAGCAGCAGCAGCAACAGCAACAGCTGCAGCAGCAACAGCAACAGTTGCCGCTGGCTGCAACACCCAGTGCAGGGCTCCTGTTCAGCACCACTGCCACAGCGGCAGTAGCCACACCAGCAACAGCGCCTGCCACGCCAGCAACAGCGCCTGCCACGCCTGCAACAGCGCCTGCCACGCCACCAATAGCACCTGCCACGCCAGCAACAGTTGCTGCTGCTGCTGTGCCCGTACGCCATCTAACACCAAAGAAGCGTAGCATGCGCTCCAAGACCATCGATTGTCGCTCGGCTTTGCTGGTGGCTGCCATGCCGCCCACTATAACAGCCACGCCCATGCCCTTGCCCTCGCCCTCGCCCACACCAACAGCTGTTGCTACATTGCTGCCGGACAGCCAGGAAATGCCAGAAACTGACAATGCGGATCAACTTTTGCCACTGCCCATGGTTGCGTCGCCAGCTAGAACGCCCACACCCACGCTCATGCCTATAGCTGACACACCCATGAGTCCAGATCCAGTATCACCTAAGAGAGAGTTGTCGCCATTGCCGCGCCATTTGCAGCTGCCATCAGCAATAGAAACAGCGGAAGAGCAAAGCTCTCCTGCGTCTCCAGAGCCCGAAACGTTCATTGTAAATCCAGCGATGCCTGTGTCTGTTATCTCTGTAGCGCCCCCTACAGCAGCAGCTGCAGCAGCAACAGTTGCAGCTGCCATAGAAACAACATCGACTGAAGCAACAACAGCAACGGCAACGACTTTATGTCGCAGCAGCACGCCCAGCATTTCGCAGGAGCTCAATTGCAGCGTATTGCTCGAGGAGCACAGCAGCAACATGCACAACAACAACAACACATCGTCGGGCTTTCATAGTTTGCCGCAAACGGAAATGCTGCAGACGCCCGCCCTAGAAGATGAGCTGGAGCTGGAGCCAGAGACAAAGATGGCAACGAAATTGGAAGATGAACCGAAGCACGAATCTCTGCCAGAACCAGAAGCAGAACCAGAGCGAGAGCCAGAGCCAGAGCCAGTCCCAGCAGCAATCCCAATGCCCGAGACTGAGCCAACGCCGCCTGAGCCCGCGCCGCCCAAGGAGGACACCAAGAAGAAGCAGCGACGACGACGCAAAAATGAGTTGGCAGCAATTGTTGCTGATCAGCTGCTGGAGAGCTTTAAGATCGACAATGCGCGGCGCGACAACCTGAAGAAGCTCGAGAACTTGGCCTACGAGAAGAGCGAGGATCTGTTGCTGACGGGCATGTTGCTGATGTCGAGCACCAAGCGCAATGCTTCGCTCAATCAGCAACAATTGTCGACGGCGGCTGCTGGTGAGGCGAAGCGTACTAAAACCGAAAATGCGCTGCCCGAGCCGACAGCAACAGTTGCTTCGGCGCGCGGGCGACCCAAGCGCAGGCAGAGCTGCTATTACCGACGTGGGCGTGGCAAGGCGGCGCCATTGGGCGCGGAGACGAATATAAGTGCATTGAAATCGTCGCTGGAAAGCTTTTCGATTGGCATCGAGAAGCAGCTGCTGGCCAAGGAGGCCAAAGAGGCTGCAGCCAAGGCCACGCCCACAGCCAGCTGCATACTGCGACCGAGCATTTTGTGCACGGCAGCCAAGGAGCAACAGCAGCAGAAGCAGCAGAAACAACAACAGAAACAGAAAGAGAAACAAGAGAGGGAGCAACAGCAACAGTTGCTGCTACTGCAGCAGCAACAACAACAGCAGGAGCAGGAGGAACAGCAGCAGCAGCAGCAGCAACAGCAGCTGCAACAACAGCAACTGCAGTTGCAGCTGCAGCAGCAACAGCAATCGCCAACAACAGTTGCTGCTGCTGCCATGCCCACCTACAGTCGGGATCCGCGCCTGAATAAGAACATACACAAGGAGGAGCAGGTGCAGCAGCAACAGCAGCAGCAGCAACAACAACAACAACAACAACAGCAGCAGCAGCAGCGGCAAGCACAGCAGCAACAACAACAACAGCAACGGCTGCAATTGCAGCAGCAACAGCAATCACAACAACAGCAACAACAACACCAACACCACCATCAGCAACACCATCATCACCACCAGCAGCAACATCATCACCACCACGGCGACAATCTGGAAGAGGAGGACAACTATTTAACGGAAATCGCCAAGAATGTGAACGAGAAAATAATGTCGGCTGCCAATGAGGACTTTGAGTTTGCAAACGATGAGTTCGATCAGGAGGACAAGGACGACCAGGACAAGTTCTATCGTCCGCCAACCTCGATGAGCGTGCGCAGCGCGCCTAATCTAAACGATGAACATTCAAATTTCGGCACCGACGACGAGAATACCAATACGGAGCTCATGGACATGGACATGGATGATGAGATGAGCGTCTATACGAGCTACTCGCAGGACTTGGGTCGCACGGGTCGCGGTCGTCGTCGTCGGCGACGTCGCAGCGTACTGCTAACGCGCCGGCCCAAGAAGCGCAGCAGTCGCAGCTCCCAGCTGGACGATGCGGACAAGTTCGCCTGCCAGCTGTGCGGCAAGAGTTTTTTCACCTCGACATCGCTGTCCAAGCACAACATGACGCTGGCCCATGTCTCCAAGCTATCCGAGCTGGAGTACTTGCAGTCGAAAAGCAATGCGGCGCCGAGTCCACAGCCAGCAGGCGAGGCAGGTAGAACGCCAACAGGAGGAGGAGCAACAACTGAGCAACAATTTGTGCAGCAGCTGCAACAGCTACGCGCCTCGGTGCTGGTGCCTACAGAGGCAGCTGCAGCTGCTGCTGCTGCTGCTGCCGCGGCGGCTGCGGCTGCTGCTGCTGCTGCCATTGCTGCTGCTCCTGCGCCTGAGGCACAGCTACCTTCTAGTCATCATGTCATCACAGAAGAGAGCCTGCGCTTGCATGACAACCAGCAGCACCACTCCCAGCACCAGCAACACTCCCAGCACTCTCAGCAGCAACAGCAACACTCGTCGAGTCCCGCCCACAGCGCTGCCCGCCTTAATCTCAATCCCGACGAGCGTCTCTTCTACGAGTGCTGCAACATACTGAAGAGTGCGACGGCAACGGCCACAACAACTCCGTCGGTGATTGTCAGTGCCGCCGGACGCAAACCCGTAGAATTGCTGACGCCCGCCAGTCCGAGTCCGCCGGCTGTGGAGATATTGTCGTCGCCCGCATCGCCATCGCCGTCGCCGCCGCCAGTGCCACTGCCACTGCCAACAGTTGCTGTCTCCCATCAGCCAGTCATACAGCAACTCTTTCGTAATCCGCCCGCTGCCACGCCTACGTAAGTATTGCCTCGTGCTCTTATCTGAATTGGTTTCGATATCTCATTTGTATTTTGGGCTTATTCAATACCCTTTTAGCAATTATCATCAACACAATCAGCAGCAAATGAATCAGCCGCATCATCCGCATCAGCCGCATCATCCGCATCAGCCGCATCATCCGCATCATCAGCATCATCATCCACACCATCATCATCATCACCACCATCATCATCATCATCATCGGCTATCGCCCAGTTACTCAGCCACGTCGCAGTATTCGGCGCTGACAACCACCAACATGACCACATCACGTTTCAAGACAAAAGCTGCCATGAAGGGCTACGAGCCGAGCGTGACGCAGTTGCCCGTGGACATGGATGTGGCCAAGACAACGCGTGCTGTTTGCAAGCTAACCGAGCTGGCAGACATTGCGCTGGGTAGTGAGAAGCAAGCCGCCGTGGACTATATGCCTGATCAGTTGCTAAACGAACAGCAGCACCAACAGCAGCAACACCAGCAGCAGCAGCAGCAGCAGCAGCACCAACAGCAACAGCACCAACAGCAACAGCAACAACAACAAATGCACCCAGGTAGCGCTGTCACCGAACAAAGCTCAACATCCTCCAAGACCATTATGCACGCTTCGTCCATTATTAAAGCAACAGCTGCCACAGTGGCAACAGTTGCTGCCAGCAGTGCCACATTGCCGCCGGTCTCTGGACGCATTATTATACCCGAACGTCCGTTCAAGAATATTGGACTAGAGGAGAAGGCGAGCATAACGTTTCAGAAGCCAAAGACTAGCGTCAATTTGTTAACGGAGGACAACAATAGCGTGTCCACGGCTAGTTATTCGGATCGGGATGATTATGATTTTGGTACACTGAGCTGTGAGGATGTGGATGGTGAAGCGGATGTGGATGCAGATAGTGTAAAGCAGCAGCAACAGGCGCAGGTTCAGCAACAACAACCACAGCAACAACAAGCACAACCGCAGCAACAGGCACAACAACAACCTCAAGCGGTTAAGCCTTCGACTGCCCATGAGGCCAGCTCTAGCGGATCCAGTAGCTCCTCTTCTTCCGGTTCCACAACGCAGCACAGCAGCAGCAGCTCGAGTCGTGCCACAGCCAAAACCTTTGAGAACAAATCCCTGATCATGGGACGCATCTTCAAGCATGCGAGCACAGCAACAACCAAGCTGCCGCTCAAAACTGCACCCAAGGACAAGGCACAGTTGGATCAGATATTCGATGAGCTGCGCGGCGCACCTAAGCCACATCAGCAGCAGCAGCAGCAGCCATTGTCGCCAGCTGGAGCGCCGCCAGACTGGCAACAACAGCAGCTGCAGCAACAGCCCCCGGTGCAGCAAAAGAAGAAAAAGTTGCAGCCAGCGGCTAAGAAGAACGCCAAGGTGAAAGGTCGCAAGGCAACGGGCATTAAGAAGAAGGCTGTGAGCAAAGCTCCGCGCAAAGATCTGTCCAAGCTGCAAACGGAGCTTGGCATGAGCACTGAGGATCTGGAGCAGCTGATCGATGAGGGGCATCGCAAGTCGAAGCGACGCTGTGCCACAAATCGACCCAAGAAGTTGGTCGAAACGTGGAGCTCCGATGAGTACGAGGAGTTCTTGTCCACCAAGGATATCATAGCTTTAATCGAGCAAAAGGAACAGCAAGAGCAGCGCCGCAAACGCAAGACCAGTGAGGCGCAGCCTGAGACGTTTGCAGCGCCGCGAGAGAAGGTGGCGCAACCACCGACGAATGCCAAGAGTCGCAAGGGACGCAAGCAGGAGCAGCAACAACCACAACCAGTGGAGCAGCTGCAGCCGCCCAAGCGTGCAAGGCAGCGGTTGACTGAGCCTGCCACACCCACCAAGGCAAAGGCGAAGCGTGCCAAGCCCGCGGCCAAAGCGTCTAGGGCAGCCAGGAAGCCAGCGGTGAGCAGCAAAAAGCGTGGCAAGCAGCAGCCAGTGGAGAAGGTGCAGGAGCGGGAACAAGAGCCGGAACAGCAGGAGCCGGAGCAACAACAACAACAACAGCAAAAGCAGCAAACGCAACGAACGCGCAGTAGGCGACAGCAGCGAACGGTGGAGGAGTTGCCGGAATTGAATCACTGCCAGGAGCAACCGCTGCAGCCGCAGCCGCAGCAGCTACAGGAGAAGGCAGCAAGCAGTGTTAGCAAGCAGAAGCCTCGCAGCAGCAGCAATAAAAGTGTCACAGCAACAGCTGCACTGCCAACAGCAGCAGCAATTGTTGCTGTCGCCCCCAATAACAACAACAATAATAATAACAACAACAACAACAGCAGCAGCAACAAAAACTTGAAAACGAAACGTAAATCGCAAACGCATCGTCAGTCGCCGGCGCGCAGGAAGCGACCGGCGAGCGAGAAACAGTTGTATTATTGGAGCAGCTCCAGCGACGATGAATTTGGGCGCATCAATGTGGAGGCGGCCGAAGCAGCTGCCGCTGCAGCAGCAGCAGCTGAGGCAGCACAGTCACAAGCTCAGGGCGCAGCAGATGCAACAGCTAATGAGCAACAGCAACAACATTCACAACAACAACAGCAGCAGCAGCAGCAGCAGCCGCCGCCGCCGCCGCAACAACAACAATTGACGGCAAAACACTTCGATGATAGTGAGCAATATCAGAAACACGGCTGGATCGTTGGCGATTCGCACAAGAAGCTGGTCAAGCTGCTGGCCATTGCCAAGGGCAACAAGAAGGTGGATAATTGCGGCGTTAAACGGCGCACGCCCAAACGCAAATGCTAGAAGATGAAGAACAGTGGGAGGAGCAGAAGAAGAAAGAGAAGGAAAAAATGCAGAGTCGACATAGCCGCCGCCGTCGCAGCTGGCCGGGAACACTGCCAACTGCAATTCAGCAATTCAATTGGAGCGGCAAACAAGATTGTATTTCATACATGTTTTTTCTTTCTTTAAACAAACACATCTAAGCGTTACATTATTTAGGTTATTCTCTTTTTTTTATTAAATGTATTTATAATTAATAAACAACAAAATTGCGCAAGCAACAAATAAATATTTGAGCACAATTAAAGTTATCGACTTATCGATGTTCGTTGTAAGCAGCAACTAGTAAGGAGCGCGGCAACGAGTAAGTTCGAATTTAAAACATGGAATAAAATAAAAGTGAATTAATTATTTACAATTTGAAATACGGTTTAATAGTGTAATATTTCACTTTAGTGAAAAGTTGAACATGTTGGCTTAATAGTATGCCTCCATGAACAACTGCAGCTCAAAGCAGCAAACATTTTGCATTACTTTGTTTTTAACATGTTTACTAACATTTATTTTAAATATTTTATATATTTATATTTTTAACTTTCACTTTAACTTAAGTAATTATTCAAATGCTTATAATTAAGAAAAAAGTGAAAGCCAGCTATAAATATCGATAGTTAACTCTGGAAAGTTATCGATGGTAGGCACAAATGTTAGACCATCGATGGTATCGGTTAGTTGCCATCGATTGAATTTGTAGCTCAGATTGTTTTGCAGATTGAAGCTCGGATGAAGAATATATAAGAAATAGTGTTATTTTCTTAATTTTTATAACGTTTTATAAACGCATTGGAGCTGTGCAAGTGCAATAATTGTGAGTAAATGTTTAATACAGTATGTGCATAAAATTCAAGTGAAACATAGCCCAATAAACGCCTCGACATTTTTCACTTGCGTCGGAAGTTTTCTTTCTCTCTCTGCGCTACCAATTTTTTTTTTTTTTTTTTGTATTTTACGATGCTGATTCGTAATTGTCTTGTATACACGCTCGCTCTTTTGGTCTGCGCGCGTGAGTGTGTGTAACTCTATAAGCGTGATTGTGTGTGTAAGTTTATGTGTACTTGTGAAAATGCTGTTGCTTTTGGCTGTGGCTGGTTGGAAAATAATTAAAGCAAATAAGTGTACAACTCCAATTTGTTGCACATTTCCAAGTGCCTAATTGCAGTGCATATAAACTTGTCTAAATCGGTGCAACTCTCTCCTGTTCTCTCCCTCTCTCTCTCTCACTTATTCTCAACTATTTGCCTCTCTGTGTATGTGTTGGTGGATGCTGTTGCTGCTGCTGCCAAAGGAGTATTAGAAGAAGACTTTTCGTGTGTTGGATGCCATTTTCAGCATCCACATTCACATGCACGAAACAAAGTCAAGATAAACGAAAGCAGAATCGGGAATCGGTAAACGGCTGAATCAACGACCATCGAGCGTCTGTTTGTTCGTTTCTTTTGGCTGTCCAGTCTAGTCCGTCCACTTCTTTGTGCGCAACTGCAGGTAATCACACAACTCCCCACCTTCCCCATCCCAACAACACCTTCCAGGAACTCCCCCTCGCCAACTTGGCTAAAAACTCAATGAAGTTTATAAAATTGGCAAACGATTGGGATCCATTAAACATTCGCTGCACATGCAGTTGCTCCCCTTCCACATTCCCCTTGCAGAGTCGCCACCGCCCCTGCTTCTCGACGCTCTTTGCTAAAGACAATTGAGACAAATTTACAACAACAAAACAAAGAGAGAGAGAGTTTTGTGCAAGGGTCGTCGTCATCAATGTTGTTGTTGCTGCTGTTATCGTAGATAGTGTTGTGTAAAAGTCGTGTTTAGTCACGTGACACGCAGGACAACGCACCATATGTGAGTGCTCAAATTTCATGCGTATTCTCGCCTACGCTACATTGCATGTCGAAAGAAGTCAACAAATGTAAAGATGAGCTTCAAATAGTTAAACGAACATAACTAATATAATCGATAAGATGTGCATATCGTCTCAGTCTCAATTAGCGTATTGTCTTCCATCTCTGGCTTATGATGGAGAAGTGTCCATCACTAATCCACTAAAGTAGTTGTTGCTTTTGTTATTGTTGTTGTCCGTTGTGCAGACCGGGGAATGTAGACAGACACACATTGTACAGGAAATCTGTTGCTGTGGAACCTCTGCGTAAAATAAATTTTGATTCTGCGTGCTGCACTTGCAGTTTGCATTTGTGTTTGCTAGTTCCTTTGCAGATGGAGTGCATAAGGTGGCAACGCCATATCTTTAGAACGCGCAGCAGCAGCAGCAACTGTGTCGCATATTTGTGTAATTCTTGTAAAGCCGGAAAACTCAATTAACGTTTCGAGTGTTTGTTGCTTTTATTAAAAGCGTACACACCCACACGCGCGCAACTAACTGCAATTGTCTGCGTGCGTGTGTGCGTGTTTGTGTGTTCATTCACAGAACGCTGAAGAGAGCACATGCTATTTGCTGCCAAATGTGTTAGCAGAGCGAGCAGGATAACAGGCGACAATACCGAAAATGCACAGGGCAAACGAGTAAGACAACAACAACAACAAACACAAAACGCCACCCACATTTTGGCATAACTATCTGCTGCTGCTCTCTCAAAAGTCGCGCGCGCCCTCTCGCACACACACACACACAGGCACACACACATACACAGACACTAGCTTGTGCGCGCTCGCTCTCATAAAATCAGTATTTGCTCTCTGTTTCTTGGTTAGTTGCGTTTATCGCTGCAGCAGCAGCGCAGCTAACGGCACCAGTAGCGGCAGCAGCAGCAGTAGGCATCAAAGGATTTTCAATTTGTTGCAGAACCCGAAAGTATATTAAAGAAAACCAACGAAAATAACAAATATAAATACAAAAAAAAAAAAAAACAAAATTTCAAATAATGTTCAATTAAAGGTGTGTGCATGTGCATGTGCTAAACTACAAAATGTTTCCCATTTCAAACTTGTGCAAATGTGTGTGTTTTTTTTTAGCGAGTAGGTGGTAGGACGAAGGGGGGCTTGACATGGAGGGCGGCAGGTGGCAATTTGCATTTGACTGCGCCGGCTGTGTGTGTACGCTCCGCTAAGCGCAGGCTCTCTGCTCTGCTCTCTAGCGTATGAGATGTCCAGCCGTGGATGTATCCCAATGGAGGAGGCGACCCCCTCAACCAAGTGCTTCCCTACTATTCTTGTTGTTGTTGTCGTTCTTTCGCTTAATTTTTCCTTTTCTTTCCTTCCTTCAATTTTTTGTATACCCTGTAACCCCGTAGCTGGTCAAACATGCCGACACTTTTTTCATTCCGGCATTAGACAGGCAGTTGCCCATGGCAATTCGGGAATTATAGTTATCAATATGAGAAAAAAGCAAGTGTTCTATATAAAAGAAATGTTTTAACGACCCATAGAAATAGGCTGGAATAGCTGGTAAGACTTACATAGCTTTGGTATAAAGTTTTCATATTATTCAAAATAGATAAAAATTGTGAAAATATTTGTCTGTTTGCTTTAATGAGTGAAATGGGGTACAAAAATCAGCTTGGAACTCTTAATAATTATTGTTGTCTTATAACCCACTGATCTATCGAACTTCTCAGAGTTTCCATATAGACTCTTATTTAATCTATTTATGATGTAAGTTCAGACTGATATGATGATATACTTTTAAAGCTAAATTTTTATCTGTATCTTTTTAAGCGAAAAAAGTAAAGCTTAATGTATTAGATTTTAGAACAAAAAAAAATTAAATAATTAATATATATATTTATATATATAATTATATATTTAATAATATATATAAAAATATATATAAGATAAGTTCCTGTAATGATATTGGATTGTGGAATAAACGGGATTTGAAATAGTATAGACTTGAGTGGTGACATATGGGAAGATATCTTTATAATAATTATATTTATAAGTGTAATATTAATAGTCTATCATAATCGAGAAGTTAAACAAATCTCTAATAATCCACTCAATCCTTTGTTATAGGTACAACAACAAGATGCGTCAATTCAATATTTCGGTCATTGGACTATCCGGGACCGAAAAGGATCGCGGCCAGGTTGGCGTTGGTAAATCATGTTTGTGCAACAGATTTATGCGGCCAATGGCCGATGATTATTTTATAGATCACATATCAGTGCTAAGTCAAAGTGACTTTAGTGGTCGCATTGTCAACAATGATCACTTTCTCTATTGGGGCGAGGTGCGGAAGACAACAGACGAGGGCGTCGAGTATAACTTTAATATAATCGAACAAACAGAATTTATGGATGATTCGACATTTCAAGCGTTCAAAGTCGGCAAAATGGATCCGTATCTGAAGCGCTGCACCGCGACCAAGGTATTTTCGGCGGAGAAGCTGATGTACATATGCAAAAATCAATTGGGCATCGAAAAAGAGTACGAACAGAAGGTGATGCCCGATGGACGCCTGAGTATCGATGGCTTTGTCGTTGTCTTCGATGTGAGTCCAGTGCCAAATCGTAGCGTTGAGAAGCAAGTGGAGTTCGTACAGAATGCAATTGCGAATATATTAAAGAATAAGAAGCCTCTTGTCCTGGTGACCACCAAGAATGACGATGCCTACGAGCTGTATGTGCGCGAGGCGGAGAAGATAAGTCAACGCAAGGACTATAAGAGTACGGTGCAATTGATTGAGACGTCGGCGCATGAGAGCATTAATATTGACTTGGCATTCCTGATGCTCGCCCAAATGATTGACAAAGTGAAGAATCGGGTGAAGATCATATCGTATCAGGAGTCGGCCAAGTCGCGCAAAGAATTGCTCGACATACGATCGGAGGCGGTAACGCGCTTGATCCGAAATCAAATCACCGATTATCATATATTGTGGTCACAAGGCTCGAAGATGCTATCACAGTATCGCGAATGGAATGAGTTCCTCAACATATTCGGACACGAGGCCGGACAGAAGCTATTCCGTCGTCACATGAAGAAGCTGCGCGACGATCATCTCAACAAGAAACTGCATCAGTATTTGGACAAATTTGCACTGGCTCTCGAATATCTATTGCCCGACATAAGTGCATTGAACATTAGCGAAGACGATGCTTGGGAATGCGCTCGCAACTATTTACAGAATCATATTGAATTCGATCAGTATTTCTATAAGTTTCCGCAAGTGAGCTGGACGGACTTCCTAGATATGGATGTCCCAGACGATGAGACACATATACCATTCGGTGTGCTAAAAACAAATGAGGCAGAAACCGTATTTCGTAACTATTTGAACTCGGTGCAACAGGACAAAAAGAAAATTGGGTAAGATATAAGAGTTACTTTAGATGAATCTTGAATTCCATGTCAGAGCTCTTATATATATATATATATATATATATATATATAAATATATATAGAATACTCTAGTTTATGAATTGTTGGGTTAACCTAATCCAAATCTCATTTGATCTTACAGTTGGAAACAACAGTTCAAGATACTGCTGGAGGAATCTGGTTTTGTGACGCCCGGCAAGCAGTTGTCTGAGGTGCGTGTCCTGTTCATGGGACGTGAGTGCTTCGAGGCGTTATCCGAGCACGACTGCCAACAGATCTATGATATACACCAGGACGAGATCATTGAGAAGAGCAAGCAGAATTTCGTTGAACTGCTGCTGGAGCATGCGCAATATTTTCAGCAGTTCAAAAATGTGGACATCATCACCCAGGAGGATGTTAGGCAGATAACCGATGTTATCCAGGAGGATTCACGCTACAAAATGTTGGATCGTTTAGATCAGGAGCGACGCGTGATGTTGGTACAACATTTACGTTTCATCCATTGCCCCATCCGGGATCATTGTCCGTTTTTTAACAATTGTGTGGACAATCTGATCGAGGAGGTACTCGCTGACAAGTCCGCGGCCAATCATAAGACATTGGGCGGCAGTGTTGGTGGTGTTGGTTGGAAAACCACTGGCAATGGCTCCGAGCGTACATTGAATCTCTTAATTGTGGGCTCTGAACATTTGGCTAGCGATCTATTGAACGATATACGCATATGCACGGGCAGCAAGGGTGAATATATATATGAGAACCAAACATATTATCTCAACTATCGCATTGCCAATGGCGATATGGAGGCATTCAAGGCCATCGATGTCTACTCGAGTGGTAAGACAAGAATATATCTACAACAACTCTAAATATATTTATCTATATATACATTTTTTTTTCCTAGGTCTAATTTGTGTTTACTCCAATCAGCAATCGTTTGAAACGCTCAAGGATAATTTAGAACGCACACTCTTATGCAATTTGGAGCTGGAGGATAAGTTTGAGAATTTGCCAATTGTCTTAGTCTATCAACCGCAAGATCTGAAAGAGAATGAAGTTGAATATTTGCGCAGCGAGGGCATGCGGCTATCAGAAATGTTGCATTGCGATTTCATAGATCATACGCAAAATCATCAGAAATACGTTTACGATATACTCAATATAGTTATACTCTCATTGAAGCTAAGCGAAATGAAAAGCTATGACCCATATCCATCGTCCAATCATACCGATCTACGCATACTGGTCTGCATCTATTGTGGCGATCAATATGATATCGAAAACATTGTCCAGCCATTGCTAGCCGAATCGACGCTGGTCAAAGCCAATGAGCATTGCATCATTGTCGATGTGTTCATTGGTGATGCCAAACGACGTGTGGAATTCATCCTATCCTCGTATCATGGCACCAATCAATATCGGGATGAACTTATCCATGGTTATATATACATCTATTCGGCCAAACGACGCTCATCACTGGCCAATCTCAAGTGGGTGCCGAACATATTGAACACATTGCTTATAATTTGAATATATTTATTGTATTTCTATAGCATTTTGGCTGCACAGAATGCAAACATTCCATTGCAATTGGTCGCCGTGACGGAGAGCGGCGGCGTTAATGCTTTCTTTAACAATGAAATCTGTCAGTTTCTCATTACCGAGGGGAATGCATTGGCCGATCGCTACAAGGGCAGCTTCATGACCTTCTCAGCGGATCAATATGTCAAGTGTAAGTGGACATAGCTGAGAAAAACATACAATTTAGAATGATTCGAACTCTAAATCTCTTTTTCATCTATTTAGTTGCTTTCTATAATCCATTCTTGAAGATCGCATGGGATAACAAATACGAGGTTGAGAATCTGCATGTGGAGGAGTCAATTACTTTAGATTCGGGCGAGGGTACGCTTGAGAATTCGGTTAATCAAATGCCACGCCCACCGCCCAGACATGAAAGCTATATGCTATCGAATACACTGGGCACCGATGGCTCAGGCAGTGAGAATTATGAAATGCTTCCTACACGATCTCTCAACTCATTAAATGGTGCGTTTCACATTAAAGACCTCTCACATATAGTCACTCTTACAAGCTATCTATTTCATATTGTAGAAGAAAGAGATATATCACTAGATGAAATCTATGATGACAACAACGAAAAACCCAAACACCTGCATCAAAGTAAGTTTCTCCAACAGTTTTTCAATACATTCACAAATTTATATATACAAATTACAAGCTACAGACATATATACTAAAATAATCTATACATAAGTCCAACTATCCATATCCATATCATATGAAATACTATATCCAATCCAATCAGTCAGCATATGTATATAAACATGTATGTCGCATATATGCGACATATACAGCTCATGCATTGCGAGTCTTCCTTGCAATCTGATACCCTGTAATCAAAGATACTAAACGGGCTGGCGTGGACAGTAAAATAGTTGAGCAAGCAGCAAGAGCTAACTTAGAGCAAAATAGATTTTCAGGCCCAAATACTTAAGAAGCTCACTCAATATCCTGTAAAAGCTAGTCCTTCAAATGAAGGCTTAGCTAATGGAACAGTTAGTTTATCACAGTCAAATGTTGGGATATGAAAATATAAGATTGAGTTACAACAATACCAATACCCTGGAATAGATACTTGCCTACGGTAGTCTTGGCTACAACAGTTGTTGTCGACGCAACGCTCTCTACCTTATACCCTGTAACATTCTGAAAGGGATGATTAACTCTTGAAATTTGCTTAACTTGAACTTAAAATATCCTATTAAAAGAGATTTCTTATTGACTTGGACTGTTTATTTCCAGACTTTCCCAACATTTCCTAATTTCGAAACTATTTATTTACAGGGCATACAGTATTTTGAGTCATTGATATTTAAGATCCCCTAAAATACCCTGAACCAAAATATCTTTCTACATACAAACCATAAAAATACTCTATGTAATACTCTCTCTCTCTCTTTCTATTTATATATATAAATATATAATGATAACCATATATATTATTAATGATTAATCATAACAATTGTTTTTTTTTTTTAATCGATTTATCTCTGTGTGTGTGTGTATTCGTTGTTGTCATTGCCTATTGCATACCAAAATAACTATTATATATACTACAAAAAAAAAAAAAAAAAAAAATTATCGAAAAAACCAACCAAAAAAAAAAAACAGGATTCCAGATATTCCCTCCTCCAACAACTCCTCCAGAGCCAGCCCCTCCAGATCATCAGCTCATTACATGCACATATAAGAGTCAATTCGTTTCGGCTTCAGAATCAAGTTTGGAAGAGATAACATGTAATCTAACTAATTGAATATTTTCTTATATACTCGTTTATATCGTATGATATCGTAATATGCATCATAAATTTTAACTTCTTTTGACTTCTTATCAGTTTCATTCTTTCTTATAGTCATTTTCTTTCTGTTCCTTTTGTTCGTTCTTTTTGTGCTTTTACTCGTTTTGGTCTTCGTCTTACAGCCAAGACGTAAACTGTAAATGTTGTTTGCTCATTCATAATAATATCCACCCCTCAAAGTCGACCGACCCCAGCCCGTCCGCCACCCACCGCCCTCGCCCACTTAACTCATTCATATGCTCGATTTGTACAAATACCTCATCATCTTCATCATTATATATGCCATTATATTTATATACATATATCCAAAAAAAAAAAGATAAAAACCCGCATAACCACAATTTCATTCATTCATTCAGTCAATTCTTTTTAATGCACTTGCAGAAAGGTTAAAAGAAAGTTCTATAAATCTATATATACTCTATATTATTATAGATCAGTCGTATAATTATCGTCTATATAATACCATCTAGCTTTTCTGATTCCATAAAAAACTTAGTTCTAAAGCTAACGTGATATATATATCTAAATATATATATAAATATCTCGAATCGAAGAGCTTCTAAAGAGATTCTAGATTCTAGAAAAGTTTCATATTCCATAAGCAACTTTATACATATCAGATCAAATTACGTACATACCTCATAAATGCTTTCTGTAAGGGTATTCAAGCTTCGGCTTTGGTCGAACATTGCTTTACTTTGTATTCCTTTGCCCCCTTTTCTGTATCTCACCTTATACAGCTATTATGTAATATCCATAAGAATATGTATATATATATATATATATCTATATATACCTTATACTAAGAATATATATATATTTATACTACAACTACAAAAATTTTCTTTGCCCTCAATTGTATATAGTTTTTATTTACATTGCGTACATTTTTCAATAGTTTTCCATTTTCTTTTCTTTTCTTTTCTATTTTTTTTTCCTTTTCAACTTAGCTGAAACTTAAAAAAAAAGAAATGAAAAACTTGCTCTAACTACTGCCATTTGATGCATATTATATTTTCGTTGTTCTTGTTGTTGTTTTTTCCATTTTCCTTTTCTTTCGTGCCTTATTTGGGCATTTCTTTGTTCTATTCATGCATTTCATAAGCAGCGGATGTCAGCGGGTCAAAGGATTCATTGGCCACCCACGATGCAGGTTAAATAAATGTTCCCAATAACTTTAAATCGGCTCATTCAAATGAACGAGTATACTTATTCAGTAGATCAAGTTCACTCACGTCATGAATGATATTTTTGTTTTTGCTTGTTCATGAACTATGCATTCCATTGAATTGTTTAATTGTTCATGAACGAAAACTGAATGACCAATAAGCGCCAGTGTTCGTTGTTTAAGCAACGACCAGTTAGAATCTATCGATAAAATGCACGACTAACTATCGATCAAAGTGGGATCGCTCATGACCAACGTAACTCAATTCAACTGGATCGTTCATGACTGAACTTGTGAACGAGCTGTGTAGTTCACGATTCGATAATAAACGTTAAAGTAATCGAAGTTGAATAATTTAATTACAAAACAAAAAAAAAGAATACTTGCAAGAATCTTTTGCACGATCTTTAGCGATCTCCTTATTCCTGTGCGCCCTTTAGCTTTACTTTAGTGTTAACATTATTTTGCCAGAAGAAAATTAAAAAACAAATGGTTTGCATAATTTACAGAATGGCTGGAGGATAAGAGCGATGCACGTCGCAATGCAAACAAGAACTCCATCTGGAATAATTTTAGTGGGTCAACGCATGCTTATACCACAGGCAGGCGGCATATCGATTCGAATTTGAATAAAATACGGCCCAAAGGACCGAGCCAAACGCTGAAGGTGGGTGAAGCGCCCAGTCGCAACTGTGCCATGAGCTCCTCAACTTTCACGCTACCCACACAGCAACCGGGCAAGCTGAATATGAAGAACTTTCAGCTGGTTAGCGATGCCGTTGCCAAAATGAATTTCACTAGCAGTGGCAGCATGGGCGAATCCTATTTGGCCGGCTGTGAGCCGGGTAGTGAGAAGGATGCCAAACGCTATGATCATGCTCAGCTCGATGGCGAGGATGAGGACTCTGAGGAGCTAGCCGAGTACGAGCAAATCTATGAAAATGAAGGTGCGTTGAAGAAGAAGAAGTTGAAGAAAAGAAGAGAAAGAAGAAGAAGTGCAAGACCTCCAGCAGCCGGTATATATTTTTAACTAATATTGGATTAACTAACTAGCAGATACCCTGTAGACTATTGTAACTGACAATACTAGCGAGTTGTCTGTGCATCAATGGGTCTCTGAGATATTTATAGTATACACTTTTATAGATTCGTAATAAGTCAAGTGCATGAGCTGTAAATGCTATACTGTGGAAAACGATTGGGATTGGGATTCCAATCAATGTTTTTACTATAGACTATGTTGCTTTATCTAAGATCTACTATCATACAGACTTATAGTTCTTCAGAATGTTTTGGACTGCGAATCACAGCCTCAACTTGAATCACACTCAAGCTTCGTTCTCTTTCCTTCCACAGACTGCACCGAGTCGGATAGCTGCGCCAGTTCAACGGAGCGTCGCGTACGTCAACAGAATGCCTACTACAAGGCCAACAAGAAGGCTGGCACCACTACCAAGAAGAACAAAAAGAAGAAGGTGGCCATACCGGTGCAGACGCCCCGGGTGCCACCGTTTGGTGCGTATGTCAGTCCACCGGAGATACCGTTGCACTATCAGCGAATGGCCGCAGCTGCGGCTGCAGGTGAGAAAAGTATGTGTCGTGCTTTATTTGCATTTTTTTTACGAGTTGCGATTCAGTTCACCCGAATGTTAAAACAACTAACGTTTTGTGATCGGCTTTAAGTATGAACAAGTTACCGTTATCATTAACATACGCCTTAACATTTATAACACTCTGTATAATATAATTTAATAAAATTTATGTGTGTATATTTTGTTTTCTTGCCTTGAGACTTACTTCATTGGGATGTTCTAAGTTTAACAATAACCTTTACATTTATGTACTTTCTATATACAAGTTAATTTCTTCAGTTCAGCTTATTCAATTAACACATATTTTAACACTAACTTTAACACTTGTATGACTCTGAATGTCAAATCTTGTTTGTGTTTAGAAAAATCTGATTCTGGTGCTGTGCCCGAGTTCATGAAAAGCGACAAATCGCCAGAGGTAAGACTATTCAAAGATCTGTCATATAATCGAATCGAATCTAAGCTATATCTATCTGTTCCCTAGTATTCCATGGTCCCGGAACTAACCACAGTTAGCATATTTGGTGCTGAGAACTTGCCTGAATACAATATGAATGCAAAGTGCTTGAAGGATTTCGAGAAGCTGGAGAAGCGTCGCATCAAAGAGGAGCAGGCACGACTGCGCAAGCTGCAGGAAAAGGAGAAGGAGCAGGAGAAGAAGCTCAAACGAAAGCTCAAACAGAATGCCAAAGGACTAACCGAAACAACTGAAGCACAATTTGGCAAACTAATGATCACATCCGACAAGGACGAGATACCCATATTCCTAATCAAATGCGTTGAGTTCATTGAGAAGGAAGGACTCGATTCCGAGGGCATCTATCGTGTGCCAGGCAGTCGAGCACATGTCGACATGCTCTTCCAACGTTTCGAAGAAGGTAATATCATTTGCACACTTTACATATATATTGACATAAAAGCTGATTATCCTTGCTTTTAGATACCAATACAGTTATTGATGTGCTCGATATACCGGTAAATGCGGTAGCTACCGCGCTGAAGGATTTCTTTTCGAAACGCTTGCCGCCGCTGTTCAGCAAGGATATTATCAAGGAGCTGGAGGAAATTGCCGGTTAGTCCAGCACTCTTTGAGTCTATATGTAAACAAATTTAATTTCAATTTATCTTCGGGATTTGCCTGCAGGCTCTCGTGGCGTTGGCTCCTCCAAGCTGAACGTTGAGGTGAAAACAGATCGCAGCTGCCGTTTGATAGCTTTAAAGTCCTTGCTACAGAAACTACCACCCATAAACTTCGCCATACTCAAATACATATTCCAGCACTTTGTGCAGTAAGTCGTGAAACGTGATGTCGTGATGAATTATTGAGTGAAATATTATAACTTGTTCTTGTAGCGTCTCGGACAACTCGAAGCTGAATAGCATGGATAGCAAAAATTTGGCAATTTGCTGGTGGCCCACTTTGATACCCATTGATTTTACGGATATGGGCCATTTTGAACAGTTGCGTCCATATCTCGAGGATATTGTGCAAACGATGATCGATCAATTCCCATATCTATTCTGTGGCAAAGATGCTTTCGTCATGGTTTAAATGAACACAACAAGAGTTGAAGAGGAAACCGCAGAGCAGAGTAGAGCAGAGCAGAGCAGAGCAGTTTAGATCTATATATATATAGTGATAGACTTTGAGGAGAACCCATCGATCGATTTAAAGATCATTAAATGAAAACCATAAAACAGAACAAGAAATATAGGTGTGTAAAGCAAAGCAGGCAGCAGAATCGCGAATGAAGAAAATGTCAAATTTTTGTAAACGCAACAGTATGAAAATGCATATATATACTCCAATTTATATATTTATATATGTAAACACATACATATATCTATGTATGTATGTATGTGTGTATTTACACCATTTAAATGTGTATATGTATGTGTGCGTGTAAAGTATTTGGTATAAAAGTATAAACCAATTAGTTAAGTAGGCTATATTTATTTTATATATATATATATGTATGTGAACATATATATGTATATATATGCATGTTTGTGTATGTGTATATATATACATACATATATATGAAAATTATATATATTTTGTATTAATGGCTTTGTTGTGTTTCCGTGATATGTGTAAACGCATAGGGTTTTTTGCGCCCGATCTATTATAACATATAACTATATATATATACATGAATATGTGCATGTACGTATATATATATATTTATACATATGTCAGCATATTAACTTTGCATATAAAAACAGATTTATTAATTGTGTATTGTATGTTAAAATGTATGTTAAAAAAACGTGAAAACTATATGTCTATATATTCGTATATATATAGATGTCTAATTAAATGAAGCAGTAACAGAGGCAACTTGAGCTGACAAAAAAAAAAAAAAAAACAAATTATAAATTAAATGAAAAGCAAGAAAAAAACAATTTCCACTACTACAAACAAATTTGAATCTCTATGTGTATTATGAATGAGACAGAGCGAGACAGAGAGTGTGTGAGCGATCTTCCTCCTTGAGTGAGACATTATGAATGCGTGTCTCTCTCTACAATAAGAGAGAGCGAGAGAGTGAGATAGTGCGAATGAATGCATGCGCTTGTTTCTTCTATGTGTATTTAAATGTATAAGAAACTAAATATACTATATATATTTATATATATATATATGTGTGTATGTTTACTTATGTATTGAATTGTGTCTAAAAGATGAAAATGTATTAAGTATTAGCGCTAAATTATATGATAATATAAACTATTAATGACCCCTGCTCCAAACCGACCCCACTCCGCCCCCGCCCCCCTCCTCTCACAGGATCAATATTACAAGCAAAAATTATTACAAATTCTTTGTCTCTTAGCTCTCAGCTATTATATAAATGTGTGCTCTACTTACATATAATATATTATATATATGTATGTATATTCTATGTATGTGTGTGTATGTATTTATATGTATTTTAAACTAAATAAAATGAAAAACAAAAAAAAACGAAATCTAGACAACATAAGCATAAGTGTTATTCCTTGTAATTGAGCATTAATTTTTTATATAAACTAATATATATATATATATATATATATATATATATATATAATTGTGTATCTTGTGTCTGGAACGGACCTCAAACTTAACAACACAAATCAAGTAATGAAAAATGACAACAAAAGCGAAAACAGAGAGCAGAGAATGAGAAACAAAACAAAGCAAAACAAAAAACAAAAAATAACCAATATATAGTATAATTTGTATAGATATGTGTGTCTATTGCATTATTTGTACACGATTTGTGCATGCATATAAATATATATATATATATATATATATATATATATATATATATATATATATATATATATGAATTCATATATATGTCTGTGTGCATTTATTTATATATATGCCTACAAAAAAATTTAAAAAAAAAACGAAAAAACAAAAAAATGCAAATGTCTCAAAAGAAAAACAAAAAACAAAAAACAAATGTAATTCGACGTGATGTGTAATATTTTTAAAAGCAAATTTTATGCCCCTCATAAAAAGAAAACAAAATCCTAGCCACGCCCCCAACCCCCAAATCCAGCCCATATATATATATACATATGTATGCAGCTATAAATGTCAGGCTATGGAGTGCAAGAAAAAAAAAAAACAAAAACAAAAAAAAAAACAAATACAAAAATAAATAAATTTGTGGGCATTTTCCAAATATTTGTGAAGAATTTTGTTGTTTCTGTTTTATTCAAATAAAAAATATTCTTATCCTAGGGATTGGGCTAGACAATGAAGCTACTAGGAGCTGCCGAGCTGAAGTTGGAGTCGAGCTGGGCTTAGCAAGGTAATCCGACTGCTGCTCCTCCTGCTATACAGCCCAGCGGTGGCAGAGGAGTCTACATGACTGCATCATCGGCTTTGCTCCTGCTGGTGCTCCTCCTCCTCAGACTTAGATGGCCAGCAAGTTGGCGGCAATGGCTTCTGTGTCCTGCAGCGTTAGCTTATCCGTTATTCTAGACTTCTTAAAGACCGGCTCTTCATCTTCATCACTCTGCTCTGCATCATCCATCTCCTCATCTTCCTTCTTCGCACTTCTGCTCGCTCCATAAATTAAATCTGGATCTGGCAGCCAGGACAAATCCAACGACTCGCTCTCACTCTCACTCTCGCTACCCACATCCATTTGCCCAGGTTCATCGTCCCGTTGCTGCTCATCCTCGTCGCTCTGTTGTTCATCTGCCTTTTTGCGCAGTTTCTCGCGCTGCAATTTGTGGCGCTTCTTCACCAGCTCACGGAAGCGCTGCTTATCGTATTGATCCTCCTCGTTGAGCAGCGCCTTGGACAGCATTAGATTAATGCCGCCATCGTCATCCTTTTGCTTTTGTTGTTGCTTCTGCTGCCTGGTTGTCAGCGCCTTCATTTGATTGCGCTCATCGGCCAGCGTCTGGCCATCCTCGTCGAACTTGAGCTTCGAATTGACTTGTATATTCTTTTTGATCGCCTTCTTGGCTAGCGACGCTTTGGTCACAAGCTTCTCACGCTTGGGCACCACAAGCGGCTCTTCTGGCTCCACTTGCGCCTCCTTCTGCTTCTCCAGTTCAATCGGCTCGCCTTCCACATCGTGATCCCGCCGCTTGATCTTTATAAAGTCATCCGCTTCCTCTTCGGAGTCATCATCATCGTCGTCGCCGTGACCAAAGCCAGTTGCTATACTTGTTGGCTCCTTCGATTGTTCCTGCTGTTGAGGATGCTTCTGTCGCCATTTCAGCTTCTCGATGAAGGGCACACGCGGAGTGACAGCCAGCCCCAGGGACTGGGCATAGGCATCCAGGTCAAGGCTGAGCACATTAAACAAACGCTTATTGCGCATAAGGAACACTGACTTTAGATAAGCAAGGAAGGCACGTTTGGCCGAGGCGCGCAAATCGGGAAATTGTGCGAGGAACGCTTCGATTTTGACGCGTGGCGAGAATAGTTTCTTGGGATCAATGTGGACCGCGCGTATTTCGAGATTGAGCTTCTCTTTGAGAGCAGCAATCATGTACTCCTCCTCGCTGGGCGTCAGCACCAAAAGGCATTCACCTCGATTCTTGTTGCGTGCCGAACGACCCGCTCGATGGATATATTGGGAGACATCTTCGGGACAATCCAGCTGCAGCACCCAGTTGACGGAGGGAAAGTCGAGGCCACGCGAAGCCACATCGGTGGCAAACATAACCACATGGCTCTTGCGCAGGAAATCCTCATAGATGGCAATGCGACGATCCTGATGCAATGTGCCATAAAGTGCCAGCAATCCAACACCTGGACGCAATTTACAGAAGATTTCATACAAGAATTTCGCCTGCTTACAGCTGGAAACAAAGACAATGATCTTCTGTTTTAGATGATTCTTAATGAACGACCAGAGCATCGTTATCTTCTCCTCCAACGGTAGCACCACATAGCTCTGCTGCAGCAGCTCCGGCAGGGCTAACACTGCTGTAGATCCGGCGGGCTCGGTGTCAACGGACTTGGCTGCCCCGCAGCCCACGTAGACTGGATCCTTTAGATTGAGTCTGGCCAGATCTTCCAGTGTATTCGTTTGCGTAGCCGAAAATAATAATGTTTGACGATCCGGCGGAAAGTTTTCGATTATGGAATTGAGCGTCTTCTGGAAGCCCATGTCTAGGCAACGATCCGCTTCGTCCAATACCAATATCTCCATTGTCGTTGTATTAAACAGAGGATTCTCGTCCATATGCTGGAGTAATCGTCCTGGCGTGCATATCAAAATATTGCATTGATCCATGCGCGTGCGCTCAAATTTCAGATTTTTGCCGCCAATAATGAGACCCGCAGAGAAATCATGATGCTTGCCGATTCTCTTCAGTGTCTCGAAGATCTGGTAGGCTAGCTCACGTGTTGGTGAGATAATGATTGCGCCAACTCCATCCGAACGGGACCATTTGTTCATATATAGATGCTCCAGGACCTACAAGAATAGTGTTGCTTTATTATAAGATGTATCTTAAGACAGACTTGTTGCAGTCTTGCGAACCAATCTTCACTTACGGGTATCAGAAAGGCCAAAGTCTTGCCGCTGCCCGTGATTGCAGCTCCAAGCACATCTTTGCCTTGGAGCGCGTGTCCAATGCTTAGGCGTTGGACCTCGGTGGGCGTTGTGAACTTGGCCTCAGCCAATGCTTTTTGTGTCTTCTGCGAAAGTGGAAACTGGGCAAAAGTTTTAATCTCATCTGCAACAATTTCATCATATTTGGCACGCAATTCCTGGATTTCTGTTTCAGTTGCGGCCAATTTCGATTTGGATAGCTCTTTAGAGCGTTTGTCATTGTGTTGCTTGTTTTTGGGCTTGTGGTTGCTGCCCGGTTTGGATGGCGCACGTGATCCTGGTTTGCCAGGACCTAGAGGCTTTTGTTTTGGCATGCCGCGCACTTTATTTGTAATTAGTTAGAAGCAAAACACGTTTAGGCCACACTAGGCTGACTGTTGCACGCGGGCAAGTCAATCGATATGTTATCGATAGTGAGTTCTTTTCTGATACTTTTGTGCAATATATTTAAAATAAAAATCCCGCTGAAATATTTATATTATATTGATTTGTAGTTAGCTAACGGAAGATTAGCTATAAATGAAATATTTTAAGTAGTGCTTTATTCACGATTTTGTTGAAAGCTATTAGTGTTTGCTACTAATTTCATATACCTATTGTTGTGGAATCTTATCGATAATATTAGAATTTGCAACATATCAACATGTCTTTGAATAAGAATACTCGATAGCTGCCAAACGATTTTTGATTACACACGATAAGGAGATAAAGATTAGAGATGGCCAATGTTCAAATAGCCAGCTGTGGCTGCAGACTATTGGAATTTTCCCCAAAGCATGCAATTGTCATTATATCAGATATGTTAATATTACCTTCTATTTCAGTATTTTACATATATACTGTGAGTTTATTATTACTCGAGTCGTATGGCAATTTATGCCAAATATCCTTATCAATGTTATGCGATATTTGTGTGACACGATGCTCACGAGGAGTCATCTCAACAATCACTAATCTATCGTTCATCAGTAGGTTTGGTGGGCTGGCTGGCTGGATGGCTGGTGCTACAAGCATTATTGTTGCTCAAGGATCTGTATCTACAACAAGGTTGGCCCACAATATATATACTAAATATGTGTTGTGGTGCAACAGTTCAAAATATTAAATCGGGCGCGCGCGGCGTGAGATGTGTTAAATGCAATTAACAACGGCTGGCTGTGAATTTTTGTAGAACTTCCTTCCACCAATCAGCAACTGGCCACCCGGCCCCCTGCTCCCTCTCTCTCTCACTTACTCCCACTCCCTCTATCCTTCTGCCTTTCTCTCTTGCTCTGTCTTTCTGTCTATCTTTATCTCACTCATCACATACAGCATTGTCGTGAACTGTTGTGCGAATTTGTCGAATGTGAAATTTCAATTGTTTTATTAAATACAAGTTGCTGCTGCAATATGGGCACTATATCATCAGTACTGCAATGGTCGTGCGCCAGATGCAATACCATCAATCCGACCGAATCATTAAAGTGTTTCAATTGTGGCATTGTGCGTAAGGTATTCCCCAGTCCTACCGCAACAATCTATCAGCAAACGACACAAACGCGTTCCCAGCCACCGCGAAACCAAAGCAGTTGGATACATCAACAGCAGCAGCAGCAGCAGCAGCCACAACACCAACAACAACAACAGCAGCCACAACATCGTCAACAACGACAGCACGAAAACCTGGTTGCAGGCTCTGCAGAGCTGGCCGCCGAGTGTGATGAGGAGGAGGTCGCGACAATTGTTGATAAGCACAAAGCTGTGACCAGGTAAGCATACATACATACATACACATATATATTATATATATATATGTGCAGCCATATGCAGACGTATACATACATACATACACTTGTGCATGCGTGTGTATATGTGCTGGTGCACAGAAGCTCCAGCCATCGTTTACCGTTACACCAAACAAAACTGAAATTGCATGTTTGTGTGGTTGGGTGTGTGGGCGTGCGTGTGCGTGTGCGTGTGCGTGCGTGTTTGTCCTTTTCTTTTTCTCTCTGTCTCTCCCCTCTGTGGGTATCTGTGGGTGCGTGTTTGTGTGTGTGTCTGTGCGTGTCTGTTTGTGTATTGTACACAGTGTATACACAACAACAACAAAAATTGAAGCAACTGCAGCAACACCATAAAGCTGTAAAAAACTGTTTTTCTTTTTCTGTAGTTTTTTGTTTTTTGGGGAAAATCGATGGGCAAGAAAATCAACTTTGTTTACAATTTTATTGATTCCGAGCTTTGGCTCCGCGTTACAAGTGAAAAGGCAAAAAAAAAAAAAAAAAACAAAGAAAAATGCCAAAATTAAATATTAATAAAAAATAAACTAAAAAAAAAAATTATTTCAAAATAATCAGTGCAAAAAAATAAAAGGAAAAATCAAGGAGAGAAATTGGCCGATCTGGCCACATTGAAAAATCTCTTTCTTTTTTTTTTTTGGCAATTTCTCATTCACAATTGCAGCTTTGACAGTTAGCAAGATTTTAACTGTTTGCCCATTTACCCTTGCATATGATTTGGTTTGGGTTCTCTTTTGTTCGTTTCGTTCCCAATTTGTTCTTATTGCAGAACTGAGCACAACAACCAAAAACAGCAGCCACCCGGACAGGTTTACAAATCGCTGCTGCGCGGCTGTTTGAAGCGTCCGCAACGCAATAGCCAAAATTTGCCAGCCAATTGCATTGACTGCGAGGAGACGCGCAAATATATAAAGAACTCGATTGAGTTATATCGACACTTTTCGAATCCGGCATTGAATCGTCGCTGGATTTGTCGCGCCTGCGATACGGATAACAACTCGGTGACATGGCATTGTGTTATCTGCGATACCGTTAGTTATCTGGCGCCCATCTACAAGGAGACGCTGTGCACGCGCAGGCATGAGACAACTCCTGGAGTAGCCGCAACAGCATCATCAGGTGCAGCAGCTGGAACAGCAGCAACAGCTGGCACACAACTGGAACTAAATAGCAGCAGCAGCACTGGTGGCTGCAGCGGCGCAGTCGGCGCTGAGAAACAGTCAGCAGAGGAGTCACTACCACATCATTCGCAGCTGGATGCACAATCGGACGAGCAACATTCCAATAGGCGTCATTTGAAATCTCGCCGTTTCGCCTACTTTCGACGCACCCAAAGTCTGAGCAATTCCATAGATAAGAGCCCAGCCCTGACCCAGGCAGCGATCGCCTCCTCATCGTCATCCTTTGCGGCCGCCTCGGCCCGTAGCTGTCACATTTGCTATGTAAGCAACTTGGGCAAGGACATATTCAATTTGCCCTACGCCGCATCGATCAATTATCAGCAGCAATCCCAACAGCAGCAACAGTTGCTGTCACACAAGAGCAGTAAGTGCCAGCTTAACCCAGCTCTACTTCATCCTATTCAATTTTCGTCATCTTTTTTCCAGCTGTTGCGGATATTGTGCAGCGTTTGCCGCCTCCGCCCGTTGCCTGCAGCAATTCGCGCTTTGCCATTGCCAATGATACGTTCTGTCGTCGCAAGCAGAACAACAACAATAAGAATCTAAATAATAAAGTACGCGACGGCTGTGCCAAGAAGAAATACAATTTTACCATAACAACGCTCTCAAGATCAGCGAAAGGACCAGGACCCACAACAGCAACAGCAGCAGCAGCAGCAGCAGCTGTAGCTTCAGCCGCCCCAGCAGCTGCTACAGCATCAGCAACAGCTGCTGCTGCTCCTACGGCTACCACCGCCGTCAAGCCCATGCGACAGTCACAGCTTAAGCAGCGAGAGCTAAACAACAGCAGCGGCAACCGGGCACAGCAGATGAGCAACAGCAGCAACAACATCAATAACAGCGTCAGCTCTCAGTTTACTATACCGCGCAATGGCGTGTTTATAGCTGTTAACGATTGGTCGGAGCCAGCAGCAGCAGCAGCGGCAGGACGGAGCAGCAATAGCAACAGCAATCGCAACCACACCAATATGCAGCACTGTGATATAACGAGCAACAACAACAATGCCAACAACAGTAGCAGCAGCAACAGCAACAATAACAGCAGCAGCAGCAACAGTAGCAGCAGCAATAACAATTGCATTGCCAGCAATAAACTGAATCAGCAGCTCTATGAAAACGAATGTGTTGCCATTGCACAACAGCAACAACTGCAGCAGCAGCAGCAGCAGCAACAACTACAACAGCAACAGCAACATAGAGCGGAACCCATGGCACCAATTTATGCGCAGGTTAATAAACAGCACAAGCTGCACAAAAAGAAGCTGAGCAGCAATGAGACCCAGTCGTCAGGAGCAGCAGCATTGCTGTTGCTGGGCAACAACAATAGCAGCAGCAGTCATAGCAACAACAGCAGCTTCGATGTCAGCGAAACAGCAATGGGAGCTGCAGCAGCAGTTGGAGGCGCAACAAGCAGCGAGCACAGCAGTGGCAGCAATGACGCCAATTATATGGATATTGACGCTAGCATGGCAGCAACATCATTAATAGGAGCTGCAGCAGCAGCAGCAGCAGCTACAAATGTTGCAACTGCAACAGATTATTATCACGCATCTGAGCATTCAATATACGCCAAGGTGTGGAAGGGGCCGCGCAAAACGACTGAATCCAAAATGTATGCAGCAACAACAACAACAACAACAGTAGCAACAACAGCAGCAACAATCGCCGCTAGCTGCTGACATTTGATACCCAGCAAAATGCTATCAATTAGGCTTTTATTTTAACATTGTTAATTTTTTGCTTTGTTAATTATTGCGCACAGCTTAGTCATACGCAATTGAAATACACATACACACACACATATATATATATATATATATATATATATATATATATGCTTGTGCGTTTTCTTGATTTCGTTTATGGTTTGCGCTACGCTTGGCTGTTTGATATACCCTAACTAAAACTGGGCCAAGCTAATTGCTAGCTTAAGCTTGCAACTAATCACTAATTTATAGAGCATCAAACTGTAGGATATATCCTTAATAAATAGTAATTACTCTTCATTTCTATGTATATTTTTTACGTACATTATTTAGTTAATTGTTAATTATTAATTACTTAAGAATGCATTAATTTGCTATATCAAAAATTGTTAAGTATTTAACAGTTATTTACTGATTAATTACTCGCTCTGAATTTCTCTGAAATATTTTATTGACTTAAAAGTTTTAAACTACTTATGAGTTAGTTAATAATTAATTAACTAATTAGCAGTGAGCAAGAGTTAGTTAATAATTAGTTACCTATTTAAAAGTCCTAAATTAGTCAATCATTAATTACTTAGTTGAACGCAATTAGGAGCTAATTAAAGTGCGTTCATTTTTGGGCTATTTTAGCATAGTTAAAGACTGATTTAAAGCTGCTATTAATTAATTAGTTAAAAGTAGTTTTTTTTTCAATTTTAACTTTTTAAATCTTATAAAGTTTTAATATAAGAAATTTTATAAATTGAAAATTTTTCATGCTATAAATTAAAAATTTCTAATTTTTGTAATTTGCTAAATTTTGAATTTTTGTTAATCTACTAAATTTTGAATTTCTTAAATTTTATAAATTATTTATTTGATGTATCTTAAAGTTATTTAATTGTCTATTCTCTAAAATTTCTTAATTTAAATTTAATATAAAATCGAATTAGTAAAAGTAATTATTCCGTAGTTAAGTAACTCGAACTGCTCAATGCATGCCAATTGAGGCTGAAGCTAACACAGAGTTAGCTCATATATATATGTGTGTATTACAGGGTATCTATATGTGCGACCTCGTCCAGCTCAAAGCTCAGCTCTTATCTGGCGCGTCATTTCTAATTGCGTGTGACTCACATTATCATTTCGTTAGCGTATTCGTTGCTTCGACTCGCTGATAACAGCAAACCAAAAGTTCTCCGTTTATTAATTCCTTTTCGTTTTCCAATTTTGCGAATTAAAAGGCAATTAACAGTCGCTGCACCAGCAGCAGCAGCTTCTATTTTGCTTTTCCTTTCATTTTCTTTGTAATTATTTGTTGGTTATTCATTTGATTGCTTGCACCTTAATTGTGCGTCAGTTTTATTTTCATTTGTACTAAAACACGCCTTCCCCTCTCCCTCTCTCTGTATCTCTCGTTCTCTTTGTTTAGCACACATGAGGCAGCAACTGGTTTGGCATCGATCCCGGCCAGCAGCAGCAGCAGCAGCAGCAGCAATCGTCTCATTGGTCAAGCGACGCGCAACGACAATAAACCGCAATCGATGCTGCTGCAAGGCAGCCGCAAGATGTGGACATGCGGCAAATGTTCCTATGCCTACAATCGTCTCTGGTCCGAATCCTGTGAGATGTGCGAGACATTAGCCAAGCAGCAGCAGCAACAGCAGCAGCAGCAGCAGCAACAGCAGCAGCAGCAGCAGCAGCACCACCACCACCACCACCACCTGCAGCTGCAGCAAGCGGAGCTACCAGCAGCTAGTAAGTGCTTGCCACATTGATTGACTGATTGACTGAGTTGATTGATCAATCCAGAAAATTGTGATTGATTGAGTGACTTTGATTGATGCACATTACTAAACAATCTACTACTTGATTGAACGATTGAGCGACTGATTGACTGACTGACTAATTGAAGATGATTGATTCAACAGGCTTACTGACGAACTATATGATTGATTGATTGACGACTAATCCATAGAGAGAGAGAGAGAGCAGATCAATCAATCAGTTTCTTGCTTGACTGATTTTCATACTGATTGATTAACACACTGAAATGAGTACTCATTGGCTGATTGAAAGCGCGTGATTGATAGATTGATTAACGTACTGGCAGAGGGATTAATGATTAATCAGCTGAATCAGTCCGAATGGCTGACCGACGGCGTGATTGATTGATTGACCCAATGATTAATAGGCCTATTAGCAAAGAGACTGATTGAATGAATAATTAAAGCAATTGCTTTAAGCATTCCCTTATATGCATTGACTGATTGATGTACCAAGTCATTGATTGATTGAACTGCTCCATTTGAGTGAACTGCTTGATTGATTCCCTATCTCCCCTCCGCACCCTTGCAGTTGGTCTGGAGCCACGCAGCGATGAGCCCTGGACATGCAAGAAGTGCACCCTGGTCAACTACTCAACGGCAATGGCCTGCATTGTGTGTGGCGGATCGAAGCTGAAGAGCATCTCATCGATCGAGGACATGACGCTGCGCAAAGGTGAATTCTGGACCTGCAGCCATTGTACGCTGAAGAATTCGCTATCCGTTGGCCTGTGCAGCGCCTGCAAATCGATGCGTTTGCTGCCAGTCGATTCCATACGTGAACGACCCGATGGCCAGTCCTATGAGGAGCAGGATCCAGCAGCTGGCACTCAAACGGCGGCTGAACTCAATACGCCGACGCCGACGCCAACGCAGCTGCAGTTGCCGCCAGTCGCGCATCGTAATTCGCGCAGTCCCTCGCCCAGGTCGACAGCGGGAGCGGCCGCTGCCGCGGGCGGACCAGTAGCGGGAGCAGCAGCGGCATCGACAGCCGCCGCAGCAGCCGCTGCAGCAGCAGCAGCAGCAGCAATGCAGCTCCAACAGCAGCGCAGCTCATCGGGCGCCATACCCAAACGTCACAGCACCGGTGGCTCCATAGTGCCACGTAATATATCGATGGCCATGCCAGCCTCCACAGCCAGCTCATCCTACAATCTGCAGCAGCAGCAGCAACAGCAGCTGATCCTGCCTGGGGGATCGATCAAGAAATGGCAATGTCCTGCCTGCACCTATGAGAACTGCGCCGCATCCGTCGTCTGCGACATTTGCTCGAGTCCGCGCGGCCTGATGCAGGCGGTGCTCAGCGAGGCGCTGGCCCGCAAATCGATGCGCATCACGGCGCTGGGCACCGAAATACGGCAGGAGAGCAAACTGATGGAGAATCTGCGCCAACTGGAGGAGACAGAAGCACTAACCAAATGGCAAAACATCATACAATATTGCCGGGACAACAATGAGCTGTTCGTCGACGATTCCTTTCCGCCGGCCCCCAAGAGCTTATACTACAATCCGGCGAGCAGTGTTACCGACGGCGGCAATCCGGTGGTCCAATGGCGTCGCCCGCACGAGATCAATTGTGATGGCGGCGCCTATCCGCCGTGGGCCGTTTTCCGTACACCATTGCCGTCGGACATCTGCCAGGGTGTGCTGGGCAATTGCTGGCTGCTGAGCGCTCTGGCTGTGCTGGCGGAACGCGAGGATCTCGTTAAGGAGGTGCTGGTGACCAAAGAGATATGCGCCCAGGGCGCCTATCAAGTGCGCCTCTGCAAGGACGGCAAGTGGACCACGGTCCTGGTGGATGATCTCTTGCCGTGCGACAAGCGCGGACATTTGGTCTATTCGCAGGCCAAGCGCAAGCAGCTCTGGGTGCCGCTCATCGAGAAGGCGGTGGCCAAAATCCATGGCTGCTATGAGGCACTCGTCTCCGGCCGGGCCATTGAGGGACTGGCCACGTTGACGGGCGCTCCATGCGAGAGTATACCGTTGCAGGCCAGCTCGCTGCCCATGCCCAGCGAGGATGAGCTGGACAAGGATTTGATCTGGGCTCAGCTGCTCAGCTCGCGCTGTGTACGCTTCCTGATGGGCGCCAGCTGTGGCGGCGGCAACATGAAAGTCGACGAGGAGGAATATCAGCACAAGGGCTTGCGGCCACGGCACGCCTACTCGGTGCTGGATGTGAAGGATATACAGGGACATCGATTGCTGAAACTACGCAATCCCTGGGGCCATTATTCGTGGCGCGGCGACTGGTCCGACGACTCGGACTTGTGGACGGACGATTTGCGCGACGCACTAATGCCGCACGGCGCCTCGGAGGGCGTCTTCTGGATCTCGTTCGAGGATGTGCTCAACTATTTCGATTGCATTGACATTTGCAAGGTGCGCTCCGGATGGAATGAGGTGCGTCTGCAGGGCACGCTGCAGCCGCTCTGCTCCATCTCATGTGTCCTGCTCACCGTGCTGGAGCCCACCGAGGCGGAGTTCACGCTCTTCCAGGAGGGCCAACGCAACTCGGAGAAATCGCAACGCTCCCAATTGGATCTCTGCGTTGTCATCTTTCGCACACGATCACCAGCAGCGCCAGAGATCGGACGACTGGTGGAGCATAGCAAGCGACAGGTATGGAAGATACCGAAGCCCCGACCAGGCCTAAGGCTTAATCTCTAGTTTAGCTTGAAGCTCGGACTCCGGTTCAGTCTTAGGCTCCGCCTTCGGCTCCATCTCTACAGCTTGCTCATCCCATTTGATTGCTTGCAGGTTCGCGGCTTTGTTGGCTGCCACAAGATGCTGGAGCGCGACATCTATTTGCTGGTCTGTTTGGCTTTTAACCACTGGCACACGGGCATCGAGGATCCGCATCAGTATCCACAGTGCATACTGGCCATACACAGCTCCAAGCGTTTGCTGGTGGAACAGATAACGCCTTCGCCCCATTTGCTGGCGGATGCCATCATTAGCCTGACCCTGACCAAGGGTCAAAGGCATGAGGGACGCGAGGGCATGACGGCCTACTATTTGACCAAGGTAAGCAAACTGAGCCAGTAAGCAAGTCTCTTTCACTATACCAACTGCTTCCGTTCCCTGCCAGGGCTGGGCTGGATTGGTGGTCATGGTGGAGAATCGGCATGAGAATAAGTGGATACACGTGAAGTGCGATTGCCAGGAGAGCTATAATGTGGTCTCCACGCGTGGCGAACTCAAAACTGTGGATTCTGTGCCGCCGCTGCAAAGGTATGACATGACCAGGTCTATTGACTACGGGGTATACCCTGTATATACATAGCTAAAATATCTATTCGAATTATTCTTTGATTTCTACTCCAAACAGACAGGTGATCATTGTGCTCACCCAACTGGAGGGCAGCGGCGGCTTCAGCATTGCCCATCGGCTAACGCACCGTTTGGCCAACTCGCGTGGCCTTCACGATTGGGGTCCACCGGGCGCTACCCACTGTCCGCCCATTGAGAATGTGCACGGGCTGCATGCGCCGCGCTTGATAACATAATCGATGACAACAATGGAGGCATTGCATTAGTTCAAAACAAAAGCAAAAACAAAAAAAAAAAACAATATATATATATATATATTATATATATGTATGTATCTATGTGTATTCCTTTCGCCGTTTGCCATTATTTTAAAGCTAAGTTGATTTTTCTATTATTTTTCGAGTATTTTTGCATATTCTAGTCGATGTTTTGTCACTCATACATATAGATATACATATATAAATAATATATAAAATATATATATATATATATATATATATATATATATATATATATATATATATATATATAAATATATATACTAATAAATGAAATAAATGTGAATTATATAGTTAAAAAACAAACTGGTGATTTTAATTATATTGAATTTAAGTAAATATAAAAATAAATATATTTCAACTCGGATTTACAGGCATTCAAATTTAACGGTCGCTTTGAAATAATAACGTATACTTGCAAACATGTTACAATTTACTAATGTGCCAACTATATTAACATTTAATTATATTAAATCCATTTTTTGACTATTTATTTTAGAAATAGTCATGTTTTAAACTAAGAATTTATATAAATTTCTTTAATTTGTACTGATTAAGGCTGCCACTGTGCTGAACTTTTTATATTATAGTGCAGAGCTGCCAACTTGCACTCGTATTGCAGCGAGAAAATCTAGAGCCATTTATATTACATGTCGATTGCTCATCGATACATTTTGGTAAATTTCATATATGTACTAGCTGGTCACACTGCTAACTATTCAGTGTGTGTTGGTTCTAGTTCATTTCAGTTCATGAGCAACATATTTTGTTCGTCATTTAATTTTTGTTTTTTTAATATGGCTGATACAAAGGGTGTAAGTAAGGTATATTTATTTACCGAATTCCTCAAATTTTTAATACACAATTGCGAAAGTGTATGTGTAATATATAATATACGTGAATACTAAGTGATGTAGGGCGCGGTTTTACCAAGCGTTTCAATCCCCACTCGCGACGACGATGGCGTTCTTGTTTTGTATATGCGTGTTTGCGGCTTATCATGCAAATTCCTCATGTTTGCAGTTTGCAGTTTGCATTTTGCTGTTGCAGCAAATCTACATCAACTGAAATATTCACCATTGCTTGTGTACACGTTGTGTGTGTGTGTGTATTGTGTGCGAGCTTATTTTCATTAATCGTCGCTTGACAGTCGAAATTGGTTCATCCTAAAAGTGCATGATTCACTAAAGCCGGCACATAAAAAAGGCGTCGCCGTCATCTTCAGTATCTTCCTTTGTTGCGGCCTGTGACCTACATACTACATATGTATATGTATGTATGTGAAAGCAAACATATGTACACACTGATCGCAATGTCAATGGCTTTAAGTACTTGCAGAGCGATATACATATACAAAAATAATAAATATGTTCATGTACTTATCGGCACATGTTTGCGTGTGTGTACACAGCTTAGCTATGCAAGAGAAACTCGCGCGTGTCTGGCATTTCAAAATAACGCCGCCACTTTCTTTGAGCCAGGCTTCGATGTCTGCCGGCCCCCCGCAGACACGAATTGCAGAGTTATTGATAGAGATGGGTGCGTGCCAAATATTTTCCAACAAGATTACAAAACAGGCATTAGAACAAGCAGCAATAAACGGATTCTCTTTGTTTTGCTTTATTCAAATTATAAATATTTAAATATTTTTCATACTTAAAAATAAAATAGTCTATATATATATATATATATATATATATATATATATATATAGATTGGCTTTACTTTTAATATTAGCATAAAAAAATATTTAAATAATTTCTGTCTTATTTATTTCAAAATACATACGATTTTTCACTACATTAATGTGTAGGCTTCATTAATCACTCAATTGTTGTCTTGTACTCAAATATATCGTACTGTGTCACGCGCTCAGCTCTAGTCATGCTTGGCTTGCAAGTGCATAAGAGAGAGGGAGAGAGAAATTGCAGCAAATAGATAAGCAGCCGATGACTCAACCATATTTTAATAAATATTTAAATTGATTTCAATTTTAATTTGTGTATGCGCTGTAGTTTTCGAGCATTGAGACACCCGGCTATGTGGGCTTTGCCAATTTACCCAATCAAGTGCATCGCAAGTCCGTGAAAAAAGGCTTCGAGTTTACGCTGATGGTCGTCGGCGAATCGGGCTTGGGCAAATCGACGCTGGTTAACAGTTTATTTCTAACTGATTTATATCCTGAACGCATTATACCCGATGCCATAGGTAAGCTATATATATATAATTGAGTTGAATATATAATTAAATTGTTTTTCTTAAATAGAAAAACAAAAGCAAACGGTAAAGCTGGAGGCATCGACCGTTGAGATTGAGGAGCGAGGCGTTAAGCTTCGTCTAACGGTAGTCGATACACCTGGCTTTGGCGATGCCATCGACAACTCAAATAGCTTTAGCGCCATACTCGAATACATAGATGAGCAATACGAACGCTTTCTGCAAGACGAAAGTGGACTGAATCGTCGCAATATCGTAGACAATCGCATACATTGTTGCTTCTATTTTATATCCCCGTTCGGCCATGGGTAACTCACTGTGACTATATAGATATATGTAATGTATTTATATTCTCATACTCTCTATTGCATAGTCTGAAACCTCTCGATGTGGAATTCATGAAGAAACTGCACTCGAAGGTGAACATTGTGCCTGTCATTGCCAAAGCCGATTGTTTGACAAAGAAGGAGATCTTGCGATTGAAATGCCGCATCATGCAAGAGATTGAGAGCCATGGCATTAAAATATATCCACTGCCCGACTGTGATTCAGATGAGGATGAAGACTACAAGGAGCAAGTGAAACAATTGAAGGAAGCTGTGCCTTTTGCCGTCTGTGGCGCTAATACTCTGCTCGAAGTGAAGGGCAAGAAGGTGCGCGGACGCCTCTATCCGTGGGGCGTTGTGGAGGTCGAGAATCCGGATCATTGTGATTTTATCAAACTGCGCACCATGCTCATCACACACATGCAGGACCTCCAAGAGGTTACCCAGGAAGTGCACTATGAAAATTATCGTTCCGATCGCCTTGCCAAAGGCATCAAAGGCAAAGAGAATGGCATCAAATCAGATCGCATCGATACTAACGGTTCGACACAGGTGGGCGTAAATAGTGTACTATCGGAAAAGGATCGCATACTGCAAGAGAAGGAGGCAGAGCTGCGACGCATGCAGGAGATGCTTGCACAAATGCAGGCGCGTATGCAGGCACAAAAGTGAAAGGGCAGCCGAGATCAGAGCAGATGAGATGAGAGAACGTAGCACGTTTTGTGCAATTTACACACCTACACACACACACACTCACACGTAAAATTTATAGATACATATAAATATATATATATTTTGTACGCAGTTTTTAAGTTGCGATTGCGATCGCTAGTCTATTTGCTTAGTTATGCATTTTAAACACGAATATATTTATATATGTATATTTATTGATATATATCTGTGTCAGACATATAACTAATTTATGTATACATATATACATAGGTATATATATATATATATATATATATATATTGATTTTTTATATAACATATGTACTCTGCAATTGCCACAAACAATTTGCAACAGCAAAATTCAATCTCAAGGCATTTGAACCACACACATACATACATACATACATACAAACACACACAAACAAACAACCACACACTTCATATCACTCCTAAGATAATGAAAAGATCAAGAAATGAACATGATTAACAAACTGTATTCCTATTATGTATTCAGACGCAGACGTCTTCGATATTAAAAATTTGAATTATGTGTAATTTTTTTTTTATATAATTATATAATTGTACGCTGTAACGCCTTTAAGCTTAAGTTAAAAACTAAAAAACAAAAACAAACAAATTCTGCCGATGTTAAAATATTTGATCTGTTTAATAGTTTCAAGAGAGTAAGAACAAAAGCAAAAGATAACAATAACTGAAATCGTGTTATATTGAAAACTTTTCAATTACCTAATTATTTGAAAAGTGCGTAAATGTTTATTCATAACTAAAGTTAAGTAATTCAGTTGAGCGTTAAACTATTGAGCGAATATATATATACAACTATATATATACATATATGTATAATCTATCGTATGTACATTTATTTTGTATTTTTATCGTGTTTATTTTAAATATTTTGTATTATGTATTAAATTTTTACTTACATGTAAAATCCACAATATGCAATTGCTTAATAATTTTAAAGCTCAAGCTAAAGCAAGCCCTTATTGTCCTGTATATGAACAGTTTAAATCTTTAACATATTCCTCTATAAATATATATATACATTATATGCTTTTTTATACAATTTCTAAAACAAATTGTGTTCGCAAATTATTTCGAAAATATGGGAATTTAAAGGGTCTTTAAATTTAATTGAACACAAAAACAGCTTATAGTAGCTATTGAATTAGCATTCTTAGTCGCTTTAATAGCTTTAACTAATAAATATTTAATTTAAACTTAATATGGTCAAACGGCTAATGGCGTTGCCACCTATAAGTAAAAATACTAAATAAACGCTATTGTGAATACTAAGTACAATTGCATATACTGAACTGCTTATCAATCGCATTTAAAACGAGTTGGCAGTCCCTTACATTGAACTCACATGTTGTGCGGTAACAGCTACAGAATGTGCCGGTATATTTCTAATTGAAAATAAAACAAAATAAAATGCGTTTAATATAGGCAAAACAGAGCAAAATGTACAAAACAATATGCCGCATACTGATGCAAACAACCGGCCCGAGCGCATGGAAGCGCCGCACATTTGCCACGACCTTCGTTCGACTGGAGAGAGACGATGCAGCGGCGAAGGCCACAGAGACGGAGGCAGATGCAGCTGCCAATTTATCGCAGGATGCATTGCTGCAGGAGTTCGGCCGAATGCCCGTCAAGCGTATACGCAACTTTAGCATCATTGCGCACGTGGATCATGGCAAGAGCACACTGGCCGATCGTGTGCTGGAGCTGACAGGTGCAATTGCTCGCAATGCTGGCCAAAATCAGGTGCTCGACAGCCTGCAGGTGGAGCGAGAGCGTGGCATCACAGTCAAAGCGCAAACAGCTTCCATATTCTACAAGTACAAAAAGGAGCTATATTTGCTGAACCTAATTGATACGCCTGGCCATGTGGATTTCTCCAATGAGGTGCGTTGTTCCCCTGGACATTTATGATGGATTTAATCCAATTTCCTATTGCAGGTCTCTCGCTCGCTGGCGGCCTGTGATGGTGTTATTCTGCTTGTAGATGCTTGCCATGGCGTGCAAGCGCAGACTGTGGCCAACTTCCATCTGGCCAAGCAGCGACAGCTGACCGTAGTCCCAGTGCTAAATAAGATCGATATCAAGCACGCTCAGCCCGACCAGGTGTCAAAGGATATGGAATTGCTGTTTGGAATTGACCCAGCCAGCGTATTGCGTGTCTCGGCGAAACTGGGCACCGGCATTGCCGAGGTCTTGGAGCGTGTCATTGAGACGATCCCACCACCAAATGTGCAGCGAGAGAGCGAATTCCGTGCGCTAATCTTTGACAGTTGGTTCGACAAATATCGCGGCGCATTGAATCTCATCTATGTGCTAAATGGACAGCTGAATGTGGGCCAGGATATACAGTCGCTGGCCACCAAGAAGATGTATCCCGTGAAAACGTTGTCCGTACTCCGCCCGGCTGAGTGCTCCGTGCAAAGTTTACTGGCCGGCCAGGTGGGTCTCGTTGCTTGCAATATGCGCAACAGCAAGGAGTCCATCATAGGAGACACCATACACCTGAAGCATCAGTCAGCTGTGGCAGCTGGTAACTATCAACCGCAGCAGCCGATCGTCTTTGCGGGCGTCTTCCCTGTAGATCAGTCCAAGCACGTCGCTCTGCGCAGCGCCATAGACAAAATGGTACTTAACGATTCGGCGGTGACGGTCAATGTGGACTCGAGTCCAGCCCTGGGCCAGGGCTGGCGTCTCGGCTTTCTCGGACTGCTCCATATGGAGGTTTTCTGTCAGCGCCTGGAACAGGAGCATGGCGCTGAGCCCATCATAACCGCACCCTCCGTCACATATCGAATTGTTCTACGCAATCCGAAGCTGATCAAGCAGCATGGTAAGAACACGCTGGATATATCGAATGCCGCATTGCTGCCCGAACCGTCCAGCATTGAGGAGTACTACGAGCCACTTGTCTTGGGCACCATCATAACGCCTACTGAGTATGTGGGTCAGGTTATTGGATTGTGCGTGGAGCGACGCGGTCTGCAGCAGAGCTCTGTGAATATCGATGAATCGCGCATATTGATGAAGTATGTCCTGCCGTTGAGCGAAATCATATTGGACTTCCATGACCGCCTGAAATCGCTTAGCTCTGGCTATGCCAGCTTTAGCTACGAGGATCATGGCTATCATCTCACGCAACTGGTGCGCCTTGATATACATTTGAATGGCCGGCCCATCGAGGAGTTGTGCCGCATTGTGCATGTCAGCAAAGCCACAGGTGTTGCACGTCAAATGGTGCACAAACTGAAAGATCTCATACCCAAGCAGATGGTACAGATTGCTATACAAGCGTGCGTGGGCAGCAGAGTGCTTGCACGCGAAACAATTAAAGCCTATCGCAAGGATGTAACGGCCAAATTGGTGAGTTGCCAGACAGCTGAAAAAAATGAGCATAACTTTAACTTTATTTATCGATAGTATGGCGGCGATGTAACACGACGTATGAAGCTGCTCAAACAACAGGCAGAGGGGAAAAAGAAGATGCGCATGTTTGCTAATATTCGCGTGCCTCACGAAACGTTTATCGATGTGCTAAAACGCTAAACGCATGACAACTGCAGTTCGGGTGAGTGAGATGGGATGCTGATGCAGCAACTGCTGTTGCTACTGTTGCTGCTGCTCATGTGTTATCGATATCATTATAATTTATATTGTTTTTTTGTTATGCCCTCTCGCTTATCGCTGCCAAAACAAATTATTCTGCTTCCTCCCTCTCGCGCTCCCTTTGGCTCGAGTCGATCACACTGGCCGTCTTATCACTTTGTATGCTCTTTTGTCTTGAAATAAAAATAAAAACAATAAGAAAGCATAAAAACATGTATGCGTGAGTGGGCATATACATATATTCAATTGTTTGCATGTTTACTTATGCGTGTATGTATAAACAACCTGTTCATGTATGTATGAAGGCATATCGTTTTTTTTAATGCACTCACACATGCATATATGTATGTACGTATATATTTCTACTTATTTATGTATGTACACATTTACGTGTGCATTTGCAAGTAAATGCCCTTTCTAGACTTTGCACTGTCTTCACTTTCTCATTGCTAAGCCGATATTCATTCTTAATTATTTGTATTAACGAAACTCCTGAGTTAGGGGAAAAAAAAACAAAAAATTAAATCAAGTTATTGAAAATAATATATGTATATACATACATCAAATATGTTTATATGCACAATTCAAATTGTGCAGAAAATATACAGATTATGAAACTCGGTTGATTTGTGATCAATTTACAGTGGTAAAACTGCAAATGCATTTTGTGATTTGTGATTTTAGTGGTCAAAGTGAAAATAAATTATTGGGTGAGTGATGTAGGGTATCTCTTAGTCGAGCACTGTTCATTTGAACACTTTTGTTTTTGTATTCAATTACACGCTGTACTTAGAACAGTTCGTTAACTTTTGCGTTATTTAAGGGCCATTTTCCGACTTTAAAAACATGATTGTTCTGTCATTGTCTTTAATTGAGGCTTTTTCAGCGACGACGACGACGACAGAAAAAAAAATCGAATTTCCCTGACCCTGAAAACAAACACGCATACGCATACATTCAATGCATAACGGTATCCTACCGCAGACTGTTCGCTCTACAAACAAAAACGCAAACACGCATTCACACACACATATGAGTATAAAAATATATGCATGTATGTATTTGGCATATGAGATAGCAAGTTTAAAAGCTTGTGTCTTGCTCCCGGCAAGTTTTGTTTGCGAGAGCGCAACAATCGAGCGAGGCGCGCGAGTGCAAGAAGAAAGAGAGGAAACGAACGGTATAAGGCACAAACAATTGAACTCAACTGATGATGGCCGGTGGGTGTTGGGGACACTGCGGTGTGTGCATGTATGGGTGACCTTGAAAAACAATAACATTGTTGTTGCGGTTGCTGTTGCTGCTGCTTTGCTCTGCTCTGCTTTGCTTTGGTATAAGCAACGCTGGGCAAATGCAAATGCAAACAAACCAAGCAAAAATTGTTAAAATTGATTATGCAATAGCAGAAGCTTCCAATTTGCCAAAAAGTCAAAAGGTAAAGAGCAATGCATATACATTCATAAATGTATGTACATATATGCGTACACATACACACATGCCTGTAAACGTACTTGTTGCAATATATCTACATATGTATGTGTATGTGTACATGTACATACACACATACATGTATTGTAGCTGAGAGAAAACGCCACTCATTATTTTGTTTATGGCGAACATAAAAATTCTTCCTGTTTCCTTCAATTTACATATGAAAATCAGCTGCACACGATTTTCCATCAACAACAACACGAAGAAGAAGCAGAGAAAGAACAGCAGTAACAGACAGTCAAACAGCTGAGTCTGAGCCCCACACGCAAGTGCCAGAGAGTCGCCAGCAACAAGAACAAAAACAAAAACAAATTCATATACTTGCTCAAAGCACGAAGACGCAGAGCGAGAGAGAGAGAGAGAAAGAAAGAGAGTCTTCGGACTTATTTGTTAGTGCGATTGTATTAGGTTCACAAATACACGAGCAAAGGCAAAACAAAAACAAAAAATAAATACATTTTCGTTGTTTTTGCCGTTGTTGCTGTTGCTGCTGCGCTCAATTGAACGAAACAGAGGCAACGACAACGACGACTGTTTCTCTGCTGCCGCCGTCGTCGTCGTCGTCGTCGATGCCACTGTCCGCACAACACACAAAAACAGTCAGTTTTCATTCTCATTTGACATCATCAACATTGAAATTAAATTAAACAAGAGCAGTACGAGTTTGATTGCGATTTCGATACACCGATTAATTATTGGTGAAATTAAAAGTAAATTTATTTTATTATTGATCAATTTTAAATAGTGTTTTAATTAATGCGCCGATTCGCTGTTGAAGTTTTCATTTAACAAAACGCCAAAATATAACTCAGCGACATTTTGTTTTTCGTTTTACTTTGCCGTTTTTATTTGCAATATAATCAGCGCGAACAAAATAACAAACGTCATCAGCTGTTCTGTGTCAGTGTGTGTGTGTATGCGTGCTATGCCTAAGTTGCTTACACATACATATACGTGTGTATGAATGTTCGCACGTACATATATATGTAAATATGGAACTGTATGTATATTTCTATACCCACAACTGTATATTACGCTTTGTTTTTGAATAAAAATAGTAAAAACGGTGCAAAATACAGGTCACAAATATGTATGTACATAGATACATAATCATATGTATAAAAATTGTTGCACTAGAAGCAACACTCAACCGCCCGCCTTACGCCCCCTTAGCATTTGGCCACACGAAACATAACCTAGAAGCGCATTTAGAACGAGAACTTGTTTGAAGGTTACGACGCGGCGCCACGAAACACCCCCAATCCTCGCGTCTGGCAACGTCTCATCAGTGGTTGCTCCGACAACGCTTTGGCCTTGACCGTGTACAAACCAGCAACAACAACAACAATACAGAAATCAACGGTGTAACAGCTGACAGCTGTGCACCGCGGCTGCACTTTTGACAGTGCAAATGCGTCAAGTGGCAACGCCGTTTAGATGGAGATGGAACCCGAGGCGAAATACACAAATACTTGCCGTTCACACAACAGCGCTTTAAGCGCAGTACGTCTCTTGCATACACACATACACGAAGAGACACAATCAAGTTCAAAGTAATCGCAACGAAAACAAAAAAGGCAAATCAACGACATCGGCATCTCCCGCACACACATATAGAAACTGCGCGCATTCGCACTCTCGCTCTCACAGAAACACACACATACAGCTTACACAGCTGTACACGTAGCAGTGTTCGCAGTAGTTTTTTTCTTGTTGTTTTTATTATATGAAATCCGACAGTAACAGACAATCACATATAAAAATACAACAAAATACAGTTAGCAAATTGTGCAATAGTCATAGAATTAGCACAGAATTAGCAAAAGTGAGCAACAAACAAAAAAATGCAAATAATTAATTAACATGTGTCAAACCTGGGAGGCAGTCACAGTCACCAGCCCCAAATTCAACTTAACAGTTATTTGCAATAATTGGCTAGCTGGCAGCCAGTGTTTGACATTGTTGTGGTCAGTGTTGAAAAATATTTCATGCAATTGGAAACTTCGGTTTTCGCGCTGCGTAGTTGTCGTTTTTGCTGTTTTCCCCCGTTGTCGTTTTTTATTTTATTTATTTATTTTTTTTTTTATTTTTACCAATTGTGCGTTTTGTTGATGTGTACATATATTAATGTGTATTTTATTTATGCAAGTAATATATAAATATTTGTATTTTCATACATAAATATATCTGGTGCTTTCGATTGTTTGTCCGTGTGCCAGTTACATACATACATATGTACATACGCACGTCCATGTACGTAAATATATTGTTGCTTTGTTCATACACACACATATATGCATGTATTTACATTTATGTATATATTGCTTAAAGCTTGCAATGAAAGAGAGAGTGAGAGTTGATTAAATTTATATCAATATCTAGTGATCAACAAATTTTTGCCGTCTTCCTTTGTTTTTGTTTCTGTATTTTTTCATAATATTTAATGAAAACTTAAAATGTTTGTGCATATATGTGTGTGTGTATTTATGTGTTATTTTTGTTTTGCGACTAACGGGCGCGTCAGTGCCAATGGCAAAGACACACACACTTACATTTATGCATATTCACGTCAAACGTCACACAGCTGATACGTGTTGTTGTTAGTGGTTGGCGCACACGCACAACAACAAAGTAGACTTAGCGGTTGCAAATATCATATGTGTGCTAGCTCTTGCGCTACCATTCCCTCTCTCGGACTCGGTCTCGCTCTCTTTCTCGCACGTATCCCACCCACTCTAGGTATTTTATTTTGTAAACAACTGAGCAGAGCGCGACCAGTGCTGCCAGATGTTTACGAATCTTAAGCTACATTGGTAGCGCTGTCATATGTGCGCACACGTATACAATATCGAAAGCACACAAACACATACGCACACTAACACTGTGACATGCATTTGTGAAATTCCTATTTCAATTTATTGCTTATACTTGGCATTTTTTTATTTGCAGGCGCAACACTATCAAATAAAATAAATAAATATTCCATGCAATTTTAGACGGACGCGGCGCGTCGCCTTGTTTTTCACATAAAAAATGATCAACAGTTTTAGTGTAGCAGGTGCGGGCGCAGGTGCTGCGGCTGCTGCTGCAATTAAACTGCATTTCAATTACAACAACAACAACAACAAAAACAATAGCAACAGTAAAATCGTGCCAGCAGCAACAAATGAGCACAAAAGCCACAATTTAATCAACAGTGCCACCCCAGCAACAGCAGCAGCAATAACAACAACAACAAGCGTAGCAACAGCTACAGCAACAACCACGACTGCGAAAATGTTTAAAATAACACCAAGTGAAGTTGAAGCGAAGCATTATTTAATGACTTATCCACAACAACAACAGCAGCAACAACAAAAGCTAAGCGCCGTACTCATTTTGCCTGGCAAAGCAAATACCTCAGCAACAAGCACCAAAGATTCGCAGTTGAAACATGTCAATCTACAGTCCAACAACAACAACAGCAACAACATGCAGCAGAAATTTGCAGCAACAACTATAGCATTAGCCAAAAGTGTCTTAGATGGCTGGACAATGCCACAGCAGCAGCAGCAACAACAACAACAACAAAGAACTGAAGACCAAGAAAATGCCTTTCGCCAAATCGAAGATGTGCACAACTATGCCAAGCTGCAGCATCAGCAACAGTATCATCATCGTCGCCATCAACGGCAACATCATTCGCATCTGCATAGCAGCAGCAGTGATGAGCTGGAGGATGAGGAAGAGGATGATTTCGAGGATGCCGACGATGATGATTATGTGGAAAGGGAGGGGGCGGAAGTGGTAGCGACATTACAAAAGTTACGCAAGCAAAATCGTGTAAAAAGTGTGCCTAATAATCGAAATGGTGATGATTCCGAGGAGCATATGGATGTGGATGTTGTAACTGTAACACCAACAGCAACAACTGCAACAGTAGCTACTGCTACAACATCAACAATAGCAACAGCATCAAAAGAACTCGGCTCAGAACAGCTGCAAATGTTGTCAAAGGTTGATCAGCCGGATAATATGCGACCGGAGCATCATGCACGTCGACCCATGAACGCATTTCTTATATTTTGTAAACGGCATCGCGCCATTGTCAAAGACCGCTACAAATCGCTAGAGAATCGGTAAGTGTGGCCATGATGCCAGAAAAGGTAAACATCAAAATTAACTAAAAAATCCTTAATGCGTTCCAACAGGGCAATCACAAAAATACTCGGTGACTGGTGGGCCGCACTAGATGAGCAAGAGAAGCAGTGCTTCACCGATCTGGCGCAACAGGTGAGTAATAAATACCTGCCTCAATTTTGTTTTTTTTTTAATTTCTTGAAATTTGTAATATAAATTTAAATAAGATTTCGATATTAGTTTAATATGTTCCTTGGCTGTTCAGAGTTTATCTGAAATGTCTGGCAATCTAAATTTGAATTAGAATTTTGAAGATCTGGCAACCTACATTGGAATTCAAATTGAAATTTAAAATATGCACATATATATTGAAAGAAAGCAACTTGTGCTGTCTCTTTCTGTTCTTTCGTGTAACTTGTTTACATTTAATGTCGTTTGTTCTTTAGTTAGCTTTGCTAAAACTTCAGTCAAACTTAGCGCCAAAAAATAGCTTTTGTTCCCATACAATTTATGAAAACGATCTGGCAACATACAGAAACTCAAATGGGAATTTCAATTTATGACAAACGAAAAAGAAACGTTTTATCTAATCAATGACAAAAAAATATATTCGAACGTTTAGTTGAAAGGTAAATATTAAAAATGTAAATATAATCTATACAAAAATATAAATATAAACTATATTAAAATATAAATATAAACTCTATAAAAATTGTTGAATAAGCATATAAACAAAAATACATATTTATAAATATTAAAATATACATATAAAATATTAAATAAAAATTCATATCAAAATAAAAAGAAGTGTTTAAATATAAATAAATAAATATATATAAAGTGGAACTTGCGGTAAAAGCTGACTAATGGGATCCAAAATATAAAAGAATATATGTGGGTTACAGGCAATGGCTGGTTAATCATAATTTTTGTTACTTACATATATATACAAGTTACATTAGGTGCACAAGGCGAGCTTAATTAAATTTTCGATTATTTTTAATAATAAACTGAAATCCAGCTTGTCTGAAGACAATTGATCTATTGCTCTCTTGCTCTCTCTCTCTCTTTCTCGCACACTTTCCCTGTCTTTCTGATTAGTTGATTATTTAATTAGAGTTTGCTTTGAACTATTCGCAGAACAAGGATGCCTTCTTCAATGCCAATCCAAATTTTAAATGGTACAAACTGCCCGCTCCGCCGCTGCGCACGCTAGCCACACGTCCCAGCAATGCGGCGAACGGACATCCGCACGAAGACCAGCAGCAGCAGCAGACGCCACCACTTCAGTGGCAGACCACGGAAGTGGCACACATGTTGCGCCGCAATCTATTCAAATTTGCTGACGAGACTCAAATGGGGGATCTGAGCACGCTGCTGAGCAGCAATGCGGGCAACGTGCAGGATAAGGATTATGCGCTGCAGCAGGCGCTCAGCGAGACGACACAGTTCATGAGCGCGCACATGCCGAGTACCACCATCACCACCACCAACAACAACAACAACATTAACATCAACAACAAACGGTCCCTGGATAGCGCGAGCAATTCAAGCGAGGAGGAGGATCGCGGCGGCTGCACGCCAACCAAGAAGCTGAAGTCGTCGCGCAGCTGCAAGGGTAAGATCTATCAGGAGCTGTTCAATTCGGGCCAACTGGCAGCCATAGCCAAGAAGAGCAAGTGCCGCTTGAACAGTGGCGGCAGCATCAATAGCAACAGCAACAGCAACAGCATCATCGATGGCAACAGCAGCACGCCGCCCATATCGCCAATAGCCGCATCGACATCGGCAGCAACAGTTACTGCTGATGGGCAACTGCTGCAGCTGGAGGCAACAACGCCACGTGCGGCGGCCAACCCCGCTCAATGCGATGCTAATGAGTTTGACTTGGAGGAGAAGATCAAGGAGTTGCCAGCCCTTAGCCTCGATGCGTATTTGCAGCGCAAGCGAAGCACCAAGAAGAAGAAGAAATTCAGCAGCAGCAAGAAACAACGCAACAGCAACAGCAACAGCACATCAGTAACAACTGTGGCGAATGCAACAGCAACTGCAACAGCAACAGTTGCAGCTGCAACGACAACATCAACAACAACAGCAACAACGGCAGCTGCTGCTGCTGCTGCTGCCGCTGTGGGCAGCCAGAAGAGAAAGGCTCGCAAGGAGAGCATTACGCGTCGCGATGTCAGCGCCATCGAGCAGGAGGTTGCTTCCATCTTGCCGCTGACCATCAATGGCTGTTATTATTTTAACCAAATGCGCGCCCAGCCGGCAACAACAGCTGCTGCTGCTGCAGCTACCACTGTAGCAACAGCAACTGTTGCCGCCTCGCCGCTGTCCTCGTCTTCGTCGTCCACGCTTTCCGCTTACGAGCAAATCGGCTACGATGTGACCACTACCTCAGATCTACTCATCCTGGCCGAAGTGGCCGCCAATCGCACAGAGCTAACCAAAAACAACTAGCAGCAGCAGCGGCAGCAGCAGCAACAGCAGCAACAGTAACAGCAGCAGCAACATCTACTGCAGCGGCAACTGTTGCTGTCTTAGAGCTGTCGCAGCATGTCGCAGCAGAATACGTTTTGTTGCGACTGTACTTATGCATAGATATATACATACATACAGCCATTGACAACTAATTAGGAACAACAAAAGTGAATGGTTTTATTTTGCATAAAATTGAAATATTTTAGAGAAAATTTTTAACACAAATATCAGCAATTGTTGCAATATGTATATATAAATATATATATATTATATATTCTTGAGTTAAACAAGCACAGTTTGACAGTGAGCGCAGACTTGCCGATTTTAACAATTCTCAAGTCAAGTTTAAAATTCTGCGAACTTTTTTTTGAGCTGCTCTGCAAGCCCGAAAAAAGTTAGATAGTCAAAAATAATAATAAAAAAAATATAATAAATAAATAAATAAATTATAAATTAAATTTAAATAAATCAATTATATTTATAAAAAAAATAGTTATTAGCTCCAAGCTGAAAAACGTGCAAAAATAATCTAAAATAATAATAATAATAAAACAAAAAAATAATATAAGATATTATACTTTGTATATATATTTATATATATATATATATTCCATAAATCAATCAATGTAATATAAGATATTATCAACTGTGGAGTATATATGTATGGATATATATATATATATAAACATATTGAATGAAATATGTGAATGAAACAAAAAGCACGTTTCTAATTAGATGTCAAGTGCTGTATATAAATATATATAGTAATTGTTATTATTTTATTTGCTTTGATAATGATGACGGTGATGATAATGATAATGATAATGATGATATATACGTGCCTGTAGCTGTAAATCGAGAGAATGTGCGGCATTAGAGGAGAGTAAATAGACATTCGTTGATCTACAATTTAGTCAATAATATTATGTAAACACACACAACAACAACACACACACACAGATCTATATAGGCACGCAACATGTTAAAGTTAAAAGCAGAGCGCAAAGAACGTTTTAGAACAAATATTTGTTTTTTTTTTTTAACAATTATGTTTTGTTTTGTTATTCGTCGCTTAGTTTCAATTGAATAATATTTTTTTTTTCATTCGATTTGTTAAGTTGCTCGATTTGTTAAGTTTTTTTTTTTTTGCAACCATATGAAAGAGAAAATCAATATTATATATATAATATATATATTTGCACATGTTCTGCGCTTAAATAACTGTTAATTAATATTATTATTATTTCTAATACAACTAGTAGTTATAATTTATTATCTATTATCTATTATTGTGAAAATGGAAACATTATACAACACATATACATATACATAATATATATATATTCATAAAAAAAAAAACATGAACGATTTTTAATTTTGAATTCAAATGCTGCAGTTTTCGATAATTATCGCATTATCAATGCGCGCTTGAACTTGAAGTGCTGTTCACTGTGGTTCATTTGAATAAGCATACGTTCAGTGCGGATGCACAATTATCGCTCTGGCTGTTGGGTGACTCAAATGAAGCTCTGCGGAACAATTTGCTTCAACTCTTGGAACATACTGGCAACAACAAAAAACAGTAAATGATTTGCCGGTATATGTATGTGTGTGTGTGCCTGATTGTGAATGCTTGTATATATAACAGATAAGGCTCTGGGCTGGTAGCCAACCATCTACTGCGTAGATAAGAGACTGCATTGCAATTGGTTGAAATATGCCAGGATTGTGTTTTAGTAGCAAACAAAAAATGGCGAGCGCGTGATTTATGTATGTGCACTCAGCTATAGCTCACCCTCACGTGCATAGCAAATAGCAAATAGCAAATATAGCAAGTTGGAGGCAGCAACATCGATAGCAAAAAACAAACAGCTGACAATGCCGCCATTGCTGCCGCTGCTGTAGCTCACATTCGCTGCCGCGAGTGACTGTTACTGTTCTACACGCGGTTTCGGTTTCTGTTTCTGTTTCGGTATCGGTTTTGACCCATTCGCAAGCTTCGCGTGAGCTTTCGCTAGCAGTTTCGCTTCAATGTTGGCCTTAATTTAGTTGGTGCGCGCATTCAGACCCTCACAGTTGTTAACCGTTGCATATGGAACACGCTAGCGTGCAACAGCAACACGACGAATAACTAAACAAAACCAATAAGAAAGCAGATTTTATTCAAATTTGTGTTTCCTGAGGTAAAGCACTATTAATGACAGTTTTCGATTAGTTTTTTTTTATTTTTATAAATTTTTTTTTTTTGCTCTGTGCCCTTTGTGCAGTTTTATAGTTATAAAACTACAGTTATTAAAAATTTAAAAGTTGCTCAAGAAAATCGTGATTAATACATACAGACATAAGTACATATGTATGTACACATATCCATTTGTATGTACTTACAACTGAGGTTTGCGCAAATATTGAAAATAGATCACAAATGGCATAAACATGCAGATAAATATATAAATAAATAGGGAAATTGAAAGGCGGCGAAATAGACAACGGCCGAACTGTTTGTGCCCATATTGTGTGGGTGTGTATGTGCTCGCACACATGCATACATACATACACACATACATATGTGTGTGCGTCATATAAGGATCTCTGTCAGCGCACGCAACGGTTATACAATTGTATCCATGAATACATAGCGAGAGTAATGAGTGAGAGCGAGATAGTTAGCATAGAAAGTAATTCTAGTTACTCGAAAAAAAGTTTCTTTTGATGATTTTGCACTTTTGGGCAACTGTCGCCGCAGTCTTCATTTGCTCTACCTCTCTCTCCCTCTCTCCTATCATCTCACAATAATTAAGTAAAGTGAAATGAAATCTGTGTGCGATTGAAACCCGCTAAGTTTAATGTTATTTGACTGCGTCGACTGCGGCGAATGCGTCTCGTCGTCTGGTGTGTGTTTATCGGAACGCTAATAAATTAAAAGAAACAATCGCATATTCGCCGTGGCTGCCAGACCCAGAGCCAGAGGCGTGTTGATATAAGGGGATGGCTGGCTGGGGGTAGGGTTCATTTTGCCTGCACGTTTTTTAATTAACACCAATTAGTGGTTGGCATTTTGTCGTTGTCGTGGCCAACACTTGTGGCGCACTTTAATTTAAATTAAAGAACGGTCTGCCAAACAAAAAAAAAAATAATAAACAATGTAAAATCAAGGCCTCACAATCAAAGTGGTCACCGCTGCCGCCCTCAGCTGGCTGTCTTTCGCCGTGATTCGCTAGCGCTGGCAGTGTGACGTCACAAAGCAGAACAAAGTTCAGCGTGGGCGCAACTGTTATGTAAGCAAGCGCAGGATGAATGGCCGCTTTGCCTGAGTGCCTGTCGGCACACTCGTGTGGCTCACTGGCTACGCTCGTGCGTTGGTTCGGGTCGTTGCGCCTTCGGCAGCAATTTCGCCGTTGTCGTCTTGACAGTTGGAATTGTGCTTTTGCGGTGGACGAACGTTTTAGTCGTAAGTAGTGTGGAGGCGAAGAACGAAGAGAATGAAATAAATAAATAAAAAAATCAGAGAATCAGAGCAACACGGGAAAGCAAATAAAATAAAATTAATAAGGCAGGTACACAACTGAACAACAACATAACGTCAATAATTCAAGTACAAGCTGAGCAACTAAAATTTAAAATTTTTAATTTAATTTTGTGCACATTGTTAAGTGTTCGTGTGCGGCGTGCGTGTGTATGTGTGTGTGTGTGTGTGTTTGCGTGCGTGCGTGTGCCTGTCTTCCAATGTGAGCACTCTAGCTGTGTCAAATTCATACATACATACAGACATACATATATACATACCTACACATATCTATATATGTACGTTTTTTTGTTTTCGCTCTAACCTCTTTTTCTCTCTCGCTCTCTCATTTTCTCTCTCTCTCTCTCTCTCTCTCTCTTCCCGCTCTCAACTGCTGTTTCTTCCCCTTTTTTGTGTGTTATTTGCAATTATTGTATAACATATAATGGACAGCTTCTTACAGTGAGGAAGAAAGCTCCAAATCAACAACAAAGTATTGCGCACGCTAAGGCAAGAAGCAAACGCAAGTATACAAAAAAAAAAAAGACGAGAGAAACCACAAATACAAAATCAGCTGAGAAACAGCATCAGTCGCAGCAGCAGCAGCAGGCAGCAGCAGCTGAAACAGCAAGAATAAGAACAGCAAAACGTGAGTTAAAATTGGTATAAAGTGTGCTACAAACCGAAACGAAAACAACGAATAGCAGCGACTGCACGATTCGCTTGCTCTCTCGATTCAAACACATCTCTAACACTATCGCATACACAAGGAGTTGTAATATCCCATCCCCATCAGTGACCGATTCGCTCTGTAATGGCTCAACTTCGTTCCTTGAATGCCTCACGGACTACAACTCAATTCGCCTACTATTGTCGCAACGCTGGCATCGTTTCTAGCGGCAGTCGTAACGGTTTTCTGGGTAGTATAGCGGAATTTTACAACACCAACAACAACACTAGCAACGATAACGGCAAACGTTGCCAGAAAAGAAGTTTACATACGGCATGCGCCGGCAGCAAAAATTCGGCGCTGCGCTGGCAGAATCCGTTACTGAACGACGTCCGCTGCCTGCACTCTGGGGCGCAGGACAAGCAGGCGCAGGTGACGGTCGTCGACAGGACGCAGCATGCCCTTCCGCAGCAGGGAAGCGCCAAGCCCCAACGCGACCCGCTCGACGTCAGCTTCAACGATCCCATTGCGGCATTTAAAAGCAAAACAACATGGGAGCTGACCCGCGCCTATTTGGTCTACATGATCTGCACCAGCGAGAAGGTCGTTGAGCACAATATGACGGTAAGTGGAACGAAAGTCTCTCTGAAAATGTATTTTCTCTATAGATATTAGTACCTTTTTTTTTTTGTTTTTTAATCTGTATTATTATTTTCACTCTAGTTTTGCTCTTGATTATTATCTTATTAATTTATACTCAAGTCCAGTTTCTATGGAACGGGTCCATCTTGGAGATATTTGTATTAGATATATTCATATTAGCATTTCATTTGTTCGCTCTCGAATCAGAGTGCAGCTTAACTGTAATCTCCGTCTCTGCTAGAATTTTCGCTCAATGAGTTGCGTTCTTCGTGTCCATTGACAGCTACATAAATGCTCGCTCTCGCTCTGCAATAGTAGCACAGTTAGGTCACAGCGTGAGCTTTGCTTGCAGTTATCCTCTCTGATCTATAGCAACAACAACAACAACCAAATCAGCTGCGAGTCATCAGAAGTTCCCAAGCTTTAGTTATGCTCATTAGCAAGCTATTAGCACATATTCTTATTCATATTTTTCTATGCCCCTCTCCCACTCATTCGCTCTCTCACTGTGCGCTCTCTCTCGTTTTGTTAGTCTATTTCGGTATTGCCATTTGTCATACCTGCTGAGCCAGCTGTCTTGTCTTCCGGCCTGTGCTCGCCCTCTCGCTCGCTCTTCTTGTTTCATGATATTGCAGAAAATTTATATGAATGCAGCTCTAATTGCCGTCTCAATTGGCCTGTGTGGGTGTCTGGATGTCTGTATGTCTGTATGTGAAGCGGAGGCACAGCGTGTGTAAATAAATGCTTAGTGTGAGTCAACGAGCGCGCAAATCAAATGCATTTTTATGACCTTGTTGGAGGCCGCTGCTGTTTACTACGCGGCCAGCCAAGCAGACGCCAGTTGCGTCAGTCAGTTGGTCGAACCGTCGGTCAGAGAGACACTCGCAAATCTGTGTGTGTGTATGTGTGTGTGTGTGTGTGTAAAGACTTAGCAGGCAGGCCCCCAAAAGTGCGCCAATCAAAAAAGCCAACGCGACGCGTTAGTTGCTGCAAGCAGCGCTGCGGCGTCAGACGACGCGGCGTTCGATTACTGTTATACATACATACAGACATACAGACATGCATACATACATATGCATATGCTTTAGTGTAGGTGTGTGTTTTTCGCCTGTATCGATTATTCGTTATACAATTCGCAGTTTGATCGATTAAATGGAAAATTTATTAACATGAATTGCAGTAATTGTAGCGCTGTGCATACAGATGTACACATGTATATGTGTATGTGTGTGTATGTATTTGTTGGCAACTTAATAGCCAAGGTAATTGTTTCTAGTTGCTGTTTGCTTTTGTCTTCCTTTTTTTAAATTTCTTATTATATTTCTATTTATATTTCTTATGTCTGTGGGCAATATGTTTGGCAGGTCTCGTGACATGGTGTCACAGCTCAAAAGTGAACACCTGTGCTAGCTGTTCTCTACACACACAAAAAATGTGCTCAGAGTCAGCATTGCCAATTTTTATATAACCGGTTTTTAAAAAGTACTCACACACACACACCTAGAGTAAAGCTTATTGCAGCTTAATTTGGCTACTGTCCCTCTCTCTCTATCTCTCTCTCTTCCCTTTGCCCCTATGTCATAAATTTTCGGTTGTTAACCGGTTCGCTCAGTCCGTCACACGTGCCCGTCAAAATTAAAAGCTCCGATGTTTAATTTATTTTATACTTTTTTTGGGTTGCTTTTTTTCTAGATTCAGCAACGGCGGCTGTTGGGCTTCCAATTCAATTGAATTATTACCAGAAAGCGAAGTGCTCGCTTCGAGCTGCAACCTTCAGGCCTCAGTACCTCACTCTCCCTCGCTCTCTTTGCTTTTTTTTTTTTTACAATATTCGCCGCAAAAGTTCGTTCGCATTGTGCTGTGTCACGACACTTGGCCTTGACACGATCCGATCGTTATAGTTGTTGTTGTTATTTATTTTTATTTTACACTCTCTCGGGCGCTATGCCGCCGCTCTCTTGCATATGCCTTTGGCGGCATTCCAAATGATTTATGTTGCGTCAAAGCACAGCGAGAGAAGGAGCGTGAGTGAGAGCGAGCGACAGATGATTTAAATTTCGGCTGCCTCGATCTTTGCCCAAATGACGCACACATGTGTGCGAGCGAGTGAGCAATAGTTTTGTTGTTGTCTTACTTTTTTTGTATGCAGAAAATATGAGTTTTCAAATTGGAAATGCGATATTCTCGCTATTTTGCGACTTAACCTACCTACCTCCATCCCTCCCTCCCTTCCTCCATTTTTTTTATTTATTCTAAAAACCAATATCTATATATACAAAAGAAGAAAAGAAAGGAATATATACATATATATATACATACATATATTTATATCAATATATAAAATCGAAAACAAATTTTTAAAATTTCGTCTAAAACAAAAAAAAAAAACAAAATATCGCAGCTTATGAAATGGACAAAGAAAATGTTGGGTAAAAAAATATTTACAGCATTGATGAAGGCAACATTCTATGGCCATTTTGTCGCTGGCGAGGATCAGATCAAGATTATACCCACCTTGGAAAGGTAATTGTATAACGATTATGGAACCCACTAACGTCATATTTTTCTCTTTTTTCTTTTCTTTTCTTTTTCTTCCACTCTACTTTTGCTTTGCTGTTGCGCTATGCGAAAAACCAAAACCAAATCAAAACCTAAAAAATAATGCGCTTATTTAATGACAATCAATACAATTTGAAATCGATTATTTAAACCGATAAATCATGTGTTGCCCATGTTCTTTTGTCAAACTGTTATCGATCAACCTAACCGTTAAACGGCGTGCTACGCTGTTAATTTCTTCAAATAATGCTATCGATAATCTTTTCCGATAAACAATATTAATACAATCGATTAACGATTAATGTGCTACGCTTTTTTTCTGTATAAAACAATCGATACATTCGCGCTGCTCCCGATCTTACCGAAATAATCAACATGACATATAAATTTACCGCTTATTTCCTATTAACTTAATCGATATGTAACCGCACTGTCGATAATCATGCGCGATATACGATGTGTGCTACGCTTTGTATCCCTACAAAATAATCTATTCGAATGAAATGCTGTTATCGATAACCACACCCAACAACGACCTATCGAAATAATCCACGTTACCATAATGCTATCGATTCATTCAACCGATAAACAATTTTTTATACGCTTTAATACAATCGATATGATCTTGATCGATAAACCGATACACGATTCAATTGAAATAGCTCTTGAAAATCGCTCGCACCATCCTGGGCAGCAAATTGTTTGTGATGCTGATGAAGTCCACGTTCTACGGACACTTTGTGGCCGGCGAAAATCGCCACACGATTGTCCCAGCCCTTGAGAGGTGCTCAAATCGTATTACTTTATTCATAATCGATAACGATATCGATAACTCATAACAAATTTATCGCCATTTTAACCAACCAAAGAAATGCGAACCAACTCAAACACAATACAATCCAACGTCAAAGTAACTAACCAACTAATGCGTCACTTTTCCAAGCATGTTGCCACGCCCACACTCATACCGATACGAAACCGCTTTACACCTTGTTGCCCTGTTTATTTTTCTGTTCTATTTTGCTCTGTTACAAGCCGCACTTCTAATGCTCTTTCTATCTTTGACTCTTTGTCTTCGCTATCGACTAATTTGCTGCGCGCAGACTTCGCTCCTTCGGCGTTAAGCCCATCCTTGATTATTCCGTCGAAGAGGACATCTCCCAAGAAGAGGCTGAGAAGCGTGAAGTTGAGTACGTTTATCCACCTTCCATCATAATCGAAAAGAGATCAACATATCCCAATTGATTGCAGATCCTCCGTATCGAGCACAGGTGACGACAAGGGTGAGGCCGGCGCGTTGCCCCAGTACCATGTGGATAAATCTTTCGCCGATCGTCGATACAAAGTGAGCAGTGCTCGCACCTATTTCTATCTGAACGAAGCGACCTGCGAGCGCAACATGGAGATTTTCATCAAGTGTCTGGAGGCCGTCTCGGGTAAGCTCTAACCTTTCCAACCCTAAACATATCAATAGAAGCAAGCGTCTTTAAGTGCATGTGCTGTACCATCCACCAGTGGCATCCAGTGTTATCGATTTTGATTTTCTAATCATCATTTCACTTTTCACATTGCACCTATAATTTGACTAGCAGAAGATGGTGGGCTCTAGCATACTTTTTGGGGCTATTCAAATTTCTAGGTTAGGTTAATTAATCAAGTTATCGATCAATATTATTTTAGTTTTAAGGAAAAGAGAATTCGGCGAGGATGCTAAGTGTTTCAATTCCAAGGTTCCGCATGACAAACTCGCTTGTGATAAGGCTCACAAATTTAGAGCAACTGTTCCATTCCGATCTGTCCCTCTCTATGATTAAGCATACAAATTTGTTAGTAAATACTTGAATTCCAATGCTACCCTTTGTGCTTAAGCTCACAAATCCATAAATGCACGCAAAGGTTCCCCCTTTAGTGATTAGCCAGACAAATTGCAGTCAAATTCAGTTCCAATGTTCCCGCATTAAGGTTAGAGTTGAACAACCGACTTTATCAAGATAATATATATTAATAATAATTGATTTAAATGCCAAATAATTCAGTCGAATTAGCCTTGTAATTATTCTTGTCACGTAAATGCGGAAAAGTGGGAATGAGTCAGGAAAGAGTAAACCTGAATTTAAGGGGGATTCTTTAGGGGGATTTCTTGATTTATTTTTGTTTGCCTGGTCAACTGGTTTTATTCAAGTTTCAGAATAACGATTCTGATTCCATATAGGTTTTTTTTCTCCATCAAATGCTTTATTTTTACTTAATTTTTCCCTCTAGCTGACTTTTTCTTTTGTATAATTGCAAAAATTGTAATCATTAAATTTTGATTTTGCATTTTTCTTTCTCACTTGAAATAACGTGATAAAAAAAAAAAAAAAAAAAACAAACAAACAAACCGAAACGAAATGAAATGAAACGAAACGGCGCCTAACTCTCGCACTCTCTGTGTCAAAATCGATTAACGCAAAACCGAAACGAATGGGATTTGAACTAACCTATGAAACCTAACTTAACGAAACGTTGTGGAATTTGAACTAACCTCAAAATACCATGCGTGTGTGTGTCTGTGTGTGTGCATACTTGTGTGTGTGGGGGGCAGAGGACGATGCCAAAGAGCCGCGTCCTGCGCCCGACGGTAAGACGTTTTAACTAACATTTCAAAGACTTAAAAAAAAAAAAACAAAATTCAATAAAAAAAATTCAATAATTGAAAACTCGAAACTCAAAACCAAAATCTCGTATTTAATATTTGGAATTTGCTTTGTTTGTTATTTTTAGTTTGCTTTTGTTTGCATTCGTTTTATGTTGCGTAGATTGTGTAAACGCAGTAGCTATATATCTGTTTGTGTGTGTGTGTGTGTGTCTATGTGTGTAGATGTGTATCAATTGCATGTAGTTGAGGCTGATTGCCGCCACAGTGTGGCACGCCTTTAGTCGTATTGCCTTTGCTCACCTTCCACTCACTCACTCACTCACCTTTCAAATGCTTCTCATTTCCGAACCAAATACGCAACAGGCGCCACCTTCGGAACAGGCATCACCGCCATCAAGCTAACTGCCCTCGGCCGTCCCCAGCTGCTGGTGAGTGTTCGCAAAACATATATATATATATATATATATATTTATCATCTAATTGCTAGCTCTATAACTAATTGCATTTTCATTTCAAAACCCATTTAGCTACAACTGTCGGAGGTCATAATGCGCACACGTAAATATATGGAGGCACTTGTCGGCGGTCAGGGCAACGTGTTGACCCATCACAAGACCATCAAGGATCTCGAGAAGTATTATGCTAGTGTCGGCGACAACAAGGATGTGCAGCAGTTCTTACAGAATGTCACATCTGATAAGGAGGGGTGCGTTAAACAATATGATTGCTGCTTGCAATGAAAATCGATATAGACTTCGTGTCTTTCGTAGTTTGCCAAGTGATTTTCAACTATAGTTTAAGTAGTATTCGAGCTGATTGAGCCCATTGCAAATGGGAACTGGCTTTGTTATGATCTATGTAACTTGATTGGGCAAATGAGCCACGTTGCGCTAGTCAAGTCTCTTTGTCTATCATGAGCCCAAACCTTAAATATTAATTATATATAAGTCATACTTTTCATCGTTATCGATAAAAATCGATAACTTGATTTGATTTAATATGCATACCTCTCTAAGACAAGTAATAGCATTGAATGCAGGGTTTTAGATAGTCGTGCACTCCCGACCACTCCTGTACTTTTATATCTGCTATAACTTTGATTTCTTTTGTATATTCCTTTAGCATATTGCATCTATTCCCCTGGTCGGGTATTGTCGATGAGAACTCACAGCTGAGCGAGACATTTCGTGTCCCCGATCCACTGACTGGTCAAATGCGTCGATTGATCTCACAAATATCGCCCAAAGAGGAGGAGATGTTTAGAAACATGATTCGTCGTCTAAACACAATTGTAAAGGTAAGCTAACCCATAGATGCACAAATATTTATATTCAGCTACGAATTGATATTGAATTTCCACTCGTGTTGCTTAGACTGCCGCTGAGCTGGATGTGCGCATTATGGTTGATGCGGAGCAGACATATTTCCAGCCAGCTATAACGCGCATCACGCTGGAGATGATGCGTAAATACAACAAGGACAAGGCCATAGTATTCAATACCTATCAATGTTACTTGCGTGAGACACTCCGTGAAGTAAGAGAAGCAGAACCTCGCTGGCATCGAGAATATAATCCATATATTTGTCTATCTGCAGGTGGTCACAGACTTGGAACAGGCAAGTCGACAGAACTTTTATTTCGGAGCGAAGCTGGTGCGTGGCGCTTATATGGAACAGGAGCGTGCACGCGCTCAAGCGCTGGGCTATGCTGATCCCGTGAATCCCAGCTACGAGGCCACGACCGATATGTATCACAAGACCCTGGCCGAGTGTCTGCGACGCATTAAGGTAAGTGTGGAGGAGATTGGCCAAGCTTAGCCTTGATTTTAATTGGACATCTCTCTTCTACCGCAGGTCCTGAAGGATCGTGGCGATGATGCACGTAAAATTGGCATTATGGTTGCCTCCCACAATGAAGACACGGTTCGTTTTGCCATCGAGAATATGAAGTCCATTGGCATCTCGCCCGAGGATAAGGTCATCTGCTTTGGTCAATTACTGGGCATGTGCGATTATATTACCTTCCCATTGGGTAAATTATTATTTGGTTATTTTTTTTTTTATGCTCCCACTCGATTCATGTTTCATGTTTGGCTTACAGGTCAGGCTGGCTACTCGGCCTACAAGTACATACCGTACGGTCCCGTCGAGGAGGTGCTGCCATATTTGTCGCGTCGTGCCCAGGAGAACAAAGGTGTTCTAAAGAAGATCAAGAAGGAGAAACGATTGCTTCTCAGCGAAATACGTCGTCGGGCTCTGCGGGGTCAGCTCTTCTATACACCGAAGGGCAACTATGTGCCCATCTAAACTGGATGCAACATCAGCTGAAGACACGCCATCCATTATTTATGTAAATATATATGCATATATATTGTAATATATATGTGTATATATAGGTGATGTGTATATATACATATATATGTATAGATATATATTACGTAGAACATTACACTTGACTATATTGACGATAAACCAACATACACACCCGCACTCACTCACAGCCACGCACCAACACACACAGAGACAGCGACAGACAGACACACACAGCCGCACTGGAACGGGATACTTGAATTTCATTGAAATTATTCGTTTTTATATTCTGAATGTTCTTTCAATAGTTAACTCAAACATATGCAATTCGAAATATATGCATATACATATATGCACATATATATTTATATATATATATATATATATATATATATATATATATGTATATATATATATACATATATATGTGTGTCTGTGTGTGTGTGAGAACACGTACACTCGAGTTTGTGGGCGAGTATATATGAAAAGCAAAAGATCTAGGAATTGTGAAGGATAATAAATTTTATATATGACATGTTTTTAGCGCGCTTATATATACATTGTACGTATATATACATGTGTGTGTGTGTGTGTGTGTGTGTGTGTGTGTAAATGAGTATATATATAAATGTATATGTATGTATATATGCGCATACGGAAAGAAAAGAAACCCCAAAATGCAAACGCATACAAAAAGTGAAAGAGGAAGCGATTTGCATATATATATATATATATATATATATATATATTAATATTTGTCTAAACATATATAGATATATATTTATATATATCCATATTTGAAGATTGTCATTAAAATATTTGTATGTTTGTTGTAACATTTATCAAGTTATACGTGTGTTAAAATACAAAATAAAATATAAAATAAAAATTAAAAAAATAAAGAAAATTTAATAAAAAGCCGTAAACCAAACAGTGAATGAAAAGTTTATCTAGCGCGTATTACAAAAAAAGACAGGAAAAATCAATTATGCAAAACGTTAAAGCAAAAAAAAAAAAAAAAAAAAAAAAAAAAAACAAATACATATATACCTATATATAGATATGTATATATACATACATGCATGTATGATATATTTGTGGCTGCATTTTAGACTAGTTTCTCATTATATTCTATTTCAAGTTGTCCTCGATATTGTGTGATCTAAAATATTTGTTTCCTTAAGACTAATTTAGATATAAATCTATCTGCTTTATCTATACGTTTGCCAAACAGGAATATATCGAAATCTAACTTTAGAAATACTATAATTATGCTTAATTTATTTGTAACTTTTGTTCAGCAAAAATAATATATATACATAGATATATGTATATATCCCTCCTGCCACGCACTGCTTGAAACACACACACACAAATATATAGCTAGTTCTGTTGTTATCAGTGTGCCTATCGTTTATCGATCACTATTTAGCTGAATGTTATTGCGCCTAATCGAAATGTTCAGATTTTAAATTATTATTATATATATTCAGTAGACATTCATCAATTTATAAACACATGCTATATAAGTATATGTCTTGAACTTGATATATGATGGTATTTCATTCAATATATAGATCTGCATAAACATATGTAAGAAACGAAAAATTAATAAATAAATCCGCAAAGTCAATAATGTATGAATGTTAACTATTTCAATGACAATAATAAAATGTTAAAAACAACAAAATTTCAATTTATTAATGCAAGTTTGCAGTTTTCTGTGAGGGACACAAATTTAAAAAAAAAATCCATTTTTATATATATATAATTAATATTTCTATTGTCAAATTGCTGCTTACACTCGTTTTTTGGTTCACCCTAAAGCTCTGTCTTGTCTTTTCAAGGCATGCATGCTTTAAGCGTTGATTAGAAAGAGACAGTGATATAATTTATTTAGTTATACTATATAACAGCTTCAATTTGTTGATGAGAAGGACAGACATTCTCATCGCTCAACAGCGAAGCGCTCCATAAGTATTAGATGGATATCCCCGATTGAATGGTTCAAGATTTCATTTCTGCAATATTTAAAAAAAAAAAAAAACACTTTCAAATGTATTTGAATTTAATTAGATTTATATCCTATTTCTCTACTCCAAATGGATCACATAGAAAACTTCATGCTTAGGCACTATACAGAGGTACTCTTAGGGTTAAAAGAAACAAAACTGTCTGTCTATTCGCTATTAGAAGACTTTTTTACGCTTTGGCGCGTTGCGTCGCTTGCCGTAGTCCACCTCGCTGACCATCAGAGGATCGTTGCTTTGTCGCTGATAGGCCGCCTTGGCGCCTGTGGTGTGCGCATGCTTATCTGCTGGCTGTGTTTGGCTGCGAGTTACAGCAATGCGTTTCAGCGCGCTCGGCAGTATATATTCGGGAACATGGGAGAGATGCGCTTGCACTTTGAGCGTGCGCGAAGGTTTGTCATGGCGCAGCGCCAACAGATCACGCTTGTTCTCCTCGAAGAAGCCCTTGAGTTTCTCACAATTTAGTATCTCAGTTTTGATCTCCCTAATCCGTGTATCGTGGACAGCCACGCGTGTGGCAGCACGCCAACAATCCTGTGCGCGATAGCGAAACGCCTCCACTTCCTCCAGCTTGAATTGATAAAGTCTGAAAGGAAGAGTATTCGATGAGTACACGACAAGTTTGTGCTGCTGCTGCTTTGGTTACTTGATGATATCGTCTCCTGCTGCCTTCTGTGGATTTGTTAAATCATCGACTGTCAGGTGAGGCTGCTTGCCCAGCGATAGACGTAGTTTCTCCTCTACGGCCTGATTGATGGGCGCTTCCTTGATGCTGACAAAGGACAACACAGAGCCTTTGTTATTGCCACGCGCTGTGCGACCGGCTCGATGTATGTAGGAGGTAACGTCTCGTGGAAAGTCGAAATTGATGACATTATTAACGCCCTGAAAGTCGATGCCACGCGAGGCGCTCGACTCATGATCCTGTCTCTGTCCGCCCTTGCTTTTCGTCTTGCCCGCTGGCTTCTCCAGCAGATGCTCATCGGAGGCAATGATGATGTCGTAGATGCCACGATTAAACTGATTTATCGTGTGGATGCGTATATTGGCTGGTAGCTCTGAATTCAGCACACAGGCGCGTATGCCAAACTGTTCCAGAAACAAACGGACCCTAGCAAAGGATGAGAAGCAAAAAGGGAGTACAGCTATAGTATAACCATTTGATTGAATCACTTTAGCATTTGATTGATGAAGGCCATCAGAGAGAAGATTAGTCAGTGGTCATGCGTGCGCCAATTGTTGCCAATTGCGCAATCCCAAATTGAAGTGGATTTCATCATCGGCTCACTATTTTGTTACTGTCTGTAGCTAGCCAGCTTCACTTACTTATAACAGCGATCCACATTGTTCACAAAGATGATGCTCTTGCCCTGAATTAGCGTCAGCTTTAGCAACGCATACAATATGGCGGGCTTGTCGTTCTCCTCGGCTAAGATGCGCTGATGGCTGAGTTGCTCAAGGGACACCAGATCGGGCTCCTCCAGCTTCAAGGTAACTGCATTGTGCAGGCAGAGACCCTTCATGCGAGCCACATCATCGGAAATGGTTGCCGAGACGAGCACCGCTTGGTAAATGGGCGGCAAATGTTTGATTAGCTTTTTGAAGTCCTTCTCATAGCCGAAGGCAAAGACTAGATCTGCCTCGTCCACAACCAAGGTTTCGATGTGCTTCAAGTCGACGGCATCCGCGTGGGACAATATCTTTGCAGGCGTTGCGACCACAATGTCTGGGCGCTCGGCGAGGGCATGCCGTTGGCTGGCCACATCATTGGAGCTGCCCGCAATGTCTGTTACGCGGACCACTTTGCCACACGAGTTGGACAACTGTTCGATCACCTGCCGTGACTGGCGGCACAGTTCTTTGGTGGGGCAGAGGATCAAGGCGCTGACACACTGTTCGCTGGAATTCAGCTTGGAGTTGAGTATCTTCTGGATGAGCGGTAGCACATAAGTAGCTGTCTTGCCGGAGCCTGTGCGAGCACGCACTACCACATCCTTGCCCTCGAGCAGCAGTGGAATGGCCGTCGACTGAATCAGCGTCGGTTGCACCCACCCCAACTGCGCAATAGCCTGAATGCAAAGCGGAATTGGGGTTAGATATGGAGCAAACATTATTTATATTCAATAGCTGGTTACCTTTAGTATGCGTTGGTCTAGCTCCAGTTCATGGAACTGCAGCAATTCCGTAGCTCGGCTCATTGTGGTCGTCGGAAAATCGTAAAATGCGTGCAGCGTGCAGCCAGCCGCATGCGAAAAGATGGTGAAGTGTTGTGAAACGTACGACACAAATCAGGAACTTATCGATATTATAAATTTGAATTTAAAAAATATTAAATTATTTTAATTATTTGAAAGTCAAGCAACAAAATATTATTATTAACAATTAAATATTATTATCAAACGTTTAGTACAATATAATAACACAATTTACAGCTTGTTTATTATTTAAAATATCGATATATTTCAGCAAGCGACGCACACTATTTTAGCACACACAATATAGCGATGCAAAGCATAAAACTTGTCATGTTACTATTAATAAATACGAAGTTATTTATTACTTACCTAAATCTTTTGTTTCATGTCAACACATATTTATAACTTAATAGAAAATATCTACATATGTGTATGGTTAGTGGTTAGGGATAAAATGTACTACGTGCATTTTCCACTTATCGTTTTGTTTCATTGCTAACACTTGCAATTCCGTAGCGACATCTGGCGGTTTGAAAGCTAATAATATTAGCTCTGACAGCAAGCAGCAAATATACATCTATCGATATTAATACAAATAGTTTAACGGCTCAACACAATTCAAAAATATAAACCCTTTACGAAAAATTGTATTTGATGCTTTATTTATACTTTTTCTATACTATTTTTCATTTAAAATGAAAACTACATAAATAGATTTTAGATTTTCATTTTTTAATAGAAAAAACAAGTATTTGTTTGTGTGTGTGTGTGTGTGTAAATTGTTGTTTGTGAGAGAGTTGTGTATGGGTTTAGTTCGTGTGTATTATACAATTCTGCATTATATTAATATTAATGACGGCATTTGACATTGACATAGACATAGGCCGCATACATAAATACTTTTTATGTAGTTATTATATAATATCAATTTTTGTAATAATTCTTAAATATGTTTATTTATGTTTTGTTTTTCTTTTGGTTTTCTTTTGTTTTTTTTTTCCTGTCTGTTTTCATTTTTCTTTTGTTTTTGTTTTTCATTATGTTTTTCGTCTGTAACCAAAATGCTTCTAAAAGTTTTCGTCACTTTTCTTTAGTCTCTAAGTATTGTTTCGTTATCTCACTCCAACATTTTTGTTTTGTATTTAAGGGCATACTTCATAATAATAGTGATAATAATAATAATAATAATAATAATAATATTTTGTAATAATAATAATAATAATAGTAGACCAACCAGCGAATGGTTTGGCTTCAATTTAATATTTAACATTAACTACTCTGGACCTTTTCGAAATTAGCCAAGTTTTTTTTCGTTTTCTTATTTTTTACTTTTTTATATTTCTCTTAATACTTATAATATAATTGTGTTTGTTGTATTTAAGCTGGGCTTTAATTTGATTTATATATGTATTCGTATTTTTTTTATTTATTTTTTTTGGGAAAGAAGTTAAGATGTAAGAAATAGGTGCATTAATCGATAGGTATATATATATATATCTGACATATATGGACATATATATTTATGAATGACTTAAGATGCAAGCGAGTGTGAAAAAAGCGGCCAAGCATATTTGAAATATCATATGTACCCTATATACTATGAAATATGAGATCAAGTTTGGTGAGTGTGGGAAGAGAACAGTTAAGGAAATCAAGTCAATTCAAGAAAAATAATATCTATGTATTACTCATTGGTCCGTGTTTACTCCCGATGCATATATATATATATGTATGTATATTATATGATCTGCCAACAGAGCAACTACATAAAGTCTGGTCGAAATTTCATCAATTGGTGCCGCAAGCCAAGCCAATTAAATCAAAAAGATATGTCTCCATTTGGAATGGAATTAATTAATTCATTCATTAATCATTATTATTATTATTTTGATTTGTAAATATCTGGGGGTAACATCTATTCATACATATACATATAGATTAATTTTATGTGCTATATCTTTGAGAAACTTAAAAACTTAACAATTCCAACTTTTCTTCTCTTTCTCTCCCTCTTTAATTTTTGAACCGAATTCGTTAATATTTAGCGGAAAATAGGTGAATTTCTATCTGTTGTTGTTCTTCGCTTGTTCTTCATCTCACTCTATGTTTATAACTAATTGCATCCAAGAATTTTCCAATGATCCCAACTGATATGCCGTACGATTTCAAGAAGCTACAACCTTTCACATCAAGCATTATATACAATATATAAAGTAAGAGTGGGGGGCGGCAGTGTAGGGGTGGGGGAATGTGTGGAAATGCTTGCTATATATATATATATATATATATATATATATATATATATATATATATATATATATATATATATATATATATATATATATATATATATATATGTGTGTGTGTGTTTATCTGTTTATAGCCAACGCAAAAAAAAAACACGGCCACAATTCAAAAATTTCAATTTTCGAAATGAAATTTTGTTAGTTTAAAAATTTGTCAGAATCTTTTGCGTACGCCCTTAGATACGATCTATATGTGTGCTGCTTCCGCCTCGTAGTACTTCGTTACATCTCTTAGACTTACAATTAGAGTATTCATTTATGCTATGTACGTTTAAACAACCCATTGATTAGAGTAAAAGTAGAAAATGCAATCCTGGACAAGATTCTTAGATTTTCATTTTTGATTTTTTGTTTTCCATTTTTTGTTTTTGTTTTTTTGTTTTTGGTTTTTGCATTTTCTCATTTTCCACTTGCACTAAAAATTACTCAAGTATTTCTTTGATTTTTTTTTTTTTTTTCAATAATTTGTTTTTTTTTTTTTGTTCTTGCTCTGCTTTTCGTAGTCAGAATGTTGTCATCGCTGAAAGGGCTTGACTAGAGCGAATACTATAAAAAACACAACCATAGTTAGGGGGCTGGACATGAATCGAGTCCCATTCGCATGTTGCATGGCCGCTGGCTCCTCACCTGAAAGCAAATCAGAATCATAATCAGATATATGTCATATATAACGGCACTTTCGAAATGTGCCTGTCAAAGCCCTTGTCAGCAATGTCTCTGTTTACCAACACTGTTCTGTGCTAAATGTTGACATGCAGTTAAGATAACTGTTAATATTTGAGTATATCGATAACCTTTGCAAAGGTAATCATCTGGCAATGAGGTTGACAATTGTACAACTGTGTGTTAAATTTTGACCTGCTGTTAAATTGTAATTCAGCCTATCTTAACTAGTTGTCAACATAGCTCTATAGTCGTCTACTTGTCGGTCAAGTTTGACATGCAGTTCAAGCAGAGTCAAGCAGTTCTGACTTACCGTTAAGCACGTGCACTATAACAGTTTCTGTTATCTCATTGCCCAGCATGCAGGTGTAGTTGCCAGTGTCCTGTCGATTCGCGTTGGCTATATAAAGACGACTCAAGGCTCTGCCAGGCAGCATGTCCGTCTTAACGCTAAGTTGAGATCGAGATAAAAAGTAGATATTATATAGTATTATATTATATATAGATATATATGAGGAGAGCAGATCTTGACCCACCTAATGCCACCTCGACTGGTATCGTAGTTGAGCGAGCGCAGGCCGTGGCGCCAGGTGATGTAGGACGATGGATGCGGTATCCTTGAGATGACGCACTGCAATTCGATGGTGCTGCCAGCCTTGTAGTACTTCTCGGGCGTGGCCGATCCTCGCTCGTCGAGAATTTCCACATGAGGAACTGAAATATCCCAGAAAAGTTATCATCAAACACTTATATAGATCTTTTCTTGAGACACACCAATTATAGTTAGGTAGACGAGGAGCACCAGCGGTGGGTGCGAGGACACTTGGCACTCGTAGGGTCCTTCGTCCCGCTCATTGGCGAATTGTATCAATAGCTTCCAGTCGTTGGGCTCCTCGAACTCCAGCGAGTAGCGCGAATCGCCGCTGTACGTGTGCTTGCCAAAGGTGATCAGAGTCAGATCCTCGCCCTTGCGCCGCATCCAGGACACCGTCTTGCCCTGCAGATCGTTGACGCGACAGTGCAGATAGACATTCGACGAGAGCTGGGTGCTTATGTTAATTGTCGTATACGGATCGGCAAAGAAGGGGAATGGCTCGTGTGTTGTCGTCTCCGTAACCTCCAGCTCCTCATCTTCGGGCGTGTCTGTGAAGGGCGACGAGAACTCCTGCCAGAAGTTTTTCGGAAACGTATCAAACGGGTCTCCAGCTCGTGGACGTTTCACTGCAATTGAAGAGAAGCATATGCATATGTATATGTTTTGTCTGTTATGGGTGCAACAGGCAGCAGGTAGCAGCAGGTAACAGATCGATAAAAATCTCTATTTACGACACGAACTCGATAACTATCGGAACTATATACTCTGATTTTGGTATGTAGCTTTGTGTAAGGAGGCTCCAGGTGCATCTAGCATTACTTTTCTGATAACCGTTTGGGCAATAAATTTTGTTTAAGAATTTGCAACTTTTATAATATGAATTTTAATGATATTTTATTGAGAATATGATCAAGTCTTGAAGAATACGATAAAGCTGAGGAAAATCGGTTAACTTTTGACATTAACTAGAACTTTCAAATATTTAGATAGAGCCAGATATGAAAATTTTATATTCTCTCATTTGCTTGTATGAAAAATATATTAATAGCATTCGAAAGCCTTTTAGGCTGATCTGACCTGGTTCGAAAATCGGACCTAAACGGAACTCAAAGTAACCCCTCGAAGTCATAAGACTATGTGGGCTCTATATATTATTATCCATAAAAATATGTATATATAAACCTAGAGATTTATAATATATATAGACATAGATATTATTAATATAAATACTTTTCTAGATATTGAAAACTTAGCTCTACAAAAACTTCAGTTCGAATAGGTTTTTTTTTTTTTTTTTTTTTTTTTAAATAAAAAGAGGAACTTACATGTCGTCGATGTAGAACCGGAGCCTATGTGATGTACCGATGAATATATAATTGCAAATATCCAAAATAATCTAGATTTCATCACTGTCACAAGGCGAGAAAATGCAAATATCATAAATATATATATATATATATATATATATATGGAGTATATGTGTATGGGGTATATGTCGGTCATCGTGTTTAGCTCACCTAAGCATATGCACATACAACAAATGTACTCGAATCCAATAAGAATATTTGATTTGCGTTTTATCTAATCAGAGACATCTTCTTGACACGCTCCTGCCTCTGTGTGCCTTTTCGCTTCGCCTTTGCTTCGCCTTTATTTGCTTCTCTTTTGATTTGCTTATTTGTATAGTTGCTCAATGCAATTTGTAGCTATTTGTGAATTCGTATCCTTCACTGTCTGCTGCTTAGCATATTGCGATTGGCGTCAGTGGAAGCTGCATGGATTGATTCTCTCTTTTTCACTGTGCGAGATGGGAAGAAAATGTTTTTTATTAGCTACCGAGCTGTGTCTGTCCTCGTGTGCGTGTGTGTGTGTATGTGTGTGTATGTGTGTGTGTATTGTATCTTGATTTCAATTTCAGTTTGTATTTTTCTTTTGCTATTTCAATATTTTTTTCTTCTGATTTTTTTGTTGCTTGGTTGGTGAGAGCTATTTGGATGCTGTTTAGATGACCAATAATTGGAATGTAGGTCAGGTTGCGTTATGCGCATGCCACAATGCTCTCCTCTCCTCTCCTCTCCTCTGCTCTCCTCTCCTCAGCCCTCTTCGCTGCTCCACAGCTTTGCTCTTTTCTGTGAGCTACTCAACTCCAATCAGAGAACATTTAATGAGCTCTCAAGATTTCGATAATGAGACAATTCTGATTGGATTTAAGCACTGCTTGTGCACACATTTTATATATCAATTAAATGCAAAATATCACTGAATGTCCTTTTGTTTATACGAACTGACTTTTGTTATAGAATAAATACGTTTTTGGTGATTTCATATTTGTCGTTGAACATTTCTCACTTTTAATGATATCATAATAGAATCTATGCCCATGTTGCAAGCGCCGGTCCCGCCGAGACAACGTTGTTGGTTCGCACGCAATTGACACGAAACTGAGACTGCAGGAGCAAAGGATTCGGGATTCCGTTTGCCAATTATGTGTCCTGCCAATCGTTTCCTCTCTGTCTCTCTTTGTGGCTTTTGATCTGTGGGCAGAGGATGTTAGCATGCCTTACGCTGTAGGGGCTGCTGTGGCGCCAACATTGCAGAGTTGCCAGACTGCTTAGAAGTATGCAATATTTATTGTTTACAGCTGCGCCATCTAGTGTGCTGTTTTGATGCCAGGCAAAAACAAAACCTCAGACATCGCTGCTTTACTCGTCCATTACGAAAACAAAGTTTAGAATATGAGCAACTATACAAAACTACACTCGAAAAGTGCATACCAAAATTTAAGCAGAAAAACAAGTCAATTGCTGCGCCATCTAGCGAGCTGTTTTGTTCCCGAGCTACACGGTTTTGGGATACACCGTTACACAAAAGTAAATTTGAAATAACCACTGAAAATATCTTTCGATACGTGAATGCCAAAATTCAAGCATAATTCCAACCCACAAGCACGTACCAAATCCAAACATAATATAACGCGCGTAAAGAATAATCGTCATCGGTTTGTTTTGATTTGATTTGTTGCTGCTTCCTGCGCATGTGCAATTCCAGTGAGAGAGAGTAAGCATAACTGTGAGTGTGTGTGTGTGTGTGTGAGCACATGTGCCCCTTATCGCTTGGTGTTTTTAGTGGTGGTCGAGGTGGTGCGATATGGCAAGCCAAAAATTATGAGAGCACGACTCGCAGCCCAGCAGCACTCGCACTTGCACTCACACACACACACACACTCACACACACATACGAACAATTATGTTCAGTCGGCAAAAATAACCGTTCATTTCATTTTCCGCGTCATCGCTGAGATTTCATGCAGTAATTTCTTCAAATTTTCAATAAGCTGTTCATCACTAAATTAAAGCAAAGGCTAACCAAAAAGAAAATTGTTCTTTCTATGCAGATTGGAAACGTGCGCGAAACTGCTTAGAATATTAAGCAGCCACGCAATAAATTTAATGCCAGACATTCAGTGAATTTATAAAATTCAATTGACGAACTCTGCCAGAGAGGGCAGAGCCAAGCAAAGCAGAACAGAGTAGAGCAGCACGGCGTGCATAGCCTATAGTAACCCATAATATACACAGCGACGCAGGCAGCGCTGTTCATTGCGGCAGCGAATTGACTGAGCTTCCTCCACCCAACACTCGACTGTATTCAGGCAGCAAACGGAGTCCGCGACGACAGCAACGCAGCGAACGCGGCGGTTGCTCTTCCTCGTCTACAACTTCTACGATTTGTCATATTGTTTATTGGAAATTTTTGGAAACTTGGAATTGCCATGGAGGATCATTCGCGCATCTTGAGCATTTTGGGCGGCATTGCCATGAGCATTGTCGGCTTTCAGATCTGCCGCAAAGTCTTGCCCTGGATCTATGCAAATGTGGTTGGCCCCAGGCTGTGCGGCTCCTCGGTCAATCTGGCCGAGATGGGCGAATGGGCAGGTAAGTGGCTGCCATTTGCACTTTGTGCACCACGCGATAAGCGTAGTTCACGGCAACTGATAAGGCTTTTGCCCATTACTCAACTTTGTTAATAATGTTATTTGTCTATTGCAGTTGTCACCGGCTCGACGGACGGCATAGGCAAGGCCTACGCCAGGGAGGTATGTACGCAAGCGAAGGATATATATGTCTCTTTCTCAGCATAGAAAGTTCTGCTTCAGCCTTGTTATAGATGTTATGTCATGTTAGAATAGGTAGACTATATATTTATATTTATTCTTCATGCGGGCTTCAAAGACTTACTCATAATTCAGCTTAATTTATTTTCTCTTTCTTTCTATTCTTATCAGCTGCAATTAATAGTTTTTTTATGCTCTAACATAACAGTAAAACCATATTATCGTGCTATACTCGTCATATATATACAATATATAGATCCAATTGTTCATTGACTTGTCGATATATATATAGATCGTACAGATTCAAGAGTAGCTATATGTGTATAATCTATATATATATTGAACTTATAGGAATAGGGCATTCGACAATCAATATATCTTTAGTAGGCTTTTTGCATTTCAAAGTCCGCCATGACTTGACCAATTGGACAAACAGAAACTAACTGAAATAAAAAACTAAATAGCGAGAAGGAAAAAAAGTGCAATTAACGATTTGTCAATTGAATTTCGAGGCTGGGCTGGGCTGGGCTTAGGTTAGGGCTTAAACATGAATGCCATGACTCAGCTCAGAGTTCTATCAACTGTCGACAATATAGTTTCACTGGTTTTCCATGTGCGCTAATGCACTCCACTGCAATTCCGCCAAGTGCTAATTTTCCATTAAGCAGCTGAGTGCGATCGCCGGTGACAAAAGTCAGCAAATACTTTAGTGTGCCTGTATGCCCAAGCCCTGCAGTTGTTTATATTGCCATATTCAATATTCAATATGCAATATCCAACATCCAATATTCAGTTGATTTTGTGGTTCAGTTGCTGGTGTCAACAAGCGAATCGGAACTTTGGAACACACCGAAAATAGAGTCGCGCTGCTTATTGACATTGCTTTGTTCACACATAATCCAACGATCGGAGCGACATCTGCGGCTTATGTTTCCCTTTCGATGTAATTAGCATTCGATATACCCATTAAATTCTATTTCATTTTCGCCTTTCGCATGCCCATCTGACTCCGTGGGGTCGCCAGCAAAATCGTTTTGTATTTCAATTAGTTAGTTCGTATATATATCTATACATATATACGTATATATCTATATGTAGCCCAGAAGTTGTTTGATATAATCTATTCTTATCACACATTTAACTGTGATAAGGAAATTCCATTTGCTGTTCAATTTTACAGGTCAACTGAAGTGGAACTAGTTATAGAGGTGGTTAGATGCAGTAGGGAGAAATATGAGGATATAGAAATATATTTTTCGTTATGCAGATGGCATATAGATGATACTATAGATAAATAATATAATATAATAATAATAGAAATAGATAAATAAATTATACATATATTATAGAGATATTGGCGATATATGTCATATAGACATATTCTGATATACTTATATAGATATATTGATCTTATGTAGTTAGATATTTATATATTCGAGGTATATTTGAAACCCCACAAAGTGAATCCCATTAGATATACGCTTGTCCAGATTTTACCATATCAGATAGATAATAGATATATAAAGATTAACAGATAGAATATATGATTGCTTAATCCTGCCTGAAATGCATTAACAGCTAAAGATCTTAGCCTATTCCACAGCTCATCTAATTGCCTTAATATTTTCTAGTTGGCGCGCAAAGGACTCAAACTGGTATTGATTTCTCGCTCGCTGGACAAGCTGAAAACCGTGGCCAAGAAAATTAGTAAGTATATATAATTTAAGCCTGGCTTGTAAACTCAATTCTGTGGCATACTTGCAGGCGATGAGTTCAACGTCGAGGTGCGCGTCGTCAATGTGGACTTTACCAGCGGCGTGGATATCTACGAGAAGATACGCACACAGACAGCTGGGCTGGATGTGGGCATCCTGGTGAACAATGTGGGCATCAGCTATAGCTACCCCGAATACTTTCTCGACTGCTACAATGCGGATCCCAAATTCCTGTGCAACATCGTTGCCGCGAACATACATTCCGTCACCCACATGACGGCCATCTTCATGCCAGCCATGGTGCAGAAGCGCAAGGGCGTGATTATCAACTTATCGTCGACAGCGGGCGTAATACCCAATCCCTTGCTGAGTGTCTACAGCGCCACAAAGGTGAGTCTCTTATGGGATGGAATCTGATGAAATATCTCTAATTGGTTGATCAACTTGTGCTTTGCAGGCCTTTGTGAACAAGTTCAGTGATGATCTGCAGACTGAGTACAAGACAGATGGCATCATTATACAGAGCGTGCAGCCCGGTTTTGTGGCCACCAACATGTCGAAGATAAGTAAGGCAAGTGTGTTCGCGCCCACGCCCGAAACGTATGTAAAATCTGCTTTGGCGACGCTTGGCATTGCCCAACAAACTGCTGGATATTTACCCCACGCACTGCTTCAACTGGTCATACATTTTACAGAGGCTGTCTTCGGTGACCAGTTTGCTAGAAACGAAGTTCTTAAGAATATTTTAGGTACACGCAAGCGCGCTCTGCGTCGTCTCGCCAAGGAGCGATAAAAGCTCTTAGTTTCCCTACAATCATATCCAAATAGAAAAACGAAAAAGCAAAAGCCAAAAAAAAATAAGAGAAGCAAACTTAAATGCCATTATGAATCTACAGATGGTTAATTGGGTTAAGTATGGGGGAAAAACTAGAGAGGACTCGAAACACTCTGGGAGGGAAGGCATGCAAAAATAAATTCTAAGTGATGCCTGCCATATGTGCCGCCATTTATATATACATTATATATGTAAAAGAGATCTTGTACCAATACCAATAATTCATATGTTTTCAAATTCAATTAAGTATTGTTAGTTTTGCAGCGAAAATAAATTGGAAACTTTAAATTAACGGCTGTCTTTCATTTAAACTCGCCGGCTCTTATCGGTCCGAGAGGCGGTCTGTCGATATGTCATCGAATTGGGCCTGCAATACATAATCCATATTATCGCTATCGATATGAAATCAACAAATCCAATGGCACCAACACAGTTGGAAACTTTGATTTGCATTTATTGTATTTGTGATTGTGATTGAAAGTGGAAGTGAGCGCCACCGCGTGATGAATAATTACGACTACGCCGCTTGACCAACTACGAACGCGCCAACTCAAATTCCAATTCGTTATTATCTACGCAGCAGGGCCAACGGCAGTAACAGCAACAGCAGCAGCAACAGCAGCAACAACAACATAACAGTAGCCGCAACGATTTTATGGAGGCCGAGCTGCAGGCAGCAATCGTTGTGCCGCTCTTATCACTCTTATCGTAAGGCGCGCCGCCCCCTTCGGCGGTTATCAATATCAACTTGTTGCGATATACGCAGCGCGGATGCTCTCTGATCCCTGAGCCCAATCCAAGATCAAATTCAAGTGCGACAACGACGACGACGTCATTTTTCGAATATTGAACGCAAGGGCAGAGAGCAGAGGGCGTTTGAGCGTGTTGCGTTGGGCGTGTGGCGAGGGGGTGGCGGAAGTGGTTATAGAGAACTATTTTTAATAGTGGCCAGACACACATTGGAGGACATGACAAAAGCGACAAGCTAAGCAAAAAGCAACGCGTCAAAAATGTACACAACGCATAAAATATTCAAATACAAAGCAGAAGCAACAACAGCAATAATAACAGCAATTTTAAGCCACTAGCCCACACACACACACACACACACACGCATACTTAACTAAGGAGTGAAACAGCTGGCAGCTATGGAGAGACGCCGCCCATTGTTTCCCATCGAACCCGAGCCGCCAACAACGCCTACACAGCGCCTGACGCAGCTGGCAACGCGGTAAGTGAAGACGTTGCACCAACTTCAAATCCGTGTCGTGCTGTGTGTGTGTATCCTTTGCTGCATATGTGTGCATGTAGGAATGCCTAATGATTAGTGATGGGTGAATGGGTTGAAGGAGGTGGCGGTGGTGATAGAGTGGAGTCTATCGGTCATTATTATTTATAGATAGGCCGTGCTTCCTGCCCACACACACACACACACACATACACACACATACTTTCTCACTCCCGTTTAACATATTTCGATTTCAATTTCGATTTCGATTTTTGGCTTTCAGCGCGCTACGTGCTCTGCAAGTAAACTGGAAGATTATCATATCGGGCATAGTATCGACGCTGTTGGCCGTTATTTGGTATTATCCGACGTTTTTTCTGTTCTTCGCATTCGTCATCTATTCCCTGGTGCTGGTCTTTGCAGGTAAGCCAAGTCAGACAGTGAAACCATATATCCGATCTAGACGATCCGTGACTCATTTCTTATCAGCTGTGCCCTCCGCATTTTTCCACATAAATATATATTCATATAAATTAGATTCGCCCTAATTAAAAATTTATCTTTTGGCTCTCTCAACAGCTGTTGCTGGCACCGTCTATATACATTATATATTTACGACCAATGAGCCCACAAAGCCTAATCGACTGCCCTCAAAGCTGCTCTACAATGCAACCAAGTGAGCTGCAGCGCTTTCTTTATATAGTCCTTATCTTATGTATCGATTCGATTACAGAAGCAACATATTCGATTTGCCAAATCCTATTAAGAATCCATCGAATTTACCCCTGGTCTTTGGCAAGACTGTTGATCTGCAGCTCCAGCAGATCATTGAGTATGTGCTGCGCGACTTCATGGTGCCCTGGCTGGGGTAAGTCTCTCGCCAAAATGCAATCCCAGCGCGATTCTTATCTCATTTCCCTTTCCCAGCTATGTGGTGACCAAGCCAAAGCTCATTAACGATGTAATACGCGAGGATCTGTGGAATGCCATACAGAAGATCCATGAGCGTGCCGCCAAAATGGATCCAGCCAAGATCATAGCCGTGGACATGGTGAACCGGGTCACTGTGCATCTCGAAAAGATACGCATCGCCGAGGCACGCGCGTAGGTGTATTCGAAGATGGCATTTATAACGTTTCCTAATTGGAATTTATCTTGTTGCAGCGCGGAAACGAATAACGCGCCGGTTTTTAGCACCAATCTGTACCTGGTCGATGAGGAAAAGGAAATGGAGTTTTTGCGCAAACTGTGCGAGATTATGGTCATATTGCTGCTGCCACGCGGCTACTCCTTGCCGCCGCTCAAAGTGCTGCTCAGCGAGATACTCTCCTTTAAGAGTAAGAGAATGAGATTGGGAATGTAAAATGAGTCTTTAATAATCCCCCTGCAGTTTTCTTTCCCATGATCAAAATGCTAACTGCTCCAGACTATATCAATCAGAAGATTGTGCAGAACATTGAGACGCGTCTGGCTGCAGCAGCGATAAGCAAACGGAGCTACGAGTACGCAGCCAGCTTCGAGGACTTCCTGAAGATCATCAACAACTCGGGTAACTTGGAGGAGCTGTCGCTGATACGCAAAAGTATAGTCAACGATCTGATGCATGCCACGAGCATGCAGAACTTGCAGCGTGCCAAAGGACTCGATCCGGATACCGATGATCATACGCTGACCAAATCGGAGCTGACGGCCGCGGTGCGGCTAAAGCGTTACGTTCAGCAGCTCTCGCTGGCCAAGGGTCAGTGCGAGAAGAATCTGGCCAAGTTTGGCTGGAATGGCAATTACTCCAGCGATACGGCAAGTGAACTCTGAACCTATCCAATCTGTAAATCTAAATGAGTTTTATGTATAGGATCTAACGCTGATGGAGATACTCAATACGGCTGTGGGCAGACGCTTTTTTACGCTGTTCCTCGAGCCGTTGAAGGCCAGCGCTCTGGTCGGCTTCTACCTGGCCGTGGAGGAGATGAAGCATGCGCACAAATCGGCGACTCATCAGCTGGCCACAGAGATATTCTACACGTACATTCGAGTGCCCAAGCCGGAGATACAAATCGATAAGCACGAACGCAAGCTAATTGAAACGTTTGTGCTGGGCGACGCCGGTCCAGACATATTCTATGATATACAGCGCAATATATTGCGCTCTCTGGAGGACAAATACTATCCGCCGTTTGTGCTGAGCGAACAGTATCGCCAGCTAAAGGAGGCACTCGAATCGAACGAATTTAACGATCCCACCTTGCTCATGTGCCCCACTCTGCTTGGCGATGCGACGGACGACGAGCAGGCCATCGTTGCGGATGGCTACAATGGCGGCGGCATGGCTCCGGCTGCCATTGATGTGGCTGCCCACACTTCCTACGCACGCAAGAAGCTTGAGCAGATACAGGAACGTATCGATAAGAAGAACCAAGCGCTCGACGCGCTCAAATACTCAGTGAAGCCAGAGTCGAAGGTTTTGCAAATACTCGAAAAAGAAATGGATTGGCTCAAGAGCGAGAAAAGACAAACGGAGGCACATCTGAGGCGCACCGATGCCTGGACCGAACATCTCGGCAAGTGGAAGGCAACCATACAGAGTGTCGAGGTGCGTCTGTTGATGCAGAAGGAGAGGATCTGTTAGATATTTATGCCTCTATATTGTTTGTATATTGTTTCAGGTCTCTGATGAGAAGGAGTCGCTCCAGTTCATGATTCTGGTGCATGTGGACGAGGATATTAATGCGCCGCCACCTACAAAGAACGGAGACAGCAACACGGGCAGAGCGCAGAGGCGGCGTCCATCGGGCATCTCGAGCGGCTGGGTGGTTATGCGCTCCCTTAACCAAGTCCACGTAAGTGACGTCGATCTAAACATGCAGCAAAGATAATGGAGCTAATCTCTTATAGGAGCTACAACGCAAGCTGCGGCACGTGAGGTCCAATTTGAAGTCATTGGATTTGCCGACGAACTTCAAGTTCTTCTTCCTCAAGACGGACCGACATGCACAGGAGAAGGCCAAGGGGCAGATACAAAAGTTTTTGAATGTGAGTCGATATGAATAAATACCAATTGCTATTGGCTTATCCGCATCACTCGCAGTTTATTCTGGAGGATGATCACTTGAATGGCAGCGAGGCCATCTACACATTTCTGAGCCCCAGCTCGGATCATCTGAAGCAGACGCTGCCCTCGCCCAAGAAGTCCAAATTCTCGCTCTCCACGCTCTTCAAAAGCGACACGACCAAGGCCCACGAGTCGAGCAAGACCAGCGATCCGTTTTGGGGCCTGCAACGCGACGATGATGACATGTCCAACTATTTGGATGGCGAGACCAGCAGCGATGCGAAACTCCTAGCCGATCTGGACAGCAAGGACTCCATTGCTGAGCCGCTCTATGCGCTAATGGGCGAGATCTTCGACATGGGCGGCGTATTCAAATGGTTGCGCAAGAGCATCATCTCATTTGTCCAGATCACCTATGGACGCACGATCAACCGGCAGATACGAGAGTCCGTGGCGTATTTGTTCGATGAGTCCATGTTGCACAACTACTTCTCGGCCATACTGAAGTCGTTTTGGCCTGGAGGCGTGCTCGCCTCGGCGTATCCACCCCGATCGGAGGATATGAAAGAGATGACCACCAATGCGGCCAAGGCGTTGCTTACAGATCATATACCCGAGGTGCTCTGCAATCTGGTAGGCGCCCAGGCGGCCAAGCGTGGTGTACTCAAAGTCTTTGACGCCCTTCAGAATCCCATGTACAACAAGCAGCTGTTCTATGTGAGTTCCAATGCACGCGAATGATCTGTGTTTACTTTATTAATTTGCTTTGTTTTGCTAATGCAGGAGCTTCTCGAAATTCTGATGATTGAGTTCTTTCCCGAAATACGTCAGCTGAAGGTGAATAGCGGCGGTGGCAGCGGGAGCGGCAGCGGCAGCGGCAGCAAGTTGAACACTGCCACAGCTGGCGTGGCAGCTGCCAGCGCCGCTGCTGCCGCACTGGCAGCCGTCACTGCACTGCCCATTAGCTATAGCAGTAGCCATAATAGTCATGGCACGAATCATGCAACCAGCTCCACCGCCTCGTCATCGACATCGTCAGCAGCCGCCGCTGTGTCAGCTCCCAAGGAGCATTATCATCAGCCGCCGCAGCACTCACCGTATCATCAAGCCGCTGCACCGCACCACCAGCAACAGCAGCAGCATCTGCATCATCAGCAGCAACAGCAGCATCATCATCTACTCCATGGACATCATCTTCATCCAGCTGCGGGCTCCAAGTAGAGCTCCATTGTTTTACACTTTAGACGTTCTCCTTTTAATTGTGTTTTGTGCTCTGTAGCTTTCTCTTTCTAAACCTATTGCCAGCTCGCTCTGCAGCATGGCGCTAAGTTTTTCCTTTTCTTTTCTTTTCTTTTCCTTTTGTCTATTTTAACTGTAGTACTTTGTGTGTGTCTTAGGATTAACGAATAACTGAACCTGTACAAACGTTGATTCCCTTGACTTAACCGACAGCTAAATGCCCTTCCTCTAGGCTATCTATCTGTATGTCACGCCCCTTTGTTGATTTTGTTAGGCGCTCTGTTATATTTGTAGCACATAATAATATACTCAATAGAGTTATTTGTGTTGATTGTTTGATTAGCTTCAGTATTAAGCGTTACCAAATTGTTCCATTTAGATCACATTCCCCATTGTAAGAATAAAAAGAAAACCCCCCCTATAAAGTCTATAAAGCGATACCCATAAATCGAGCAAATTTTTTGGTGCCGCGGCCGCATTCTGATTTAAACTGGAGTCGAATTATTGTGATCTTAGCAAGTAAACAGCACCAAAAAATATATAATAATAACTATAATAACCAATAAAAGAAACTTAATGAAAATTATATGAACCACGATTGTAATTGTTGTAAATGAATCCGATTTCAAATGTAATTGATTGTCTCGAAACTAAATATTTAAGCGGCAAATGTAATTGTAGATAAACCAAATATTAGCATTATATATATACATATACATATATACATATATATATATATATATATATATATATACGAAAGTCTGGCGACTGTTAAGACATTGGATTGTATAACTATTTATGTATATTGCAGTTGCAACGTTTTATGTGTAAACAAAATATTAACAACAAACCAACAAACAAACCCAGACCCAAGCGAAATAAAGATGCTAAAATATTTCTGTAGTTTCTCATCTCCCTACCTTTATTTACAGATCTTAAACTAATTCTCTCTTACAGCTACGGGATTCTAATGCTATGATTGTAATTTCAAGATATTAACGTTATATCAACATTTATATAACTGCCAAGTCTTTTTTCTTCATCTCAACTCCATCTTTAGCTATACAGTTCCTCTGTGGAAACATACTAAATATATGATATAACTATTAAACATATTTATATATATATGATATTGGTATTATATTAAATACCTTTTTTCTCAGTTATAAACTGGATAACTTAAAATAGTTGTTAGCTTAAACTAAGATTATCTTGGAGTACATAATTCTAGTCTATCTATATAATATAGGTATTTATATAATATATATATATTTATATGATATAGGTATTATATAATATATATATATATATATATATATATATATATATATATATATATATATATATATATATATATGATAGTTGCTAGCTTAAACTTAGATTATCTTGAAGTACATAATTCTAATCTGTGGCTTTAATATTTTTACACATCTTAGCATTAAATTCATTTCCAACTTCATTTTGATGACTGTCAAATCTGTCACAGTCACAACTTAACTTATTTAGTTCTCTTTTACAAGTTCATATGATACAGCTTCCTTATATATATATATATATTGTATTTATATACTAAGTTTATTTATATACTAAAACTATTATTTAGGAATTACATTTTGGGTTATTTGCTATAAGAAACAGTTCTTAGTTTTCTAACAACTCGGTCTGTTCGAAGTGTTAGCTTAAATTTAAATTAGAGTACTGAATTATAATCTGTAGCTTTAAGATTAGTACAGATCGCATGATTAAATTGGTTAGTTTGATGACTGACGAATCCATTACAGTCTCAACTTCCATCGTTAGTTAAGTTATACAGTTTCTATATAAATATAAATCTAAAAGCTGTCGCTTGAATATTTTTACAAGATCTTAAATTAATTTGTAGCTTAATTTAAATGACAGTCAAATCGATGCCAATCTCAACTTATTCTATAACCGTTAAACCCCGATCGCTTTTTCCTTTTGTATGTACACTTATAATCTATAATTTATTTAAATATTGTAACAATTCAGTATTGTTAAGAATTCCAATCTGTAGCTTTAATATTACTTACTTCTAACTTAATTTTATGATTGGCACATCGATGCCAACCTCAATCTTAATCTATAACCGTTAAACCCCGATCGCTTTTTCTTCTTGTATGTACACTTATAATCTACAGTTTATATATTAGTATTATTATTTAAATATAGTAATTTGCTTACTATCTAACAATTCAACAATGTTACCAATTATATGTTATAAAGGCTTTTCATACAAACTTTTCAACAAAACTAAGGCTTAAACATCGTAAATATTTAAATAATAAAAAAATTATTTATATAGCTTAATAACTATTTAGGTCTGCAGTTCTTCAGGATTCACAGAATTTCTTAAGCTTACTCAAAATAAGATAAACAAAATTCATTTGCAAAAAATACTTGGGCTTATTTTATATAGGAGGGTTTGATTTATGCTTAGAAGACAACTATCTTCTCGATAAGCGTATCGAGCTGAATCAGTTCCATGTCCACGACTATCACAGCCAAATCCTTGCGCATGGCCGCTGGCTTCCTGATGAGCAGCTTCACCTCGAAGTACTTCAAGAGGAAGCGCCATTTGAGCTCCGTTTTCTTGCGCTCCGACAGCAGCTGAAACGCATCCGCATTCAAGCCCAGCAAATACTCAGCCACGCTGCCGGTCAGGCGCGTCTCGATCAGCGTGCCCGTTTGATCGGACAGGTGGATGTTGATGTTGAAGAAGTGCTCGAAGCGCGGACCGCTGTGGCACAACGAGAACTCCAGCAGGCAGCTGTCGTTCTCACAATCGTTGCGGCTGCTTGGTATGAGTCGCTGGCAGGACTTGCTGCGGTGTGTGTGTGTGGGAAGACATGGAGCAAATCAAATCAGATGACAAGCGACTCGAGGATGAGGTACTACTTGCCACTTCTTGCTGATGCTAGCGGCCAGGCCATCGATGTCGAACTTGCTGACCATGGCATAGAGCACGGCCGTGAACTGGTCGCTGGTCGCATCTTGGAGCTCGCCCTCGGCACGCGCATAGATCTGGCGCACGCTCATCTGGGTATGGATGAGATTGGCTTATGGAGAAGAAGGCGAGCTCTTATTCAATAGTCCAATAAGAGTGTCTTCTACTCACCTGCTGGCAGCTGTTCCAAATCCATTTGGGCGAACATATCGAAGCTCTTGAGCGGCGTGCTGGCTGCAAAGGTGGCCAGTGCCTGGCAGTCCGCGCTGTCTGGCTGTGGCTGCTCATAGATCACTGTGCAGCTGGAATGGCCGAGCACTGGGCAGCCATAGAACTGGGAATGCGACAGTCGCACATCGATCAGATGGAGTAGGGTCTTGCGCGGCTGCCAGTAGCGAGCCCGACGTATCCAATCCTTGTGCCAGATCGTGAAGACCATACCATCGGCACAGCTCGCATCAATCACAACCAACTCGAGGCACTGCAGCAGCTCATTGCCTAGACGAGCCACCTTCCTTTTCAGCTCTCGCACTGGACGCACCGCTGCGACCGCTACGAGTAGATCAATATATACGGGTGGCCGCTGCTCCGCGCCTGGAGCCGCACAGCGCACATCGGAGAGCTTCAAGACGCCACTCAATGGCCTGTGGGACAGATGTACCAGCTGGAGCAGTGGTTGCACAATTGCCGCATCATCGGTGCTGTGCTTCAGCAGATGACCTTGGCCCTCGTTTACGATGAGCGCGCATGGCAGGGTGCCGCGCGGATGGAACCGCTGCTGCTCGTTTGCGCCAAGGCCATTGGGTGGCGTTATGGCCATCACTTTGGCGCCCACAATGTCCACCACATCGCCAATTTGCAGCATGCCCACATACTCGTTTACGCAGGCTCTGGAGCCCCAGCACTTACAGTTGGCAATGTCGGTTTTCGAGTCGCGCAACGTGAAGCTAATGACGCCGCGCTGTTCATTGTTCATTTTGTCGAGAAATATATTTGATTCCGATTTGGCTATGATTAACGCGACACTACTGAAGCTCGTCATTGTGGGCTGCATTTCAGCCAAGCGGTATGCACGCTTGTTTTTATATACCGCCTCGTTCATGGCTAAATACAACAACTAACTAAAATCGCGGCGCAATTTACTTGAGTCTATATCCCGACTCGTTCATACCAAATCAATAAAATTTGTTGCATTCACGACGCACTATCCCGTCAGCCGTTAAGTTTTAATTATTCTCAATGCCACTTCGGGACACACTGGCGCCGCAGTTATCGCTATGCAGCTATCGAGTTGTGCAGCTATCGAGCTATGCAGTTATCGAGCTATGCAACTGTTCGATTTGCCATTTTAAACTGCAAATGCGCGGAAAATTTAAAAATAATTTTATTTAAAAGGGATATTCCCCAAATTTGTCAGCTATATCTCTTAACACATATGATGTATATATGGACATTTTTATATACCCAGTACATTTCCAACGAAAACAAATATTCATTTAAATATGATTTATGTTCGTTTTAATTATGTTTTTGTTGCTATTATTGTTTAGTTGAATTTTTTATACATTTTTTACATATCTACAACATAAAACGTGGGCGTGTCCCATGCATTGCTGCGGCTACACAATTCGGGAATAGTTTTAACTAGTTTTAAATTTTTTTTGTTTTTGTTTTTTTTCTTTCTTCTCAACGGTTTTTGGGTTTCCTTCTTTTTGATTCATCCAAGGTACATAATATTTATATAGAACTCTAATGCTAAGCTAAATCGAAATTTATTAATAGTCAAGTGGGCGCAACGCTGGCGACGAGCTGCGCCCACTGCTAATTGCCGGGCGATGAATGCGGCGAATGCGACGTCTGTTGCTGAACTGGTGGTGTCTGGGGAAGATTATGTGGTGTCTGCTGGGCTTCGTCCTCGTTTTTATTGTTGCCTAATATCCAGTCCATAAGTCCATAAGGGGAACGCTGCGCGGATTGATCTATTTTGACAATGTTAATATATAAATATTTTAATATATTTGGCGAGCAAGAAATTCAAGTCATTTACTTGAATCCATGTCGAGCTGCTGCTGTTGCTGTGGCTGTGGCTGTGGCAGCTGCTGCTGCTGCTGCTGCTGGTGGTGTTGTGCGGATGGCGGAGTAGGAACATAAGTTGCAGCTGATGTGGTTGTTGGCGTTGTCTTTGCCATGTCCCGTTGCAGCTGCAGCATCTGTTGCAGACGCTGCTCGCGCTCGTCCACAATTACCTTGTCCTTGGAATGCTTCACCGTCTGCAGCTCGGCCAATCTGTGAAGGCAACAGGTGGGATTAGTTAAGGTTCCATCTTAAGCACAATTAAGCTTAAATCCTACTTCTGCTTCAGATCACTGCTGCTGGTAGTAGTGGCTGCGGCCAGATCCCCGCTGCTCAGCTTGTTTGGGCTAGTTGAGTCAGCGGGTGAGGAGGAAGCGGTGGCATTGGCGCTGCCAAAAGCTGTTCCACCTGCTGAAGAAATAGACAAATATAATTTAAGTGGAATTGCAGACACTATATATCTATAGTTCATTCTTACTGCGCTCGGCCTCCAGCTGGCGCAGCGTATCAGAGAGCTTGAGCTGGAGATGATCGCGCTCCTCGAGCAGCTGCACCAATTCAACGATCATTTCCTCGACACGCATGTCCCGTTGATGCAGCATCATGAGTGCATAGTCCAGATCCGCCTTCAGCACATAATCCGACTGTGGTTCCTGTGGGCCGCTGGCTGCAGCCGAGGCGCCGCCACCCAACGAATTCTGCAGCCGGAAGGGATCGTATTGCGAGGCGAGACGCGCATATTCAGCAGAGCGTATGGCCAGTTGTTCCTTTAGCGTCACAATTTCCATTTCCTGCGTCTCAAGTGCGTCCTGCATCTTCGTCAACATCTCATTGACGTTGTCAGTGGCGGGAGGCTGTTGCTCCACAGGTTTTAACAGGGATGGGCTACCTGCCGCCGCTGCAGACAGTTCTTCGATTTTGGCCTTGTATTCGGCCTCACGCTGGCCTAGATGCTCCTGCCATATGCTGGCCACCTCGCTGCACTTCTGCTCCACCAGCGCCTCCCACTGCTTGTTCAGGGACGCAATATCCGGTTGCGCCTGCTGTTGTTGTGGCTGTTGCTGCGCCTGCTGCAGCAGCTCCAGCGTTCTACGTAGCTCGGTTATTTCAATCGTCTTCATGTCCAGCTCCAATACAGTTTGCTTCATCTTGTCCTCCAGCTCCAGGCTGCTGAGCACATGATTGTTAAGCACGCGCAGCTCCTCCTCCATGTCGTTCTTCTCCTGCTGATGCTGTGCGCACTGCAGGCGCAGTTGCTCCAGCTCGTGCTGCAGCTGCGGCTGTACTGGGCTCTCCTCGCTCGGCTCCGGCTGTTTCTCCTCCTGCTCGTGCTTGTCCTCCTGCAGCTGCTTAACCTGCATGCGCAGCATCTGCAGCTCCTGGTTCTTTGTTAATATCTCCAGCACCAGTTTCTCGGTTTGATCCTCGCGCATCAGCTCCTCGATGCGCTGCTTGAGATGGACGATTTCCGATTCCTTTTCTTGGAGTAACGCCACGCTGTCGTCACTGGGCCCACTCACGGCTAGCGGCAGCTCAAGCTGCTTGGTTCTCAACTCATCCAGTTGCAGCTGCAGCTGCTGGCATTCCAGCTGCTTGGTCTTCAGTTCATCCAGCTGCTGCTGCAGCTGCTGGCACTCCAGCTGGTTGGTCCGCAGCTCCTCCAGTTGCAGCTGCAGCTGTTGGCACTCCAGCTGTGACTTCTCCGCTTGCTGTTTATCCTGCTCCATCTGTTGCTTAAGTTTCTCCGCCTCTTGGTTATGCGCATCGAGGGCCGCCTGCAGCTGTTCCCGCTCTTGCTGTGCCTGCTGTTTCTCCTGGCGCAGTTGGGCCATCAACTCCTGGCACTCGCTGTTTAGATCTTGGTTCTCTGCCATCAGATTGTCGATTCGGGCCAGCGCTGCATCGTCGGTGGGCTGCGCAGTCGGAGTGGCAGCGGCGCTGGCCACCTCGCCCCAGCTCTCCAGCTGCTGGAGCTTGTCCTGTAGCTCGCGTATGCGTGTCTGATACATCTGAACATCCATGTCCTGGCGTTCCTTCAACTCGGCCATGCGTTCATTGCCCGCAGTCAGAACATCGATGCGCTTCAATAGCTTCTCCTTTTCTAGCGTCTGTTGCTGCAGCTGCTCCTCGGACTTGGCTTGGCGAGCCTCCTGCAGCTGCAGCTGGTACTTCAGTTCATCCATGATGGCGCTGTCCAGATCATTGTTGTTGGCATTGCGCGCCTGCTCCTGCTGCTCCTTGCTGCGATACTCCTTGACGCACTTCATCAATTTAGCTGTCTTCGTTTGCAGTTTCGCCTTCTGGCTCTCCAGCTCTTCGATCCGTATTAGTAATGCTGCCGTCGCATCTGACAGCTGTTCCTCTTTTCCTGCATTCGCCCAGGGATCTTCGTCCACGTCAACACCCCAGTCGCTCGTCAGCTGAGTCTGTTGTAGCTGCTGCTCCCGCTCCTGCTCTGGATGGCAAATATACGCCTTCTTTGGTATGATAAGCTGCTCCACAACGGGCTCCGTCTGAGGCAGCCCCAGATCCAAGCTGGCCACAGCTGCATCTGGCACCGTTTCGTTGCCAAAGAACATATCTAACGAAGGAGCAGTTGCCGTTGGCGGCGCAGCTGGCTGCATTAGCGCCTCAATGGCTGCCACACGCTCGCGCTCTTCTGCGGCAGCATGCAGCTGTGCCAGCTCCTGCTCCCGTTCGGCTAGCAGGCGCTCCAGTTGGGCGCGTTGCTCCTCGTGTTCGGCAAGCGCCTGATTGCGCGCCAGCAATTTCGTCTCCAGCTCCTTAGCATGTTTTTCCAAATCCGAAACATTACGCTGCAGATCCTCAATAGTTGGCTCTAGTCCACTCGACTCCGCATTGATCACTGGCTGTGCTGGAGGCATACTAATGCCCAGATTCTGTGTGGTCATCCTGAGGGGTTGGGCAACAATCTCATCGAAAGGCGAGGGCGCAACTGCCGCATCGCCGCTAAAGAACATGGCCGGCGCTGGCAATGGTATATTCTGCAAATTGAGTTGAAATAGAGAAAAATTAGAATTTTGATAAAATCGCTGCAAAACCAATTCAAATTGGTCTACAGCGAAAGTTGCTTTGAACTGTTATCGAATATGTGTCTGCTCTAATTTTGTTTGAATATAATATCTAATTGAACTGAAATGAACTAGCTGCTCAGGCGCAAGCCGAAGCTAAAAGCGAATCATCGTTCCAGCTGTGCAACTAATCGAGCTAGATTTGATTTTGCAATGTGCTCTTGAACCAGTTTGAGTTAATTAGAGAACATAATTGAGCTGGTAATCAAATAAATGTATATCGATAACACAATATTTAAGTTGAATTTAATTGAATTCAATGTAAAATTCCTGATTTATGTTGGAATTTGGGAATTTATGCTACATACCTGATCTTGTCTTTGATTGGGCTGCATCATGCCTGACCACGCCATCCAATCATCTGTGGGTGTTGCTTGCGACTGTTGCTGGAAGCTGGGTGGAGCTGGAATTGGAGCCGGAGCTGCCTGCTGTTGACGCGCCAGCTGTTCGGCCTGTTCGTCGAGACGCACCTGCAGCTCAACCAGCTGCTCAGCGAGACGCTTGTTCTCCGTCTCAATGTAGACCTGGTCGTCCGTTTGGTTCTGGCCCAGGGCGTCCAGTTCGGCGATCTGCTGCTGCAGCGCCTGTAACTGCTGATTGTGATTGGCGCACAACGAATGGATTTGCGAGCGCAGATTGTCAATTTCCGTCTTGTCCTGAATGACCTGCATGCGCAGCTCTTGCAGCTCCAGCACGTCCTGCTCGGCGCTGTCGTGCTGCAGGCGCAGCATGACCGCCTCTCGGCTGAGCGCCGCCCGCTCTCGCTCCACATCGGCGAGCTCGTCGTTGAGGCGTGTCAGCTCATCGGTGCGTGCCTGCAGCTGCTCCTGGGAGCGCTCCAGCTGTTGAGTCAGATCACGCGTCTCCACGGTGGCTCGCTCCATATGCGCGCTCAGATCACACTCCAACTCGTCCAGCTCGGTGGCCTTGGCTGCTAGCTTGGCATCGTAGACCTGGCGTTGACGCTTTATCTTGTTGTTGCGTTCCTGCAGCTGTTCCCGCAGCTCGTGCAGCTCCTGTTCGCTGCTGTTGTTCAGCTGTTCCTGCAGCTCGTGCAGCTCCTGTTCACTGCTGTTTTTCAGCTGCTCCAGCTTTGCCTGCCCGTACTGCGTTTCGCGCTTGTGCCGCTGCAGCATCGCCTCATGGGTGGCCTGGAGCGCGGCCATTTGGTCGCGCGCCTCCTCCGCTTCGCTGCCCAGCAGCTGTAGCTGCCTGCTCTGGCTCTGCTCGCGCTCCGTCAGCTGTTGCAGTTGCTCGACCAGTTGAGACTCCTGTTCCGCTCGCTGAGCATGAGCTTCGCGCAGTTGCTGCTCAAGCAGCTGCACCTGATCCTTGGCACTCAGCTCATGTGCCTGCAGTGCTGCTGTCTTCGATTGGAGCTCAGCTATTTGCGCTTCGAGCGATTCAATATAGCATTGATCCTGCTGCAGCTTGGCCTGAATGCCCTCATGGATGGTCTCCAGACGTCCGATGGTCAGCTCGAAGTTCACCTTTTCCTCGGCCATTTTGGCATTCTGTTTCCGCAGCTGATCTAGTTCTTGAGCCTGCTCCTCCTCCTCGGGCTGTGCCTGCAGCTGAGCACGGAGCTCGGCCAGCTCCCGCTGCAGACTGTGTATGGTGGCATTGCGATGCTTGATAACCTCTTTGGACTTGTCGAACTTAAGGGACTTCTGCTCCAGTTGGCGACGCAAATCCTCGTTGGACTGCTGCTCCGCAAGCGCCAGCTCCAGCTTGTAGCTTTCCTGCCGGAGCGCTGTATTCGCATGGACCGTGTTCTGCAACTCGACCTGGAGGCGTTCCACCTCCTCCTTGAGCTTGGACAGGCCGGCCAGCTTAGACTGTTGCTTGGCCAGTTGCTCGTGCATGCGTGCATTTTCCTGCTTCAGCTGATGATCCATTCCGAGCTGCTCCTGCAGCTCGGCAACGGCGTGCCGCTCCTGCTGCAGCTGCTGCTCCATATCCGACTGGTCTGCCGTGCGCTTCTTCAGGCTCATCGCGTACTTCTTGAGCTTCTCGCGCAGCTCCTTGTTGCGTTGCTCGCTGGCCTGCAGCTCCTGCTGGCACTGCTGCAGCTCCAGCAGCTTCATGTTCGTCTCGTACTCGCTCTCGCTGTAGCTCTCGATTAGCTGTTGCTTCTGCTCGGCGACCAGTGCCTGCAGGATGCTCTGCTCCCCCTCCAGTGTTTCGATGCGCGCTTGGAGCTCGCGCCTCAGACGCTGCTGCTGCTCCATGTGCTTCTCGTGGGCCATTTCGCTGTTGTTCAGCGACTGATCGAAGTGCTCCGCTTGCAACTGCAGCTGCACCAGCTCCGCGCTCTGGCTGGCTATTAGCTGCAGGTGTTCCATTTCGCCGGCACGCAGCTCCGCTACCACTGCTTCCAGCTGGGTCAGCTGCTGGTGCTCATTCTCTGCTAGAGCACGTAGTTCAGCTATCAAGGCGTCACGCTCCCGCTCCTTTTCTTGCTCCTGCTCACGTGTAATTGTCCTCTCCTGCTGTTCCTCCTCGGCTTGGCCAATGGCCAGCTGCTTCACTGACTCATGTGGCTCGCAGCTTTCGCGCAGCTCCTCGAGCTCGGCCTGAAGTGCGGCCAGCGTTGCCTTGAGCTCGGCATTCTGGGCCGTCAGCTGCTCGTATTCCGCTAGAGCTTTGCCATTGGGCGCGGTCACAGCGACGACAGTTTCCACCACGGTGACCGTCTCCACGGCGGTGCTCGCCTCCTTCACCTTGTGCAGCAGCTCCGTCAGCTGCACGTGCACATTCTTCGCCTCCTTGGCCAGCTTCTTGGACACATTCAGTTTGGCATTGCGATCGTTCGCCTTGCGATACGCCTCCAGCTCGGAGCTGAGCTTCGAGAGCGAACGTTCGCACTTGTCGAAGAGCGCGGCGCCACCCTCGCCACAATCCAGAGCGGCGACAACCTCGGAGGAGCGCTGCATGGAGCTCAGCTCCTGGGACAGATTCGATTTCTCGCTGAGCTGCAGCGACAACTGCTGCTTATCCCGCTGCAGTTCCTCCAGCTGGGCCTGTAGCGCTGCACTCTCCGACTGCAGCTGCTCCTGGGCAAGCTTCAGCTCGGCTTGGAGTGACGTCTTCTCCGCCTGCAGCTGCTCCTGGGCGAGATTCTGCTCGGTCTTCGCCGACTCCTGTTGCGCCTGGACGAGCTGCAGCTGCGATTGCAATGCTGCATTCTCCGCCTGCAATTGCTCCATCTTGGCCAGCACCTCACGTCGCTCAGTGGTGAAGAGCTTAATCTTGCGCAGCAGCTCGTCGCTCTCGTTGCGCAACTGGACGAGACTCTCATTGGCCTCCAGCTCGGGCGCTGCCAGATCCGTTTGGGTTAGTTCGCTCACAAAGCTGGGCAGGACGACGGGCTCCTTCGGCTGTTGACTCTTGCTGCCGCTGGCCTGATCTCCATCAGCATCTGGTTCACCCTCGCTGCCTGGACGTTGACTAAAGCGTCGCTCAGTGGGTCGCTCCACAATCTCTATAGACTCGGCCGAACTGGAGGAGCTTAACTTCTCCAGCTTATCCAGCAGCTCCATGTTCTCGTTGATGTAGTGCGTCAGCTTCTTGTCCAGCGCCTCCTTCTCAGTCTGCAGCTTTTGCAGCTGCTGTTGCTGCTCGGCCGCCTCCGATTCCAGCTGCTGCACACGCTGCGAGAGTTGTTCCTCCAGTTGGACCTCGCTTAGCTCGGATTCCACACGAGCCGTTTCGCTGCCTAGCTGCAGGGCTTCCAGTGCCTGTTGCAGTTCCTCTTTTTGCTCCTCCAGCAGACGTATGGCTTCTGTCTGGCCAGAGGATGGGTTGGGCTTGCTAGCTTGGAGCTGCTGCTCCGCTTGGACCGCATCCTCTTCGACATGGGCAAGCTGCCATTGACCCTTCTCATCCTCCAGCACTGTGATGCGCTGTTGCAGCTGCTCATTCTCAGCGGTAATCCTGGCCAGTTCCTGTTGGGTATCCAGGCTCTGCATCTTCTGCAGCTGTTTCTCCGCCTGTTTGCACTTGAGCTTCAGCTTGATGTTGCTCTTGTTGCACTCGTCCAGCTTCTGCTTGAGCTGCTGCAGCTGTGTCTGCAGCTGTTCGCTGGCAACGCTAGCGTCCTCGTCCAGGAAGAGGGGCTTGCTCTTGACGCTCTGGGAGAGCTTCTCCTCGAGCACACGCAAATTCACATTGAGCACGTTAAGCTCGGTGGTCTTCTCCGCCAGCTGTTCGCTCTGCATGGCAATGGTGGCTTCCAGCTCCGATTCCCTGGCGGCATTTGGTTCCGCCTGCTCCACCTGCTGTTCCTTGCTGCTGCGCAGCTCTTCCAATTGTTTCTCTAGCTCTTGCAGCTGCTTGGCCAACTCCACATTCACCTGGACATCAGTGGAGATCACCGCAGCTGCCGCCTGACTGGTCTGCTGCTCCAGCAACTGTTCCTTCGCGCTGTGCAGCTCCAGTCGTAGGGTATCCAACATTTCGTTGCTGTTCTCCAGCTCCGCATTGCGTTCGCGCAGCTGCTCGATCTCCGCGTGCAATCGGGCATTCTCCTGCTCGGTCAGGGGTTGTTGGCTTTCCACCTGTTCGTTCTGCTGCGCCAGCGTTGCCTCCAGCTGTTGGATGAGCGATTCGCGTCGCGTCAGCTCGTTGCGCAGATCGTGCAGCTCCTGCTGCAACTCCTGCTCCTTGCGGCTCTGCTTCATCTCGATGAGCCTCATTTTATTCTTGAGCAGCTTCAGCCGCCCCTCCTCGCTCGACTGCTGCTGCTGCTGCGCTTGTTGCTGTTGTAGCTGCAGATCTGCTGCGGACCAGTGCCTGGACACAGGCGCTGCCACTGAAGCCGGTGCACGCAGATCGCTCATGGACGAGCCGAGCTCTATGCTCTGCCGCAGGCCCGATTTGACGGACTGCAGCGATTTGGCCATGTCGCGCTTGCGCTGTTCGAGTAGCGCACGATTCTGTTCGGTGCGCTGATTCAGCATTTGCAGCTTCTCGCTGCCCGAGACATCCTTTGTGGGCGTGACGAGCGGAGTGGACGAATCCTGGGAGGGCAGCTCGTGTAGCATTTGAGACGAGTCGGGATTGCGCACCTTCAGCATGGACAGGCGCTGGCCCAGCGATTGCAGTGATTCCGTCGAATCGCTTATGCTGGACCTGCCACGATAGCCATCCTCGGATTTGCGCAAAGCACGCTCACGCAAGGCTGTGAAACGTTCCTAGGAAATGGACAGGCATCAATAAGGTAAACTAATTGAGCTAATTACAGACACTCACCTGCTGCTTAAACAGATTCTCGCGCAGAGTATCCAGACGCCCCTTGCTACCAGTTCCGCCAGACGACACATGCTGCAGAAGACAAAGACAAAGGGAAATTAGGAAAATTGAGCAAGCGTCTTGCTATACAAAGGTTGCTTACCTGTATCAGTGATACATCTGCGGAGCTGCTCTCTTCCGCATCCTCGGGCTCATTGGGCTGGCTGTGCTCGGACATTGGCCCGGACATAACAAATAAATTCAACTAGCTAAACACGTTTGCAATAAAATTACCAAAAAATAAAACAAAAAAAGAGGGGAAAACAAAAAAAAAAAAAAGAGAAGAGGAAGCACTGGCTATCTCCGGTACGGATATATCCAATGTCGTCGCGAGTGTTTCGTGATGTTCGTGCTGCTAGCTATCGACATTGACTGAAATGGCAGAAGGACATAATCCATAAATTATTCAGCAAAAATTCAAGTCAAATTTAAAGGGGTTTTAGCTTGGTTTGAAATTTTGGGCAGATTTCGTGGCACTGACGTGTGCACTTCTTAGGTGTGTGCGTGTATATACAGCTGTATCTGTGTGTCAGAGTGTGGCTCAGTGTATGAGTGTATGTGTGTGTGTGTGTGTACTGCTTTGAACAAAACACTTTCGCACATTCTTTCACATGCACTCACTTAAAGACACACACACACACTTGTTTCGTAATTTAGAAAAGCCACTTTATTTTTGCCATAATTTATTTAAAATTTAATTGAAAAAACATTTACCAATTATCATTCAGCAATGCTAACAAAAAAAGAAACTTGAACACCAGGGCTCTACAGTCGTTCTACTGCCCTAGTTCACAATTACAGGTTTGTTTTTGCCCAGACACGATAGTATCGATTGGCAATACTCTAAATTAATCGGATGCAAATCTAATGTAATATGACTAAAAAATAATTTTTGAATGTGAATATATATTGATTTTACAAGCTCTTCTGACATATGGCCTACGAATTTCATATGTTGTTGTTTTTTGTTTGTTTTTATTTTGAACGTTCATAAAATATTGTTATTATTTATATATCCAAAAATAAGTAAATTGTGATATAAAATGCGCTAAATACAATTAGAGTAACATTATTATTATACAGCCTATTGTTAGGTAATGGTATTTTTGCTATTTTATTATTATATGTTTCATATATATATGAAATTGCCGTTTTGTGTACCATCCTTATTTGTATATTCAGCGAAGGTCTTAATCGATTCAATGATATTATTATCGAGACTATCGAAATTTTCTTTATTGTAACCGTTATGTTTAAGTGCTTGAGAATTCGAGTGCAAATACATATATAAATATGTGTATCAAATGCATATAGGAAAAAAGCTATTTGCTGCAACCATATCAACTAGACTAGATTGTTCTACGTGCGCACAACGTGAGAGAGTTAGGTATATATGTGTGTGCTTACACACATGTTCGTGTAAGTATGAAGAACCGTTAGGTAATGAGGCTTGGCCAGCAGCTGCTGGAAGAGCAAACTGTTAGGCCTCTGGATGCGGCTCAGTGGGCTTTAGCAGACGCACAACCTCTGAATGGCCGCCACGTGTGGCATAGTCCAACGGTGTCAGCCCCATCATATCCTTTAGTTCCGCCTCCTCCGTATTGTCCAGGAGGTATTGCACCACATTGACGTAGCCATGAAGCGCAGCCACATGCAACGCTGTGCGTCCAGAGGGATCCGCCAAGCTCAACTCAGCACCGGCCATCTGATAGGATTGCAGGCGACGCAGTGCACCACGAGCAGCAGCGGCGCACAGCTGTTCGCCCAGGGCACGCGAGGAGCCAGTCAAGTGGGCGCCACAACTGATGAGCAACTGAATGATCTCCACATTATCTGTCGAGATGGCCTCCTGCAAGGCCGTGCGCTCGCACAGATCTCGCTTGTGCACCGAGACGCCGTTCTGCAGTAGGAAGCGCACAACGGCCACATCGCCTAGTTGGCAGGCGAGATGGAGCGCCGTGCGCTGGTCATGATTAGTGCCCGAGAGGTTGGCGCCATAGGCCTTCAGGTTTGTCAGCTTCTTGACGTTGCCCTCCATGACGGCGGCATTGATCATGGCCGGGAAGAGCGTGTTGCCCAGCTGGTTGAGCTCCTGCGGCGAGGACAGATGCAGGGATCGGGCTACTGCATCCACCAGGTCATAATCTTTCATAGAATTCGCACCCATGGAAGTCAGCTCGCCACGGAGATTCGATTGCATCATCTGGACAAGATACACGATAGGAATTAGACTGGATCTGAGCATCGTTGACTTCTCCTCTAACCCACCTGTTTCTTCACCTCGAGCGACCACTCGGATTTGCCTATGACGTAGGCCAGCTTGGTCAGTGCCGCCTCCGGCGTCATATCGTACCCAGGTATGACGCCCACGTCGAACAGCACCTTGCCCGTGTCATAGATCTCGGCCACCGCGCCATTTGAACACTGGGTGCAGTTGATGATGATGACGCCGCGACTGGCGGCGGCCTTCAGCTCGTCGATCAGATCTTTGCGATTCGATGGCACATTGCCGGAGCCAAAGGACTGCAGCACCACGCCGCGCATGGGCGGAGCCAAGAAGGCGCGGAACGTGGCCAGCGAAATGCTGGGAAAGATGCGCAGCAAACCCACATTCTCGTCCAGCTGCGAATGCACGCAGAAACGCTCCACGGTGCACGGCCGGAAGATGAGGCGATAGTCCACGTTGACATTGATGCCGATCTGCGCCAGAGGCGGCACATTGGGTGAATCGAAGGCGTCCAGCGAGTTGGTACTAACCTTCACGGTGCGATTGCCCCGAAGCAGCTTGTTCCCAAAGAAGATGCACACCTCCGGTATCACATAGTTGCCGGCAATAATCAGCGCCGAGGTGAAGTTATCCTTGCCATCCGTACGCGTCTCGAAGATCGGCAGCTGGCTGCCCGTTATGATAACCGTCTTGCCGAGATTCTCCAGCATGAACGAGAGAGCCGAGGCCGTGTATGAGAGCGTATCTGTGCCGTGGAGCACAATGAAACCATCGAAGAACTCGTACGATTGCTGTGGAGAAACAGCTGGAGCATTATTAAGGTGAAAGGAAGACAGTGGGAACACCAAGATGAGATACAGATAATGGGAGGGAGAGAGAGAGAGAGAGAGAGAGAGAGAGAGAGAGAGAGAGAGAAAGGGAAAGATTAGGAAGACAAAAGGGATAAAACAGTTATAAGCCATATTTCAACCATATTTATATTAATCGATAAATATTGATATCGGTATACATATATATTATAATAGTATACAAATATATATATGCCATCATATATTTGTATCTCGTCTGTTTTGGTATATTCCAATGGTTTCTTTTTCTTCAGTGACTTGGCATATTTCAAATTAATCGATAAGTTTTCATAATCGATATACATTTTTGCATATATTTATTTTATATGTATGCGGGTAACCACGTACTATTAGATACAGCCTTGTTTATTTTACTTACTTCTTATTTGCATCTGTTTAAGTAGATCGATAAATATTATTATCGATGTAAATATTAGTTTAGTATAACATATTCCCAGGAAACATTGCACGAGGTCGCTTCCTGTCCCTGTTTGGTGTACTTATTTTTATCTCACTCTCTCACTCTTTCCCTATCTTTCCTGTGCAAATAAATCGATAAACATCGATATCGATATGCATTTTAACCAACCATATTAATGAGCTGAGTCTATAAGTAACTCCTATTGCTACCTCCATCGCCATGAAATCCGTTAGTCACGCCTCTCTCTCTCTCTCTCTCTCTCTATCTCTTCTTACTTTTCTCTCCAACTTTCTGTTGCTTTCTCTACTCACATAAATATCCTTGGCAATGCGCGCCCAATCATCCATAGTCATGTTGCTGGAGTCGAGCAGCGGCGAATATTCCGTCACCTGGTAGACGACGCGCCGCGCCTCGCCCTGCACGTAGGGCAGCACCAGCGGCCCCAATGAGGCGCCAGCCCCAAAGTGTCGCTGCGCATATTCCTCATCATGAATATTCGGATACTTGCGGATCAGTCGAACCAAGGCATTCGGAATGGGCGCCAAAACTGAGGGAACGAAAGTAAATTTAGGCTTTAGATGTGGAAAGGTGGAATATTGGAGAATTACATTGGAGGTGAGAGAAGATAGAGGGGGAGTGAGAAAGGAAGAGAAAGAGAGAGAGAGAGAGGGTTAGTTAGAGACAGGAGGAGACTGCAAAGGCAAAGAAAAAAGGAAAAGATAATGGAATAGGTGATGCGAAGGGTGCAATGGAGATTGGAATAGAAATTGAAGGACAGAAGCAAAGGAGTAAGAAGAAAGATTGGAGATGGATGATTGGAAGGATAAGATGAAGCGCAAAAGGATTATGAAATGAGATTGTAACTAGAGAACGAGATGCGGGGGATTCTTTGGGTTAGCAACTGGGAATTGGAGATTGGAAGATATATATAAGATCAGGAGGACTCTGTTAGTCGGAGATCAGGAAAGTTCTCTGGGGGACTATTTCGATAAGTTACCGTGTCGTTCGTTGCGCATCATGCCGATGGTGCCGCCCGTATAGATGACACGGACGCGCGCCTCCTTCGAGTCGGACGGAATCAGGAGGCTGTCGGTGCTCACGTTGCGGCGTATCGCGAGCGGCTGCATTGTGGGTGATGGAGGCACCGTGTCACTGGGCGTTTGCTTTATATCAATTGCTGTTGCTCGGATCTGCAGCCGCGCCTCGGTCTGGTCACCGTTAGAGCTCATTATCAATATCAAAAGGTTGTGTACTCGAAAAAACAGTTACTGCGAATCCGACTAATCACTGTCAATACTCGACGTTTACCTCGAAGTCATATAAATATATACAAATATATGTAATTAATATAAGTATTATATATTTCAAACCTGGCAATGCGTGTGCATTCGCACGTATGTGAGTGTGTGTGTGAGTTTGTGTTTATTTAACCAATTTGTTATCAAGCAAACGGCAAATGTAAAAGCTGAAGCAAGCGCCCAAGCGGAGGTACTTGCCTCTTAGGCTCTTATTAATTTCGGTAGCCATGCAAATTAAAAACGTTATATCTTATCCCGATATCTGCACATGCCATTCACAAACCTATATTTATTTAAGTACATATCTACTCGGAACGTGTTTGCGTATATATGTATTTAAATATAAATCGGCCTCTGTGTGTGTGTGTTGTGTGCTTGCAGTAAACTTATGCCATTGTGCAAAACAGCTGTTGACCTTACAGTCTGGCAGCGCTGTAATACGCAGTGTGACCAGACTTGCATATTGAGTTGGTGCGTAACTTGGCTAGCTGCGTGTAGACTGGAATAAATCGGAATGTGGAATAGCGCTGGAATTACGATTGGAAGTGTGTACGAAATGTAACGGCTTTTATAACGGATCATATACAGTAAAAACTCTAGATTTGCTGAGAAAATCATTTAAATTTGCATATTGCATGGCCGTGTATAAAATGAATGGAAATATTAAATATTTTTAATAAAAACCTATTTTGTTATGCAGCGTTTAGCAAAAAATAAGCATAAGAATATATATGAGTCTCCAAAATAAACTGGCATGCCTCCCAAGCCCCTTGAGCACAGCCTTCATAGAGTAGGGATGTCCATGAAATGTGAATTTAGTTTCCTTTAACCTTATGTGATTCATAATTATATTTTATTTATTCTCTAAAATATTTTACGTGTTTTTTCGAAGACTTTTAAAAATAATAGATTTTTTCAGAATTTATAAAATCATCAAATTTTATCATTAATAAATTATTATTTTTTTATAATTAATTATATATATATATATATATATTTTTTTTTTTGTTTTTTTTTCATATTTACCTCTTCAACATTTCGATAAATCACATTAGTACATTAATTCGCAAGTCAATATCGATGTATTTATTTTAAATCGAGCATCCCTAATAACAACTCGAATAATAACACTTGCAACATCTTGGCGCTGCTGTTGCTGCACCATCTTGCGCTGTGCGTCCAGCAATTTTAATAATGGCTGTTATCGGAAATTGCAACTAGGCAACTGAGCATCATCAAGATGTGGCGCCTTCTCTTTGTTGTTGCTGCTTTAATATAATTGAGACTTAGCCGAGCCATAGAAAGTTATTACGATGAATCTGAAGCGCCTTTAGCTTACATTCATTTACTTGGCTAAGAGCAGCACCTCTGCTCAAGCACTGTTTTGCTAAGCTGCAACAATATCTCAAGGAGTGCAAAAAGAAAATAGCTGCTAGATACATGAATAGAGAAAGGGGGATATGGGATAACAATTTAGATAATGCTATTTTTATAGCATTTCTAAAACATATTGAATTTTATTTATATTTATTAATAGACACAAACGCGTTCACATTTAATATAGATTCATTTATTTTACTCATTAAAAATCTTTGCGATAAATATTGTTTTGCTCCAATCCTAATCGATATATGTATATCGATAGCAAAACAACTTAACAGTGATCTCCAATGTTCTGTGCTATCTCAGCTTCACTCTCTTTCTTTCGTTTTATCGTTTTCTTGTGCTGCTGCAATGGCAGCGATTTCCGTTATGTTTGCTTGATAAACTTTGTTACTTTATTTTTGAAGCGTCTTGAAGTGCGGGTGGCTCGCTGTAAAATACGCTCGTTTACACCTCAAGTGGCAATCATTTGCCTGGTAGCCCAACCCACTAACCACACAGACATTCACACAAGCCCAACAGCTTGCCTCAGGCGACATTATCGCTGCTCCTGCTGCTGCTGGTGCTTTGCTGCGCTCGCTAATCACCAGACGAAAGAGTGCGAGCGGGAGAGAGGCTTGCACTCAAACAGGAAGCAGTTGAGCGTTTTTATGGGCAAATGTGGGAAAGAGATGGAGACGCCCCCTTAACCATCACGCACACAAATAGGAATTGTGGTTACATTGTATTGGTAACTGCATGATGATGATGATGATGATGTTAATGATGATGATGAAATGTGACAGTTACAGGAAGAAAACCGCGATTCTAGGCGACGCTAACGAACAACAATGGAAATATTTGTAATAATGGCGCCAGTGACAACAACAACAACAACAACAACAACAACAAGATGAGTGGAAGCATCAACATCAACGTCAGCCTATGACAATGACAAGGCAAATAACGTGTCGCCAAAAAGAAACTTCAGAGCGCCGCACAGTCTCAGCAGCAACAACAGCAGCTCGAATTACCAGCCAATTAGAGCGGAGTGCGTGACACGAACCAGTACGTGTTTGTGTAATGAATGCTAACAGTTTTATTTCTTTAGTTAAAAAATTTAAAATATAAATATTAAAAATATATATAATTAATATTATTATATTCAAATAACAATTCATGCCAGCTGCCCTCTAAAACTATATTTAGTATTTATAATAAACATGTACATAATAGCTTTGCATATATATATATCTGTACATATATCGCAAAAAATATCGCCTCTAGTCAGTTTTGGAAATAGCGCATCTCTAAGCGCACACCGCAGTCAGGTCTCTTCCTTGATGCCTCTTCTGCTTTGTATTTGCTGTTTCTTCTTCTGCTTATGCTTCTCCGTCACTTTGTCTTTTCATAATTTTTGCCTCACATGGCTGGGATAATTGAGTGTCTCGCTCGCTCCCAAGTGGTTTCAACTATAATTACAATGGCGTTCGGCGCGGCCCTTCAATGCTGGGCAATGGGAAAAATCTGCGGCGCGGTTGAAAAGTAGGCAACATAAAATTCAAGCGCTTCGACGTTTAATGAGCAGTCGCCGCTTTAACATGAGCAAAGAGCGTTGCCAGGCCAGGCTCGACTGGAAGAGGTGAAAGCGTCAGAGAGAGAAAGGGAGAGAGAGTGCAGTAGATGAGCTCCATGTGTGTGTGTGTGTGTGTGTGTGTGTGTCGCCTATATATTTACAGCTACTAAACTGTAATCGGACCACACACCGGAAGTTGAAATGACTTGAAAATTTATTGCATTTGCTGTCGTCGTTCTGGTTGCTGTTGTCCTGGTTATACGCTGTAAAAAAGTGAACTGGGGTATATTGGTTTTGTGAATGAGAATTCAATTTGATAGATTTGACAGTAAATTCTTATAGATTGAACTAGTTCATGAATTCTAGATCTGTTTATTTCAATTCGTTTGCTTATAATAATAATTAAAATGAAATTTGATGAAACATCATATTTTTATTTGAAATATAAAATTATTTTGTATTGACAGCTCTGACAATTGCATTGCGAACAGAGTATGGCGCAGTCGTTGCACTGCTTGCACTAGCTCTTGTTGTCGTTGTTGTTGCTGTTTTTGCTGTGCATTGAGGAGGCCAACGCTTCACTGCTTTTGATGCTGGCAACGTGGTTGGCCGTCGTCTGGCGGAAGTGGCACGGCAGTCAATTGGAGCCAGTTGCAGAGATTTGGCGACGCCGGCAAGCGGCGATTGCGAAATTGAATAAGCCCACAGCGCCAGAACTTCAGATCCTCAGTCCACGGTCCTCAACCTGAAACCCAAGCTCAGCCACATATGTCTGTGGGTGTGTTTTCTCCCTTTCTTGCTCATTCTTTACTCTGCCACTTCTCTCCACATTCTCTTTTCGCTAGCCGTCTGCATGCTTCGAGCGTTTTACTGCTCATAAAAATCCATTAAATTATTCAAATTGCATAGCAAAACACTTTTGCAAAGACGTCAGCATGCAGCGCCACGCCCCGCCGAGATTTTGGGCGTTTACCGTTACCAGCAGCCATCTACCGTTACCACCACCACCACTATGCGAATGTTTTTGTTTGATTTCTCTACCTCTACTCAGTCTCATTCTCGATGTGTTTTTTTTTCTTTCCCTTTTCCTTTTGCTATTTTTCCGCGTTGACTGCTAAAAATAAAAGGCAACTGGCGGTCGGCAGCACCAGCAGCAGCAGCAGCAGCAGCAGCAGCAGCAGCTAGCAAGCGCACTGAGGCATGCAACAGCGCACACACACATACACACACACACACACATATATATATATATATACTCAGACACACACATGCCTGCACTTGCAGCTCACATTGAAAAGCCTGAACTGCGGCTTTTAATGCTCCTGCATGTGTGTGTGTGTGTGCGCGCCCGGCTTTATTGCTGCTGTGGGCGCGGCCATACACATGCACACACACACACAGCACGCTTGTTAGCACAATATGTAATTTAACTTGTTAATCCGCGGCTAATCCCAACAAATAAATTGCACATAAAATTCGCTCGCATTGTCTTTTATTAGCAATTGATGGCGGCTTCTCAGAAAAGCTACAGTGTGGCCTCGCTAAGTGCTAAGTGCACAGCGGTAAAGATGATGGCGAACAGATTCAATTCGAATTGAAATCAAATCTCAACTATTGTTAAGATATTTCGGCTTTAATCGGAGAATTCTCTTATACTTGGTTTCTACTGTAATTATGTACATATATAAAATTGTATATTTATAAAATTATTATTATTTTTTTAGTATATACAAAAGTAATTAGACACCCAAAAATTGCCATTTCCTTCATAAGCAGTCTTCACTGTATTTTATAAAAATATTATTGACATAAAATGTTACTTAACTATCATCAGCTGGAGGCGTCAGGCTTAAAGGCTACATAGCCGCATTCACACACACACACACACACGCACACAAACTCAAATACTTATGTATGTGCAACTGTTTGCATATTAATTTAGCCCAGCAACGGTCACGCCTACCGTCGCCTGGCTGCCCGTAACGTAGCTATTTACGTTTTCTGATCAGTTTGGCCTGCGTATTACGTAATTTGCTCAGCGTATTACATGGCATACGTAATTACAGCCGTGTGTGCGTGCTGAGCTGATTCACAGAAATCCACACACACGCGCACATGTTTTGGGCACTGTTTCAAGGGCGTCATGCGGCAATCAACAGTACTTTGTTTCGCTTTGCTTTACACTGGTGCTGCTGTTGCTGCTTCTTTTTTGCCTGTATCCTATGAGCTAATCGCCCAAAGGGGTATATCGGTTTTGAGACAATGCTTGAACATTTTAAAGTAGAATTGGCCACAGTTTGGGAGTCAGTAAGACGTTTGACAGTCATCAATGTTATTCATTAATTATAATTTTGACAGGGTATTTCATAGTCACTATCGCTCACGAAGCAACGGTCCTACTTGTTTTGCTCCTTCTGCTGTTTATGCTTTTGTGGGTGTGTCTGTGCATTTGGCATAATGATAAAAACCAACAAGCGCCAAAGTGCACAGTGTGAACGCAGCCAAACGAAACGGAACGCAAAACGCAAATGAAAATGTTGCCTGAAAAGTTACGCTCGCTGCTTCTTCTTCATTTCACATTTGTTCTTTTTTTTTTTTTTAGGTTTTTTTTGCGCTTCATGAAAAATGCAAAGCAAAAGTCATTGTGGCGTATGTACGAATGTGAATGCATGCGAGTGCGAGCGGAAGGCAAGTATTGTGCATGCCTCAGCACATATGTATGAGTGTGTGCGCGCACATGTTTATGGTCCAATGGGTGCGATTACTTTGGCATGTGCATTATGCAAAAACAATGCGAGCAAGAGCGTAAGAGAATGTGTGTAAATATTAGCCGAAACGTTTGGGCATAAAATGGCCGTTTTATGCGTTGTGCCACTGTTGTTGCATTTCTTATACGCAATCTTCGTTAGTGATGTGCAGCATTAACGATATCTCCGCCCTTTCAGCTATCGATATGGAATTTAAAGCCAGGCTTCGTTCAAGTGCAACTGTCGTTAATTGAAAACGCTTAAATTCGGGTAAACAACGTATGCAATTAATAAAGTGGAGAAAAAAGTTCGTCTGCCGACACTCATGGTGTCCTTTCTGCATTTTAATTAATTTTTAATAAACTGTGAATCCCAGTGTGTGCGTGTGTGTGTGTGTGTGTGTGTGTGCGGCAGTCATTGCTCAACGCTAGCTTTGTGATTGCCATCAGCCGTTGCCATGCATATCGATATATTTTTCTCCATACCCACACACACATGCACACAAAAGCCAGCTCAATGAGGAATCAGCGGTAAATGAACATGTTTTGCATGTGAAGTTTATTGTGTGTGTGTGTGTGTGTATTGTGCGAAGTCTATCAAATAATTTCATCACGCACGGCCAAATGATTGTTGCTGATGTAGTCGTGGTCCATCAACAAAGGCGTCAACATCAGGAGCAGCCAGCGCTATCGATATTGAACTGCCATTCAAACATATCGATATGGCAGACAGAAGTCAAAGACAATAACAGCAACAAGAGCAGCAAATTTCATCAGACTGCTGCAGGTGCTTTAGCTGTCGCCTCAACTGGATCGAAACTGCCAGCAATCTGAGTGTGTGTATTTTGGGCACTGGCTGGGCAATTGATGATGCCAATGGCATTTGGCATGCAGAGCTCCCACTGTTGCATGCATATGAATGCTGTGTGGCTAGGCTGGCAACACAATACGCAACTGATTGAATTGCATGTAAATTAACTTGCTGATCCGATTAGAGCGCAAAGACGACAGCATTGCCAAAATAAATAACAGCACAAGAGGAATAACAACTAGTAGTTGCCTGTGGCTTTTCCATTCACCTGTACTCAATACTTATTGGCGGTTCTTGATCCGCACACACACGCACACACACGCTCGCACACGCACACACGCTCACACCCACACACACCCACATACACGCACACATAGTTGGCAAAGTTGGCAGAGCACAATTTAATTTCGATGCTGTGGCTGTTACATAAATGAAATATTTCGTTGCATACTTTCGCAGCAATTTGTTTGCCGAGCTGCACGCTTAACCTCAAGCGCTTTCCCATGCTTTCCGCAGCTCAGGCACTAAGCAACTCAGCAGCGTTCGCAAGTTAAAGCCACTCGACTCCAGTTCGGTTGCGATTTGTTTGATACTCTGATAGCCATGTATACAATCGATTGCAAATAGTTGTCCATAGTCATTGTCATTATCATTATCATTATCATTATCATTATCATTATCATTATCATTATCATTATCATTATCATTATCATTATCATTATCATTATCATTATCATTATCATTATCATTATCATTATCATTATCATTATCATTATCATTATCATTATCATTATCATTGTCATTGTCATTGTCATTGTCATTGTCATTGTCATTGTCATTGTCATTGTCATTGTCATTGTCATTGTCATTGTCATTGTCATTGTCATTGTCATTGTCATTGTCATTGTCATTGTCATTGTCATTGTCATTGTCATTGTCATTGTCATTGTCATTGTCATTGTCATTGTCATTGTCATTGTCATTGTCATTGTCATTGTCATTGTCATTGTCATTGTCATTGTCATTGTCATTGTCATTGTCATTGTCATTGTCATTGTCATTGTCATTGTCATTGTCATTGTCATTGTCATTGTCATTGTCATTGTCATTGTCATTGTCATTGTCATTGTCATTGTCATTGTCATTGTCATTGTCATTGTCATTGTCATTGTCATTGTCATTGTCATTGTCATTGTCATTGTCATTGTCATTGTCATTGTCATTGTCATTGTCATTGTCATTGTCATTGTCATTGTCATTGTCATTGTCATTGTCATTGTCATTGTCATTGTCATTGTCATTGTCATTGTCATTGTCATTGTCATTGTCATTGTCATTGTCATTGTCATTGTCATTGTCATTGTCATTGTCATTGTCATTGCCATTGTCATTAGAGCGCATCTCCTAGTCTGGCAATCGATAACCGCTCCCATCTTGCTGTTATTGTTGCACGTTCTTCGCTTAACTTGAGCATAGTTGAGTGCGATATTTTTATTGCGTCAGCAGCAGCAGCAGCAACAGCAGCTTCAACTTCAACTTGGGGACTATCTCTTGACCAGCTAAAGTTTGCTCAAAATGCTGAAGCACAACTTATTTATTTTCATACTTGAAAGCTTTGGTTTCTGTGGGCTGCGGCTTTAGACCGAAAGATCCGAAAATACTTGCCCGCAACTCCCGCTGATGGGTTATGCTTTAGCTTCTAGCTTTATAGAGAAAAATGCGCGCAGCGCGAACGCAACAAATCAACAGCAAGCAGCGAAGACGAACAACAAGAAGAGGAAGCAGCAGCAAAAATATTTAATTTAAAATTGAGTGCTGAACGCGTGTGTGTGAAGGAGTCCAAGTGGGGTAGCATGAAGCCATTTTGTTTACTTTGTTTGGGTCGCTGCCACCCTGCATAATATATATATATATATATATGTGTACATATATATGCTGCCTGTGAAATGCGTCTCATGTGTCAACTGAATATATATGTGTGTATATATATACGCACATATACATACCAACTTTCATACATATGTATTAGCTGCGAGCCGGTTATGAAACTGAGAACTGGCCAGCAACGCTTGAAGCGCTTAGCTCATTAACATAATCGCCAATTCATAATCTGCAAGTGCCATACAAGGCACGACAAAACACACCCACACACTCACCGACTCACACGCACACTCACGCACAGGCACTGGCACACGCACACCAACACACATATGGAGAGTAATCGAAGGCTGTCGCATAATGAATTCAGAGCTGAGTCCTGGATCCAAGCTGCTGGCATCGATTTTAATGGGCAACGGCGTTGCTGTTGTCAACCCAGCAGTGGCAACAGAGACAGCATTCGCAACTGACATTATTTGAATGCCCACGACTGTGTCATTAAGCTTGTGACAGAACTCAACAAGAGTAGCACAGATGATTATAGTATTCCATATGTGGATGTAGTCTGGGAATACCTCTATGGAAAAGTGCGCAGAGAAAATCTTGGCCGCTAAGATCAAAAACAGATATACTCAGATATATATATATATAAAATTATTTAAAAACTGATAACGATAACTCGCTAACGATAGCGCTATGGCGATAACATACGACTATACCGATATAGAACATGATATCGATAACAAGCATATATATTTTAATAATAAAGATAGTGACTACGATAACAGCAAGTCTCCGGCTAACGATAACGACAACGATAGCAATTTGTATCCATCGTAAGGGCATTCGTGCTGCGGTGTGCTCAGCTTGGGTTTTCTTCACTTTCCAATTGCTTATTTTTTGGCTGTTCAATTTCGTTTGCTCGAGCCGTGTAGCCCGTTCACATGTCCCTCTGTTTGCTCAATTATACAGATTGCGTTGCGATAACAACAACAATAACAAAGAATGAAGAAAGATAAGCTCGAACTGCCGACGATGGCATACCCTAGCGCAGAGGCGATCTATATAGAGAAGATGGAGGGTAGATGAAACGCGATATATTATAGATGATGGATAATAGATATTATATAATAGATAATAGATAATATATAATAGATAATATATTATATATAATATATAGTAGGTAATAGATAATAGATAATAGATAATAGATAATAGATAATAGATAATAGATAATAGATAATAGATAATAGATAATAGATAATAGATAATAGATAATAGATAATAGATAATAGATAATAGATAATAGATAATAGATAATAGATAATAGATAATAGATAATAGATAATAGATAATAGATAATAGATAATAGGTAATAGAGATAATAGATAATAGAGATAATTGATAGATGATCACGAAATTCATAGTACTCTATTGAGTATACCCAATATACTCTATATGCACAACAGGCCAGCTGGGTAAAAGTGGGTAAACTGAAGGCTCAAGGTGGATGCTGCCTCGGGAGAGACACTTGGCATAATCAGTGTTGGGGCAGCTGGAAAAACTCGCCTGAAATGCGAGACGACAACTCATGAAATTCATGAAGAACAACATGAATGGACCTCATTTACAACAACAACAACAACAACAGCAACAACATCAGCAACAACAATGGACATATTAAATGCAGAAAATGAAGAAGCAGAAGACCAAGCTCCCCGGTTCTTAGGGTCCATTTAAGTGTGGGAAGTTCAGCCGCTGCGTCAGCTAGAGCTTTAAGCTTGAATTTTACTCAATCTGTCACTGTCTCTGACTCTCACACACATACACTCTCTCTCCCTCTCCCTCTCTCTCTCTCTCTCTTTTTATCTCTATCTCTTGGTCTACGTCTCTTTCGCTGTCTGCACTTGTAGTTGTTGCGGTTGATTTCGTGTTTTGTTGTTAACAAATTCATAAAACGAATTCCTTTGTCTTTAGTTTTCAATACCCTAACGAAGGCTACACGCTTTTTGCTGGATCATGGTTGGAACAGACATAGGAGAAATTATGATATTTATTGATCTATTCATAGATTCATAGATCAAGCTACTGAAATTCACATACTGAATTGAAAGATCTAAACCTACAATCTGAGAAAAATTTTGTTTATCATATTATATCATATAATCCATCCATGAGAAAGCTTTCTTTTATCATAGCATATAACCTATCTATGTAATATCTGTCTATAATCTAATCTTCGAAAAATGGCTCTTATCATATCATATATATCATATGTAGGTTATAATATATACAATATCTGTCTCTTTCTTACGATCTAACTCTATAATCCCTAAAAAACTTTCGTATATCCTATCCATAGAGTATCACCTATATAGTATCTCTATTTTCTCTATTTAAGTTTTTCTCTTTTTTTTTCTTAAAGCTTTAAAAATATTTTTTCTCTTCCTTTAAATTTTCTTCATTTGGTTAGGGTATTCAGAAGTCAGTACGACTCCCACTTCAGCTGCTTACGTTTTTTTTCAGTTTTGCCTAAAATCCAGCATGACAAAAGGCAGCTGCCAGTGCCGAGCACCAACGGGCGACCAGAGCTCGCCTGTTAGGGGCGGGGCTGTTGATGGGGCGGGGCATTGGCTGCTGCGAGGTGTAAATTTCCAAGCGGTTGACCGCACGAAACTCATTTGGCAGTCAGAAATGCCAGCCAAAGCAGAGCAGCAAAAAGCGGGCGACGCAACGTGCACACAGGCACGACTAGCGGATACCCTAACTGCCGCAGTTCATATGAATGGACAGACAAAGGCGCATCACAAGCAATACACATGGCGGCACGACTGGGGAATATCTGAACTGCTAATTTACAGGGTATGTGGCTTATCTTATATTATTTTTGCTTTGTTTTTTGAGTTATTTGCATGCATGCCAAATCCTTAAAAGGATAACTGGTGAATGCGCTTGGCTGGCGTGCTGCCACGCCCAGCCCCTCGTCGGCTCACTCAGATGCTGTGAATTGCATAACAACAACAACAACATTTACCACATGCGTCGCGCCTGCTATATGGCCAAATATTATGCAGAGCCACCCTCATATGCAGAATACCCTCAATCTCCGCTGATGCCCCCCTCACCCTTCTGTCGCTTTGGCCATTCTCTTGTTGCCGCAACTGGCAAAAACTGTTTTTTTCCCTCCATCTCTTGCCTCTTTCTACTTCTCTCCGTCTCTTTCTCTCATGTTTTTTTTTATTTTTTATATTTTTGTGAATTTTGTGTTGGGTGTTAGAAAAACTATGTTACACAAAAAATGGTGACAGCCATGTTAACACACACACATACACACAGCATACACACACACAGAGGGAGGACAAGGAATGAAGGCAAGATAGAAAAATTTTGGAAGATGAAATCTGTGTTTAAGCAGCGGCTGCTAACAAAATTTCAACATTTCGCTGACAATTTTCGGATAGTTGCGAATAGCGTAATACCCTAACCAAATTATGCCAATTTTTACTTAATTATAATTAATTATTTATAATTTTGAATTTATATTTTCATATTAATTAAATTTGTATTGGATCGATAGACAGGATCGATATATATTATATATATTCATTTTTTTATCGGTCACTATTCTCAATTCTATATTCGTCTTATATATTTCTGTCTATATAAGCATATATATCTCTCTCTTTATATATGCATATATTTATGAGCTCTCTCTATGCTGTCTATTTGATTTTCTTGTTTTCTCTAGGGAGAGCGCTTTCATATTCTCTCTGTGCGTATTTTTCGCTCTTTCTGGCTGTCTCTATTTCTCTCTCTATCTGACTCTCTCTCATTATCTGACTAAATTTTTCTTTCTCTTTCTATTGCTCTTTCTCTCTATATCATTTTCTCTTTCTTTCTCTCTCTCTCTCGCTCTCTCTGTTTGTCTGTCTGGGCGTATCTCTATACATTACTCTCTTTCTCTCTCCTTATGTCACTGTCACAATCTGTCTCTGCCTTTTTCTGCCTGTGTCACTCTGTCTATCTGTCTCTTCATCTCTATCTCTCTCTCCATCTCTCAATCTCCCTTTCTCTCTCTTTCTGCCATGGCTGATTGATGGATGAACTAGCTTACATCATTAAATTTGATTGACTGATTGACTAACTGCAACTTGAACAATATTTATTTTTCAATACTTTTGCTAATCATATGAATCCACTGGGGTGGGATAGTGTATCCTTATCTATCCAACTATTTATCTATCTGTTATCTAGCTATTTATCAATCAATTTATCTATATTTCTACATATCATTTTTCTTTAATGCAAATTATGCAAAACAGAGGGGAATAGAGAGAAAGAGATTCCGTCTCCCTTGTCCTCTCTCTACCTCTCAGCCACCCTCACTTGGTCGCCCTGGCCCCACAGGGCAAAACCAATAAAAAATGTATTGTCCGTCTGGAATTTTTTTTTTTTTTTTTTTTGTCGTCGAGTCCATGTTCATGTCCAGGAGCAGAAATCGCCGTGTCGGAGCAAATGTGCGACAAGATTTGCTCCTCGTCCTTTTTTTTGTTTCGCTCAAATTTTGACACAATTTTTGATGAATGCCGAAAGCTGAACCGTTACAAGTGGATGCTGGCCGGGCCAGGGAGGCCGAAAGACGAAAGACAAACAGAAATGGAAAAAGGAAGAGGAAGCAGAAGAGGAGAACACACAGACCCAGTGGCGAGAAGCAAGAGCAAAAACCGAAACCAGAAACAGAACCAGAACCAGAATCAGGGCAGCCCGAGACGTAAAGCAGCTGCGGCTGAAAATGTTGGCTGATTAAGGGCAAGCAAGGGATGGGGGCGTGGCAGGCTTGAGAGTTTTGATGGAAACCCGAATCAACGCAAATGTCATTTGATGGATAAGTTTTGAGCCGCCTCGACGGGCAACAGGGATAACTATGTTTTATATTTAATTATTCATGAGCGCGAGGGTGTGAGCGTGCGACAGAGAGAGCGAGAGAGAGAGAGAGAGAAAGAGAGAGGGAGAGAGACAAATAGTTGTCCCTTTGCTGTTTTGATTAATGAAGCAGCTGAGACAACATCAGCAATCAAATTAATTTTAGTTATATGAGCGGATTATGTTAAGGCAGTGAGAGGAATAAAAGGAAAAACAGGGTATGAGTGGGAAGAGTCTGATGGACTAAGCCATAATTTAAAGTAGTGGAGTGGCACCTAAGAAGACTCGGAGCAGCTCAGCTTTCGTTGAGATGAGAGCATAAGTTAACCTGCCATAGTTGAGACTACCCGATCAGAACTTTGAGGCTGTTCCTACTTTTCTAGTGGGCGTGGCACTTGCCTATTTCTGCCTGATCTCAGTTTTAGCTAGGTTAGCCTGTCTCAACATATAACTCTGAACTTTTAAATGCCTTCATCAACTCAGTTTTAGTCAATACAACCATACGTCGCGTCTTTACAGGGTATCTGTGCAACTAAGCAGTGGACAAGTACAAATTGCTTTGGGTAAGCGAATAAACAATGTGGCAACACAACTGCTGCGACAACATTTTTCACAACTTAATGAACTCATTTGCAATAATTTAAAATAATTATCAATGCTAATTAAATGAGCTTTGCGCCAAAAGGCGACGTAGCATCAACCGCTTCCGCATCCGCTTCCGCATCCCCATCCGCATTCGCATCAGCCAGCTGACGGCAGTTGTCCCCATTCACTGCGTGAAGATCTGCAGCTGCCCTGGTTTTGAATACCCTGTAAAAAGTTTCATGGGTGGAAATGATTGATGGATTGAGCAGCTAAAAGCGTTATTGAATGAATATGATTGATTGATTTTCCATTCAATGTGATTGGCTGAGTGGATTGACTGATTGAAGCAATTTGCTTATATACTAATTGCATTGCTGATCGATTTACCGCTACTTTGATTGATTGACTGGTTGACTTTGATTGAAGGACAGCTGTTTTCGATAGGCATGCTTTCACTGGATTGTCTGACTGATCTGATTGATTGACTGATTGGTGGACTCAAGTCTTCTCTGGTTTTTTGATTGATTGAATGACTGACTTATGTCTTCTTCTGATTGACCACATTTGCTGATTGATCTGATTGACTGCTATGATTAAGCAGATTTGATAATTGACTTGCTGATTGATTGATTGATTGGCTGACGCAGCAATGTTGCCTGCTCTATCAGCGGGTCCCTTATGCCCTCACACCCTGCCTTTTACAGGGTATCAGCACATAGTCAACCGCAGGCCTCCAACCCATTCCTTCCACTGTCAAAACAAACTTTTTAACGAAAACATTTCGCATGGCAATGTTGCTCTTGCTCTTGTTCTTGCTCCTGTTTTTTTTGTGTAGCTCCGCAAAAAACCGTTTTAATTTATAGTTTTTATGTGTGTGATGAGAAGAAGCTGGAAAAAAGCTGAAATTGAAATGCATTAAGCCAGAGGCGTGGCAAGGCCTACCGACGTCGTCGTCGTCGTCAAGTGGCAGCCAATTTAAGTTGGCTAATTTGTGTGCCGTCTAGACCAGCACCTAGCTGGGCTGCCATTTGAGACGTGCGGCGTGAGTGGGTGCCAGAGGAGGGGCGTGGCAGTTTTAAGCTAGCGAAATGCATTGAGAATCGTTAGCGCCGAGTGCCGAGTGCTGAGTGCAGCGCATAAATTGCAGAAGCCGCCAACGGTAATTGTCGCCAACGCCAAAGCCAACATGACGTATGCGCAATATTTACCATGCTCTAAATGAGCCACCCCCGCCGCCGCCCCAAGTGTGTGTGGCTGGCGTGTTCAAACGCCTGGAAAATGCCGCTAACGATGGCGCCTAAAAGCATGCAGCGGCAATTTAAATTTGCGCACATTTCAATTTTGCAAATTGTCGAAAATGCGCTAAACAACACGGCCAAAAGCGAAAAAAAAACGTACACACACATAGACACAGACACATACACAAGCTAAGCCCGCTGCTGAATAGAGTGATCGATTGGAAGATACCCTATAGTGGGATAAGAGGAAGAGATAGATATATAGGCTAAGTTGGAGAAACGGCTGAAGAATTGTGTGGGGGGAGGGGTGGGGGTAGACGGAGAAGAAGGTGAAGTAAGAGGAGTTGGGGGTTAAGTAGAACAAGGAAAAGGAGGAGTATGAGAAGGTGGAGAAGGAGAAGAAGTAAAAAGAAGTGGATGTGAGGAAGAAGAAAGAAGAGGAGGAACAAATAATGGGGAGTATGAGCTAAAGGAGAAAGAGAAGGTGGAGCAGAAGGAGCAGAAGGAGCACGAAGAGGTGTATGAGGTAAAGAAGCAAGAAAAGGTGGAGAAGGAGAGAAAAGAAGAGGAGTAGAAGCAGAAGGAGAAAAAAGAAGAGGAGAAAAAGGAGAAAAAGAAGCCCTTCAAGAAGGAGTATTCCTACTGGAGAATGTGGAAGGCAAAGAGGAGGATGAATCAAGGAAGAATGGGAAGGATGGAGGATTAGAATAAAGAGGATGACGGATGAGTAAGTAGAATAAAGAGGAGTAGAAGACAGAGCAAAATAAAAGAAGGAGGTAACGCGTATCAACAAAGAAAGAACTGTGAAAGAGAAGCAAAATGGGAAAAGTTGATGATGAGGCGATGTACAGAGGAGAGGGGAGAAGATAAGAGAACAGAAAATAACAGGGGAGGAAAGGGAAGGAGAGAAGAGAATAGAGAATGAGATAGGAGGAGACGAGAATAACAAAGAGGAGGAGAGCTAAAAAGGTAAGAAAATAAACGAAAGAAGAATATTGAAGAGTAGAATAGGGAGAGGTAAAGAGAGCTAGACCATGATCAGTAGTCCAATCCATGCAGAAGAGGGGACTGAAAATATATGCCAGAGCCTGTTGAACCCAAGCAGAGCTTCCCAAACCTCAATACTTATCGATACATATTAATGTATATTTATAGTTCTCTCTCAAATCATTTTTTACCACTGACAGTGAATATGCCCTTTTCCACGCGCGCTGTCAATGGGCACAGGGTATACAAATGAAATGAATCGCAGTGTGCAGTCAATGTGGGCAACGGCTGAGCAGGCCAAAGGGGGCGTGTGGGGTAGGCGCTATGGATGGAGGACGAAGAGCGAAAGGCGAAAGGCGAAGGCGGCAAGTAAGGCAAAGAGGGCATCCGCTGCGGGCGCAAGTGTAGCCAAATGCAAGAAAGCTAAACATGGCCAACGAACGCATCGCCGCGGGCTAGCCGCAAACTAAATACCCTACGGCAAGGGATACGAAATAATTACATAATCTGTCCACAAGTCGCCGAAGGTTCAAAGAGAAATGCGCCATAGCAAAGCTGTAGCTACTGAGAACCAAACGAAAGGCATAGATTCTACACTGTAAAATGAAAAGCCAATTAACTTGTTCACTTGAACTGGTGAAATTGGGCGTGAAGTGGTGGAAGTGATGAGTCTACATACGAGATGTCTACATGCGAGTACATAGAATATACATATGAGTACACAGGTAATAATATATATTACATGAGATCCTTTGCCAGATGTGTTTCTATAGAAGTATTTCAAATATTACATTTGATTGAAAATGAATTTTTATTGAATTCTTGCCTAGCTTTAGCAGCTGGTATGAAGGCGTACTCTTGGCTACTTGGAGAGTATATTAGTAGGCTTGGGTTGAATATTATTCTAAAGCTGGCGACATGTATAACGCACAACGATGATAATAGGGCAAAAAGTAACTCTGTGTGCGTTATATCCAAAAAAAATAAAAATTAAAAAAATAAATAAATAAAAAATTATAAAAAAAAATAAATAAAACAAAAAAATAATAAAAAAAATAAATAAATTATCAAGATTATATCTCAGACTTTGGATTAGTTTACAATTTTGAGTTCAACTTCTCTAATCAATCAAAGTTCAGTTAAAGCATTTGGACTAGGCTGAAAAATGGATTAATAAAATTTATCTAAAAAAGTTTACATCTAATCATCATCAATATCAATTGAATTAATCAATCAACCAATTGTATATAAAATTCCTTTAACAAATAATATATCTCTATTGCCATAGTCTCCCAAGGCGTATAAGTAAAGCCTAAATCACATGTGTTCATCTTATACTACCTATATATTCTATAGTCACATATACTATATTTTATATTCCTATACTATATATATATACTCTCTATAGCCCATTTCCTATGCCCTATATACACTCCATATATGTAAAGTTAATGCCAGCTTCACTTGCCTTAAGCTGCACTTGTAGAATTCTCAACTAGTTAAAGCAGGGCACGCATAGCACGCTGAAGTCGATGATGGAAATTGGGATCTACTTGAATCTATGTTGATTGCTAATTCTTGATTTGCACTCAAGAGCTAATACATACAAGCTACACTAGCCTACATTCAAATTCAGTTAGACCCTGTGGGTCGAGTGTATGCTTGAAGAAGTGCCTGAACGTGAGAGCGGTTAAAAAGAATAAAAGCAAGAAAGAGAATATAATAAATGTTAAAGCCCATTTAAGGAATTGAAATGCTTGCCATTATGTGGGCAAGAGGAGTGACCAAAGGGGTGTGAGTGGGGGTGCATATAGGGATGGGCGGTGGGTCGAACGGGCAGGGCTGAGGTTCGATTCAAATTCTTGAATAGCAAAACTTTGGCTTGGCAGCACGAGTCCGACTTATGTTTTCGCTAGCAGTCGAGTACATTTGACTAGTTACAACAGCCACGCCCACACACATGGAGAGCGGAGAGGGAGGAAGCGGGCGATGTGTGTGTGTGGAGTGCAAACTGACCAAAAAGTTCAAGTGAAAGACTCATCGCTGGCTGGGGAATGCGTGCAATTGCAATGGCATTCGTCTTTGTTTCGCTTCGAACTTAAAGCAGGCGCGGGATGATGTAGGGGTGTAGGGTTCGGGGTGTTGGCATGTCAAGGGTAGCAGAAGCTGCTGTTGATTGAAATGTTTCGCCAGCGCGTGGCACTTAAACTTTAATGCAATGGATCGCAATGTGTGCAATAAATTCGAGTGGGGGACACACTCGCTTCGAGGCTAAGTTCGCGGAGGGGCCGCGATTGGGCGTGTCCTGCTGAAAGGCCAAGAGCCGCACCGAGAGCCACTCGGACACGGGGCACAGCACGCACATTAAAAGTTCAAATGGCAAAAAAAAAAAAAAAAAAAACAGAAAAAAAAGCAAAAAAATATATATATGGGAGAACATGAAATGAGAAGGGGACAGAGACAGGAAGAGAGAGAGAAAGAGAGAAATACAAGAATCCGCTTAAGTTGTAAGCGCAGAGCAAATGAAACGTACAGATAAAAGGAAACTGTAAAGTGGAGCTAGGCAGAGGACTAGTGGGCGTTGCTTGGGGAGTTGGGTATGAGTGCGGTGAGTGTGTGTGGGAGAGAGCGAAAGAGAGAGAGAGAGAGAGAGGGGGCGATGGGCAGCTGTTGTTGTGTTCCTCTGTGCACTCGATAAATTCACGTTTCTTGGTCGATTTAATGAGCGCATTTTAAGCAGCTTTTGCCGCTGGCAAAGATGACGAGAAGGAAGAACAAATTGAAAGCGAACCGGTTCGAGTGGAGTCCAGAATATGAAAAATATCTATAATTGAATACATATATTATGCATATGAAAGGTAAAAGCCGATTCGGAAGCAATGAACCGGTTCAAAGAGCAACTTGAAAGTAAAGTTTTCAATGAAGAAATCTTGCATCAATTTAAATGTGAAAAGTTTTCATTAACAAAGACGCAAACCGATTTAAGCTGAACTGGTTCATAAGAGTGCATTTTAGTGTTGTTTTGTGAACTAGTAGTTCCACCAAACAAGCAGTTCATAAGAGGTTTTTTTATATTTTAAATTTTTAAACATTTAAGTTCTCCTTTGGGAACCAGTTCCAGTAAACAAGCAGTTCATAAGAACATATCGAGAGTTTTTTTTATATTATATATTTTAGTTCTCTTTTGTGAACTAGTAGTTCCAGTGAACAAGCAATTGAAAGTTTTTCGTTATTAATATTAATTTTTAAACATTTTAATCCTTCTTTGTGAACTAGTAGTTTCTATAAACAACCAGTTGCTGACTGAACGTATATAAATGAATAAATTAAGGGGGATTTTCCATTTTAATTACGCTTATTGAGAGCTTAAGTAATTAAAAAATAAAGCTTTTTTCTAACGAATATGAGCCATCGCTCCTAGCTATTTGAATTAAATTCAATTGAACTGTGTATATTTTTATATATATCTCCCTTGCTCCCTCGCTCACTTGCTCTCTGCCTTTGCTTTCATTAAAAAAGTTTACAACTTTTTTTCGGCATATCGAATTCCATTGGAAACAATGTTTTTTGTTCACCCTCGCTGATAATTACAAATATTGAACATTTTAATACTCTTTAAAGCTTAGTCAAAGGTGAAACATTTGATAGCAACCTTTTGATATTCCGATATCCAGGAAATGCGCGAAATGGGTATATTAAATTGTTAGAAGCGATGTATACGTATATATTCTGAATTAGTTTGAAGAACGAGTTCAAGGTTTATATAGGTCTGTTTATCAGAAAGATAGAGGTAGAGGTAGATCTGATTACCTAATTATCTAACTTTCTACATATTTCTGTCTCTGTTTGTGGTTCTTTCTGTCCATCTCTTTCTCTCTTCGTTTCTCTTCCACTCTCTCTCTTCATCCGTCTGTGCGGCCACCCTATTGATACAGGATATTCACCAGTCGAGCATACCCAACTGTAGCACTTGAACTTGTTTTATTCGTTAGAACCATCGCAATTTGTAATTAATATACCTTGAAAAGGTAGCACAAAATTTCTGTGGGCGCTCTCTTGCATTCTAACTGTAAATTGATTGAAAATGAAAAGCTTTACAGTTCGTAGTCAATCAAATACAAAATACAAATAAGTTGTAGATTCGTATTTGAAGGCAAATTGAAGTCTGTGCAGAGGGTGGCACTAAAAAACCTGTGAATTAAAAGAAGCTTTGCAAGCAAGCACTTTAAAGTCTTAATAGCATTAAGCTTTAACAAGCACTTTAAAGTCTTAATAGCATTAAGCTTTAACATCTCGGAAAAGCTTTAAGAAATGCAATACGCTAAATTAAAGCGTTGATTTGATTCGAGCTGTGATCGCTTTTATGTGTCATTGAAAGCACATTAAAGCTAAGTGAAGTTTTTATTATAGAAGCGTTTTAAAGCTCTCTCTTCATTAGTAAAGTCGGAAATTAAATATTAAAGTATAATTGAGTAAATCTTTTATTTAAAGCGAGAGCAAATCATAAAGCTGTTTGCTTTTAATTAATCTTAGGCGATTGCTAATCTGCGCTCAGGTGACCTCTGCCAAGGCACACACACGCACACACATACACATGAGTGTATACAGTGTCATGTCGAACTAATTACTTGATAAAAGGCCAAACAAAAGATGAAATAACAGAGTAAACAGCAAGAGAATAACAAAAGGCAACAATGAAAATGCTCGCATTTATCTCTGATCGCACACTTGTCGCACCCCTTAACAGCAGAGCCAATGCCAGACAATGCCAGGGGTGTATGAAAAAGAGGGTGGCGGAACGGGTGGTGGGTTCAGGTGTAGGGGCGTGGGTGCTGGCAGCGAGAGCGCCTCACGGTAGGCAGTACAAAGGCTGATAAAAAACAATGAATGAATGAGCAGCTCGCCCGCACTGGCCAGAAACAACAGAGAGTTATCCAAATGCTCGACCCGAATATACCCTGTAAGTTGGATTAGGTATAAAATGATGATGATATGCAAATAGAAATTTGTGTAGCTTAAGATGTGATAGAATCGACTCAGTTCAAGCTTTTTGGTATGGCAACTTCTTCTTTGCTTCTTGCTGTAAAAAACATATATAGATTTTTATATTTGAAACATATTTTTTCTCCTCCTTTCTACTCCACATGTTATACTTCCTATAGCTTCTCTATTTATCGTGCAACTTCTATCAAATTTTCAGCAAATTTAAATCAAAGGTTGAGCTATTCGTGTTTCAGGTTATAAGACATGTCATCTAAATTGCCGTTCCTAGAAGATATAATATATAACAAACTTATGGATAAGTTTGGAATTAGCTGCGCTATATTTATATAAAATAAATTTTGTATTTTCATTTACGTTAACCTAATCCAATATCAGCATTAATCACTCTACCCCTTAGCCCAATGCCAATTACAGGGTATAACAATTGACCGCCAATCAATGCTGGCAACACAAAAAAAAGAAGAAGAGCAGTGGAGAAACCAAAGAAGTACACAACACGTGTCTGTAGAGCTACTGCTCGCATAGGGTGTATTGGGGTGTGCGGTGCTTTGCCTATTCCCCATTAATTAGTGAGAACAACTATGCGGGCGATGTCAAAATCAACAAAAGCATCAGACAGAGCCAAGCCAGAGCATAGCAAAGCAACGCCTATTATGCAGCTGCAGCAGATGAAAATGAGCCTACGTCGAAAATACCCTGGAAAAAGTGCTAGAAATATGCGGGCAGTAATGCTCAGGTTTGGAGTCGCAGGTTCGCATCCCGTACTTAATTCTCAGCTAAGTAAGTTTTGAGCTGAAATGAATCGTAAAAGCATCAAAATGAATTCGAACTCGAAAGCTGCATAGTCAAATTTTTTTGAAGAAAGCCTTCATGATTCACAGTGGAAAACTGTCAAATCTAACCTTACTTTCCTCAAAGTAAATTTGAGTTTAAAATCGAATTTTTGTATTATAAATCTGGTCAAAAATAAGAATTGTCATTATATAATTCCCTTCGTTTAAATACTCCCCTCAATTATATCTATTACCTCTCAGTTTGAAATTTTTCTCAAGTTTGAGGTTAAGGACGCTTGGGCAACATCAATTGATTTTATTTTAAAGCTCAGGCGCTTCATGTCTCATAAAAAGGCAAGCAGAGCTGTACTAAAACCGGAGCTGAGCAGAAAAGCAGCTAAAACACTTGGCCAGAATCATAAACTGTGCCAAATCATTGAGACTTGGTCGCCCCTTCTAGGCCGTCTCCACTGAGTGTCGGGCCTGTCTGCGGCTAAGCTGTTTATTAAACAGTTGCGCCAGTAGGTACTGAGAGAGCGAGGGAAGGAGGGCACTAGCTAGGGACAATGTGCAGTTCTATGGCTTCCAGGCAAGTGACACTAAGCGTGCGGGCTCAGTGGCTGGCTGTCTAAGTCGTAGTCAAAGTCAAGCAGACGCAACGACTAGAGATGAGCGTAATCGATAGTTGTAGGGATAGCCGATAGTTGAGATAAAATATTAAAATTTCACTAGCTCTATAAGATGTATGTTGTCAAGCGTTAACTATGCTACAATGTATTTACTCTAAGAACTATCGATAAACAATCGAACTATCGAACATTCGTAAATACACACTCACATTGAGTTAATCACTTTTCGTAGCATAGTTTTGATTATCAATATCAAAATTGTATGCTTAGCTAGATTTATCGAGTTATCGATAACAACTAGAATTATCGGTATTCTTCAATATATTTAGTTTTTTCTACTTCTTTAGATCGAGTTATGGAATATGTAATAATTTCCCAATAATAATATATATACGAACTCTATACAAGTTGCTTAGGTATTTTGCATATCTAAAATAATCGATTAAACGATATTTTTATAAAATGTTCAAGAAAATAGATAAAGAGAGCGAGACTCTTAGGAGGATGAATATAGTTACCTACACTTGAGTTCACCTATTACCGTTAGCAAGCAAAATTATCGATATATAATTATAAATGCTACCGCCTTGCCGACACGCGGCCTGCTCTAGGTCAATAGCAGCTGCTAGCCCACACGAGCAGCATCAGCACATTTCATTGTCCTTGGCCAACTCGAACTCCAACTTCAGCTCCAACTCCAGCTGTTATATAGCTCCTTCTGTAACTGTTCCTTGGCTTCGCTCCCTGTCCCGCCGCGCCCGTCTCCCTTTTGCTTTGCTGTGTGTCCTTTGTCCTTATCGAAATCCTGCGCTGTCACTTGGCCCTCCAGAGGGCAAGGCGGGGCGACACTTCACGGCTGTCAGTGATCTCCCTGGAGTGTGTTGAACATACGCCGTGTATGTGTGTGTGTGTGTGTGTGTGTGTGTGTGTGTGTGTGTGTGTGTGTGTGCGTTTGGCAACGAGTCCTGCTGTTGGTCCGAGCCGTGGCTTATACAACCACTCAGTGACACAAATAAAAGTAAACATGATAAAACCATTGAAACTTTTTCCATTTTCACTTTTGAGTGTGTTTGTGTTGTGCCTGCACACACACACACACACACACATGCGATAGTGGACTGCATCTGTATGGAAGTTAATCTCAAGTGCAGCCGAGAGCTAAATATTTACCAATGGCTCTGCCTGCGACGCTGCCTGCTGCTTCTGCAGTCTCCTCCTCTGTCTGCCCTTTTGCCTTCTTCGTCTTTGCCTCCTCCGCCTTCCACTGCTCCATGGCCCTCCTTTGTCTGCTCTGCGCTTTGCTGACTGCTTTGACCACCGTCCAGCATTTGGCTGTGGCTACAGCTCATTGCTTATCATTGATGCTGTGCGGCGCACGCCCCCAAACCGCAACTCTACGCCCCACGCCCCTGCCAAACATGCATTCAAATGACCCGCAGTTTTTTCTCACTTTTTGTAGACCTTTTTTTAGAGAGTATACCCTGTAAATGCGCAGCGGCTAAGAATTTGCGAACTGATTCATTATTAAATATAAAAAACAAAATTTTAATATAATTCCATTTCCACTGTACAAAGTGAAACTCTATTCACCTGTTCAAGTGAATTGAAAATTAAGTTTCGGTAATTTTTTTATTTTTTGCTTATTTTCTTATCAAATTATTTTTTTTTGAATTATTCGAAAAATATTTTACAAAATTTCATTTTCACTGAATCGACAATCTTAAATATAGTTTTATTTCATATATTTTATGTTTTTTTTTTTCAATTTCTATAGGGTATCTTCTAGTTGGACTCGCCCGGCTGTAATTGTTGCACTTGTCTCTTTTTCTACTTCTTTTTTGTTTTTTGTTATTGTGTGGTCTCTTTTGTTTGTTTATACGTGGCCCCGCCCACCGTCCGCCCTTCCAACCGACTTGTTTACACTAAACTAACAAGCAAAGCTAAAAGTTGGCAAACTGCAGCCAAGTCTGAACCCTTTTTGCCACCTAACCCTACCTAAGTAACCCCCTAGGCCCCATCGCCCCCTCCCGAACCCAACACGCAGCCATTGTCCATTGATGGAGGAGCTCGTTGTGCATAAATTGTTTATGTTGCTGCTGGGCGGTGTTGTTGTTGCTGTTGCTGTTCGCTCTGCTTGTTTTGTCTGTGGCTGCAACTAGCCCAAAACTCAAAACCCAACCGGCACCCCTACCCCAAAGCTACCCCTAAAAGCCCAGCAATAACAAAGAGGTGAACCTGGCAAATATTTGTGTCAGTCGTTGAACTTGTTCTGCCTGACCTTTGTAGGCGCTTCGCTCCACAAATATATGTTGGGAGGCAGCTGGTACCTGCCAGCGAACTTGCCAAGTGTCAAGTGGAGGGGTTGGGGCCTGGGACCTGGGACCTGGAGCCTCGAGGTTGGGGGTTGGGCGCTTGTCTGTCGCAGTCACAGACACGTCTCCGCATGGCAAGACTTTTGCATAGTGCATTCAACTAAATAAAGCGACTCGCACATGCATTTCAGCAGCTAGTTAAAGTGTTTATCAACACTCTTTCAACACGAACAAGTGTTGAGCAGTTTCAGAGTGTTTCAGAGTGCTGCCACCCATATCTCAGCAAAGTTACGCGCTCGCAGCTTGCTTTGCATTTTGATGGCATCAAACGAATTGCTTTCACTCCATTTGTACCGTTACACATATGTAAAATAGTTATCGATAGCTGTTTTAAATGTTTAAATAAGTAAGTTATTAATTATTATTATCGATAATTTATCGATAACTTCTAACTTTCGTTAGATAATTGAACCTATAGATCGTTAAACAGTTGCTCAGCTCCGCTTGGGAACAGAGTGGGAGCAGTTGGTCTTTTAAGCTTTTTCTTTTTTGATTTAGGAACAGTTTTATTAAATGTAAAACAATGGGAGATATATAAGAAAGCTTTGATTGGGAATAGATAATTGGGTGCTATATCACAAATAGCCTAATTTTAAATGGAAATCTTATCACTTGGGAACACTTTGTGCTTGCATTTGGGAGCAGTTGAATGCCTCGGGAAATGCTCTATTAAATGCGGCTAACATTTGAGGTGTCTTTCGAGTGAATGCTTTGTGGGAACGGTTTGCATGCGAGCCAAAGCTTGACTCAAGCCAGCAATAAATTGCCCAGCTATCGTGCACTATGAAGTGTGTGGCCAAAGAGCGGTGGAGTGGGGTTGAAGTGGGCGATGGGCGTAGGATGGGCGTGTGCTTGCCAGAGCGTTTGCATTGTGGTTGCCAATATCTTACGCTTGGCCAGGCACCTGGGCTGCAGCTGCAGACGGATGTGCCAGCTAAGCGACGGATGTGTCGACGGAAGGAAAGCTTGAAGCGGATGTGAAGCAGCGTCGCTATGTGTTACTCAGGGCAAGGCAATGAATTTATCCAGCCAGCCAGCCAGCCAGCCAAGCAACCTCAACTCCTGTTGCCTTCGCTTCGCTTTTGTCTCTTGAATCTTGGCTGTCAAATATATTTCATGAAGATTTAACGCATTTGCAGCGTCAACGAGGCGGCTCATTATAAACCGCGATGGCTTCGCTTCTTTCACTGCCTCTCTACACGCTTCTCACTCGTGTGCAATTTTAATTATGCATGTCAAACGCTTCAGCTGCCAAATGCCAGCTAGACATCTACGCTTAAACAGGCATGAGTGTGCACACACACCACGTGTGTGCGGCTATGTGTGTGTGTGTGAGAGGAGTGAGCCAAAAACTTCAATTGTCATGCCATCAGCAGAGCACGGAAAATGGCGCGTAACGATGTCTTAATTAAGACTCGTCAAAGGGCAACTCACAGCACGAGCACAGCAAAGCATGCTCTGAGCGTGTGTGCCTGGTGCCATGGTGTGGCAGCTGTGGCAGCTGCCTCCCTCGCATGTGCCGCATCAAATATCGAAAATCAGTTTTGCTCCCAATGAGTCGACGAAAAGCGCGTCGCTTGTCTCTTCCGACTGGACCACGTTTATTATGTTAATTTCTGAGTGTCACCCTAAAAGACATATTATATATATATATATATATATATATATATATATATATATATATATGTATATATATAAAAAAAAATAAAAATATATATATATATATATATATCTGCTACGTAACAAAAGATGTCGCATTTCCGCCGACTCATGCCAGAGACAGGCAGCATCCAGCTAGCTTTTTTATTATCCAACAGCTTCGTTGGCATGACAAACATAAGTAGTTGACGCATTCTGTACTCAGGCCAAGTTTTAGTTTTGTGTAATGTGTCTTTAAGTTGGAAGTATGTTTAAGCTTAATCACATATGAACTGGACGTTCATTTGATTGATGACCATGAGTTGACTCTATGTACTCAGTTAGTTAAGGCAGTTCAATCAGTTAATTCAGCTGAGCAGTCAGTCAATGAGTTGCTCAGTCAATCAATCATTCAAATATTCAAGTTGTGACAAATGGTCAGACAATCATTATGTCAGTCAGGCAATCAATCATTGAACCAGCTCAACCAGTCAATCAGTAAAACAGTGGTGCAATATCAATCAGTCAATCAATAAACTTTCAATTATACTCATTCTGTCAATCACTCTCGGAATCAATCAGTCAATTGGTAGATGAATCAATCAGTCAGTCAATCAGCCAGACAAGCTATTCAGACTGATTGTCGGTCTATTTATCAGTCAGTCGGTCAATCAATCAGTAGAGTAATTATTCAGTGAGCATATTAATTGATCAATCCGTCAATCAGTCACTCAGTAGGCCAATCAATTGACTGAATCATTCAGTTAATCAGTGGGTTAATAAGCCAAACAATCTATTAAGTCAATCTATCAATCAGTCAGGCAGTTGGTCAATCAATCAGTAGGGCAATCAATAAGTGATTATATTAATTAGTCAGTCAGTCAATCAGTAGGTCAATCGGTTAGTCAATAAGTCAGTCAGCCAATCTATTCAGTCCGTCACTCAATCAGTAGCACAATCAATCAGTCCATCAGTGAGTTGATTAATTGAGTCAATTCAGTTAATCTAGTCTATCAGTCAGTCAATCACCCAGTTAGTTTATTGATTTGTCCATTAATCATTTAATCTAGGAATCAATATATATATATATATATCAATAGTTTCTCTCAGGGACAATTAAAGCACAACAGCTTGCGCTTCACCCTCTTTCTCACCCTTTTCCTCTCTCCCTCCTTCTCTCTCTCTCTCTCTCATTGCAAGTTAAATCGCTTTCAACTGAACTCAAGTGGGGCTTTCGTTGTGAAATTTTACAATTTGTAGGGCATTTTTCATGGCTGCCCTCGAAAGTGTGCTCCACTCGGTGCGATTATTCAATTTCATGACCCACTCTGCTGCAGTTTGCGCTCGCCCATTCTTTGCCCCATGTTGCATATATGCATGCAACTGACAGTTGCCACAAATTGCGTCCTTAAAATTGTTCAAACTTTATTTCTTGCAGCATTGAATCAAAATCGATGGCCTGGGAGCAATTGTTGCTAGTTAGTTTGCTGTTGTTGTTTTTGTTGTTGCTGCATCAGCAATTAGCCAAAGACAACAATGGAGAAGCAATAAACATGGTTGCTTATAAGTCTGGCAGGAGGCGGGCGAAGGAAATGGCAGGAAGCATGAGCCGGGTATCTCTATGCCTTTTGTTGCTGTTGCTGCTGTTGCCGTTGCCGTTGCCGTTGTAGCCGTTGTTGCTGCTGTTGCGGGCAACAAATGAACTGTACAAATGAAAGTCACAGGACCAACTTGTCGACAATGGCAATGGCGCCCAGCCACGCCTCATGCCGCGCGACGTATGCGCTGTGTTTAGCGCTTTATTTATGGCAGCAAATGCAGCGCGTAAATCACTCACACACACACACACACACACACCGAACGCCATTAAGCTGCATTAGTGGGCGTTGGAGGCGTGGCCGCGCTGCAGTCAACTGAAACAATCAAACGGAGATTAATTGCGGCATGTGTGAAAAGTGAAAGGCAATCGCAAGCCGTTTGGCTTTTATCATGGCGCCAACACCAAGCCGTGCCACGCCCACATTTTGGCCAGCCACCCACCGCCTTCATTTTAATGACTTGCCAAGGCAAAGTCGGCTTTGCTCCCGATATGAAATTCACTTAACGCTTTTCCCTTTGCTAATTAGCAGCAAAATCCAATTTTCAATTTGACATTGGAAAATTTAATTGATTTGAATTTTGTGGAAATTGCAGCAGCGTCTGCATGGGCTAAGGGAATACGTGTTTTTAGAAGGAGATTCTTTACCCAGAACTTGATTATAGTTATAACCAAGCTTAGTTAGTTCAGAGATTAACTGATTCCACGTGAATTTCTACTAATTTCTATCGCCTTTCTTTGCAATTCTCATAAACTGGCGTAGCACGATGTATGAACTATCATTAGAAGCATTGTCTCTCTCAGTATTATACTCTGCTTCTCTCCCCATCTCGGCATCTTCCTCATCTTTTCATTATGTCTTTATCTCTCTCTATCTTTATCAATCTGCCTCTCTCTCTCTGTCTTTATCTATCTATCTGTCTGTCTATCTCTCTCTCTCTCTCTCTGCCATTACCTCTGCCTACCGCAGTGTGTATCGTATACTCTCTCTCTGTCTATGTCGCTCTCTCCATATATATCTCGATAATTTGACATATGCTTCTTTAAAAAAAATAAAAATAAACAAAATGTTTGATGGAAAATGCTTCGTAGTAGCCTTTTTTGGGATTACAAACTCAGTCAGGCTAAATGAATTTCAGTCAACATACATAAACTTAAATTATAATCTATACATCAAAAACAGAAATCGTAAATTATTAACGAGATTGTAAGCGCGGTGCCATCAGAGAAGGCAGTAAGAGCGACCACTCCTCCCCCAGGCCCCCTAACCGATAACAGAGCGGCGAGTGGCACGTGGGAAGGCAGAGAGATACAGGGGCAACCAGTGTGTGTGTGTGAGTAAGACTAATAGAGAGGGAGAGAGTGAGAGGGAGGGAGAGAAGAGGAGGTGTGATTCCTCCAGCGCAACAGATATATAAAGATAAACCTAAAGGACTCTGCAAACCCGTTCAACTAGCTCACGCAGGACGAGCTAAACTCAGGATCGGGAAATTCGTTCTATTTCAAGTAAGTTCGCAATATCCAATTTTCTGTTACCCTCGTTCTTGCCCACTGCGACGTTAGCTCCTGTCATGCTCATCTGCTATCCCTCTCCCACGCAGATGGTTATCAATCTGAATCCAACGACGCTGACTAATGCGAACGGCAACAGCAGCCCAATGGCCATCGTCAGTCACGTGGTAATGGATGATGTCGTCTATATGCATGTGGTATGTCCGGGCGATGAGATCTCCAAATGGGTAACCTTGGAGGAGGCACTGGGCCTGTGCCCGTCGGCAGTCATTATCTATACGCAGCTGACGTTGACGCATATCTTTGAGACGCCCATTGAAGATCAAGAGCCCAGTCTGTTTGACTGATATCCGACGAGTCGTCTGTCGTCTGTCGTCGTCCTTGCCATCGTCTTTCATATTTCTATGACTACTCCTCCTGCTTGGAAGCTCGAAGCTGCTGCGACCGTTGAATTGACTTCATCTAACAAATGGCCATAACGCTTACAAAAAAACAACGGAAACGAACAATAACTTAAGCAACAACAACAATATGAACAAATTTCTAACTTTTCCAAAAGTGAATTGACGAAATCACCTTGTGAACCTGAAAATTTAGCCAAAGTTCTCGATAGAATTGTTTCGACATTAAATTTTCCATGTGCATATATATCTTCGGGTATATGTGCATACCAAACACACTAAAACACAAACAGCCAAGTCCCTCGTTTAGAACAAATTAAGCTTAAATTTCAAGTTTCTCTTCCCTATATATATATGTATATATATATCTATATATATATATAAATATATATATATATATTGATATTATATATATATATACATATATACATACAATTTATATACATATACATATATTTACGTGTCCCTTGCAAACGAACAATTTTGATTTTGTTGGAAACTAAAAGTTGGCGTATATTTTCGATTTGGTTCCTACTCGTGGCTAGTATAAATTCAATGAGAGCAGTCCATATACGAAATTTAATGTAACTCCAAATCTCTTATCGGATAATAAAAAACAATGGGGTTTTTAAAAAAAAGCTTAATTTTCATTAATCTGCTTCAAATTGAGTTAGCGATAATGGAAATGATAATGACAATGACAATGAGAATGATAATGGTAATAGTAGTGATATTGAAAATGGTAATGATAATAACAATGACGGTGAAGGTAATAATCACAATGACAATGACAATGACAATGCAAATGATAATGATAATGAAGAAGATTATCTTAGTGATAATGCAAATGTTAATGGTAGTTACAATAACAATCATAATGACAATGACGATGATAATGTTAATGGCAATGACAATGATAATAATATTAATAATGATGATAGTTAAAATTATAATATTATTGACAATCAATGACAATGACAATGATAATCATAATGAAAATAGTAATGGTAGTGACAATAACAATCATAACGGCAATGACATTGACAATCATAATGACAATGACGATAACAATGATAATAGCAATACCATCGAAATGAAATGGCAATGAATAATAATAACAATAATCAAAAAAGTAACTCATTAAGGAGCACGAATATTAGTCAAAATTTTGACTAATATTCGTTTATTCATTTTTCATATTCTGTGAATTCTATTAACCTTCAAGTATATGCTAGACCTTAGGTCAAGGCTGGTTTCTTATGCAATTCCATTAGAGTAAGTTTCATTATTTCGTTTATTTGAGTTTATGAATCGCTTGTAATACTTTTTATTTGTCAAGGCTGCATACGGACGTGCTTCAATTTGGTTGTATGAAAAGCAATTCATAGACCAAATTCAGTGATGATTGGGCCACAATAGTTGAGGCCGATGGCCTGCTTAAGGCAGTTGGTAACAAAAGTGTTCGTTGCTCCGACATCGAGATTCAACCGGACAAACTTGTCCTTGGCCCGTGATCACGTGCGCCTGTCGCATTTGTCAGTTACCTGACTGAGCGAGCAACAACAATACACACACCAACACACACACGCACAAACACATACACACATACATACATGCGCGCCATTAAATTGTTGACAACGCGGCGTATGCGTAATGCGGTCGTGCCCCATTTTGTATTGTCCTGCGTTGTCCTCTTTTAACCTGCTCTTCGCTCTTCACACGTCTAAGCTTCCACCTTCTTTTCTGCTTTGTTGCGCCCAACCTTATGCGCGCTCCAAATTTGTCTTGGCTTAGGCATTTCAATTGCAAATTAGCCCACCCTTCCTTACCCAGTGGCCCACTGGCTTTACCCGCTGCTCCTTTTGCTTTTCAGTTTCTTTTTTCTGCTTATATCGTATACCCTTACTGTGGGTATTATACTTTTTATATTACATAAAAATATATTGAAATACAAAACAAATAAAAAATATTATTTTTTTTATATAAATAAATAAATAAATATTTAAATACATACCCATTAAAACTTACCTATAAAATTGCAGTATTCTAATTAAAAGTAAATCCTGTTTAGCACTAAATAATACCACAGTTTGTCTATTAGGGCATTTAAGTTTGGCTATGAATCAGTTCGCTGCCCTGCTCTCTGTCTCTCTCTCTTGCTCTCTCGCATGCTGTTCACTTTGCTCGTTCGGCGCCATCTTCTTTTCTCTTCGCTTTACTTTCAAGTCTGGCCTGCTTCAGTTTTACTTTGGCCACATTCAAAGTGTACATTTCGCTTTCTGCGTAGCAATTTGAATGATTTATGTTGATTGCGTATAATTGCATGTTGTGCTGCCTTCCCGACGCCCATCCCAAATTCCACCCAACTCCACCGCCAACAACAACAACATCCACGAGTTGCGCCTTTGGCATGAACGATCCTAACCTCAGACATTTGCATTGTTGCTGCCCGATGATGGCGCCAGCGTCGTCTCAGCTTTTATGACGCGTCATCTGTCAGCGACTTGTTGTGACATTGTCTGCCTGCGCCACAGGGGCGTAGCGTGAGGGGGGATCTAGCGGGGCTTGGCTAGACATTGCGCTGCTTATCTAATTATGCGCCCAAAAGGCACGCAACACAAAAAATACCACCGCCCCCGCCACCCCCACACTGCCCGGCCAAGTGCTGGTTGACTGTCTTTTGCGGCACGACGCTTCATTTTTCTAACCAGGCAAATGGGCGGGGGGTGCCAGATGTGTGCGAGTGAGGAGTGGGGAGTGAGGAGTGGGAGTTAGCTTAATGGCAAGGCGCGCGCGCATTTATTTCGCTTGTAAACGAGCGCAATTTGCAATTTGAACGCGTCCATTTGGCGGCGGGATATACAGACACAAAAATATATATGTACATACATACATACATACATATAATGTATGTATATTTTTCCACCTTCTCTCTTGTGCTTCCAGCCCACCTGTCAGCCATTTGCAATTGAATATTTATTTGCGCCCGTCTGGGGGCGTGGCATTCAGCTAAAAGTTATTACGCATAAGCGATAGAAAAAATTTGAAGGGAGAACGGGAACGGAAGAACAGCCAAATTTTGCACTTTGCTAATCAGACTAAAACGCGAACAGTGTGACCAGGCGAAGAAAATGAAAAAAGTCAACAATGGCCTTTAATTAAATACCAGTTGAAGATCGTGTGCTGGAATTGAGTTTAATTAAATTGAGTTTAATTAAAATTGAGTTTAATGTATACTCATTGATGAACTTCATTAAGAAATAATAATATTAATAAAATCAAACTATATTCTTAATTTTTGGCATTCAATTACTACAGCTGTTAGAGCGGATCACAAGTATTTGCCACTTGACGAGCGGCTGGTCACACTGTTTAACAATGGCCATACCGAACGCACGAACCTGCGTCGCAGATTAGAAATGGCAGCAGAATGCAAAAACGAAATGAACAGCGAACGAGTGTGAGCGAGAGCGAGTGCGAGAGCTGGCGAGTGTGAGCAAAGGAGCAGAGTGGAGTGGGAAACGTCAGCTAATAAAATGAACTTTATGCGCGAACGTGCGTGGACTTCAAACAGCAAAAGGAACACGCAGAAGAAAAAGCTGGGACACACATTAAAATAGATGCAGCAAAGAGACAGAGAAATATAGAGCAGAGCGGAAGGGGGTGGGCTAGGGACTGCTGGATAGTTATTGCCCAGTGTCCCAGTGTCAGCTCTCTTTTATGCTCTCTCTCTCTCTCTTTCAGTTACAGTTGCCTAATTATAATTTTGCAATTCTGCTGGCGCATGCAAAATTCATGACTGCCAGGGGAAGAGGAAGAGCAAGAGTAATGCCGTGGACGAAGCGGGACAGAGGAGGTGCTCACATAACAGCGTGTCTCTCTCTCTCTCTCTCTCGCACTCTTTGATGTTGCTGCTTCCGCTGCTCTTGCCGCTGATGTTAACATAAAACATGACAACTTCCGGCTGCCACTTTACTAAAAGCGCAGCGCATGGGCGTGGCAGCCGAGAGGGGCGCACGTTAAGCGTTTTATGGCCAAAAATGTGCGTTTCATTTGGCGCTGGCAGCGTGCTCCGTTCGCTTTGCGCTGATTCCCAAAAACTTCCGCCGAGATACCCTAGGAAAAGTATGAAGATGGGCATATTTGGCAAATAGGCTGTTCGCATCTACTCTGTTTTACACTGCCCAAATTGGGTAGTTAACATATGTACATGTCACTTAAGCCTTTACTCAAAAATAACAGCCACGCCTATTTTCGCCCACATTAAAATTCCGAAAATCCATCTTATAAAATTTGATAGATAAACAGTTATTTTACGTCACTCCAGCAATTTAGTCTGTGTTCATGCAGTTGCCTACTTTAACAGGGTATTGCCTAGTCGACTATCGTTATTGACAAACTTTTTCACTTGTTATTTGCTGTTTTCTGCAAATGTTGCAAATCTTAGCCAAAAAAAAAAACTTGTCGTAAAAATATTTTCATCAGCCAAGATGGGGCGTGGCCGAAAGGGCGCAGGGGGTCGAGGTTGATGGCGAGAGGGTGGCGGGCTGAGTTTCGGTGCGAAATGAAGCAATGAAAACGGGCAATAAACAAATGGCACAGCGCAGCGGAAGCTAAAGCAAAGCGCACAAAATGGCGGCCAGCGCACCGGAAGACAAAGACATCAGACGCCAATCCCCCTCGCTGTCCCCGCCGAGACCCACTTCTCGCTCTGTTTCGGTTGGCGGGGAATTTATGAAGCATAAGCTGCATAAACATTTAGATTACATAAGCGTCAGGCTCGAGCATATCCTGGGCGCAGGACACAGAAAATCCAGCGACGCTTGCAACATTTTAAGTGTCGATAATTTTTGGTACACTCAATGACAGGGCACAGCGGGGCGTGGCAGGGGCGGGACAGCAGTGACAGCGCCTCCACTCTCACGAAGAGCTCATGCATATGCATCAACTATGCAAATGGCAAACAGGAGTAAAAGAGAGCGGGACAGACAGAGGGAGAGACAGAGAGAGAGAGAGAGAGATAGAGGGAGAGAGGTAGAGAGGTAGAGAGTAGAGTGAAACGATGCGATAAGCAAAGCATTTAAAATTGCATAGAAGGCAGGAAATTTGCATTTGTTCAATGCAAGAAAGAGAGAGAAAGAGATAGAGAGAGAGAGAGAGAGAGAGAGAGAGAGGCAAATGTAAATGTTTTGTGTCAGCAATAAACAATAGACTAACAACTGAATATCCCCGAATAATTCGATGCAACTTGTGCTCAGATAAGTGCGGAGCATAATGGAATGGAATTGGGTTTGGAGTCAAGATTAACGCAAAGAGAAAAGAATAGAATATCTTGATTAAAAGAACGCTTCAATGCATGTCAAGTACAGTGGAGCTAAATGGAACACGTTACAAAGCTGTGGATAATTATTAATTCAACGAATTGAGAGCAACTTAATGAAATGCATTGAAATGGAATGGAATGGAATACGTTTAAAAGATGCGCATATTCATTAGTTTGGGTAGATAGTGAAGTGAAGAGTAATGAATGAAAAGGCACGAAACTAAATGGAAACGAAATGGAATGGAACACATTCAAGTATTGGGAATATTCATTAGTTTAAAGAAGTGGAAGGAGTAGTATGAGTATGAGTGGTATACATTACAATATACTAGAAGGTGCACTGAAACGAAGTGGAATGGAACATATTAAAATATTCTTGAATTCTAAATATTCATTAATTCAATGAATAAGGGAAAATTGTAATAATATCCGTTAAGGTATAACTGAACTTAAGCTGAAACAAAATGGAATGGAATATAAATATTCACTAATTGAAATTTTCGGAATATAAAATTATATTGTATAGTAAAATGTCTTTAACCAAACCCAACTATTAGCTAACATAGAAACCTTTAGTGATAACTGACGGATGGGAACGGAATGAAATGGAACTCAAAATTATAAATTTCGAAGCAGTAAAAATAAATGTGATTTACCTATTTGATATAGGTATATTACCTGTGGCTGTAAAACATTGGAAATGGAACATAGGTAAGAGGAACGGAATGGAATGAAACACTTTTTTCATCAACTTTTATAAATGTCCTTGAAAACTATCCTGAAGTCGATTGAGCAATGAAATCAAGACGTATCAAATTGATTTTTATAGAAGTTAACGAATGAGAATGAAATATTCATTGGTGAACTACGAAAGGTAACTGCTATAAAACTTACTGATTTATAGCTATGGGAATGGGTCCATGTATAAAGCATATACAGATAAAGCTATTATAGGAGACAAAAGAAAGAGGGCGGATGATTAAGTAGGGGCTATAGCTCACATCTAGCCGAACAAATTTAGCTACTCACTGGCAAGGGCAGCGAGAGGCGATGCAGGGAGGGGGAGAGGGAAGAAATCAGCTAAAATGAAATAACAAAAGCAAAGCATCAGTGTACAAAACGTGTAGGGTATAAGTGAGTTGGGTACGGCAGGGTGGCGTAGGGTATGCGAAGCCGGCCAAATGGGCCAGGCAGAGTGGAGCGGCGGCAGCTCGGCTACGTGATTTGTTTGCCAAATTGTGGCAAATGTGTGTGTGTGTGTGTGTGTGTGGCGCATTCCCTCAATGCGAGTGTGTGTGCCGCTAATTGAGTTGTTGCTAACACACACTCACACACACAGATACATACGAAGATACACATTCCCCAAGCAGTCACGCCCAATGCTCCATGGCAGCTCGCCTCGTCCGCTGGCTTCCGCCTTTTGGTTTATTGAGTTTGCATGACCCTAATTTAAAGATGATTTAAAATTCCCGCAGCGAAATTAACCAAACGTCCGATCAGCTCAGCTGCTGCAATTGAGTTCACCTTCATGGTGTGAGGGGGAGTGGAGAGCTGTGGTGGGGCTTGTATCGCGATTTATTGTTCGGTCGCTAATGCGGCGCATTTATCATGCAGCTGGCGCTTGGCACTGGGCGCCAGCCGAACGCCAACTGTGGCGCTAATGTTCGCCACTTGGGCCAACATAAATTATGTTTAATCAGCAACAACAACAAACGCCAAACAACAAGCAACAAACAGCCGTGTTGTAAGTCGCTTAATAGCCAAGCGAACAGCTTTCAGATACAAATGCATCCATCAGATGCTGCTGCAGCTAAGTAGCGCCTGCTTGACTACACTGAGCGAAATAGGGTACGGGAAAAAAGAGAAGAGAGCATAGGTGACTGGCAAATACACTGCCAATGATTGATAGGGAGAGAAGCGGAAAGAGAGTGGTAGAAAGGGAGGCAGGGGGTGATATATGGCAGAGATATAGTGAAATAGAGGGGGGAAAAAGAGAAACAGAAGAAAAGAGAGAGAGAGAGAAGGAAAGTCAAAGAAGAGAGAGAAAGAAAGAAAGTTAAAGCAACGTAAGAGAGTAATGAGAGAGAGAGAGAGAGAGAGAGAGAGAGAGAGAGGGAAAGTTAAAGAAGAGATAGAAAGAAAGAAAGTTAAAGAAGAGTGAGAGAGGGAGACAAAAAGTTGAGGAAGAGTAAGAGAGAGAGAGAGAGAGAGAGAGAGAGAGAGAGAGTGAGAGAGAGAGAGAGAGTGAGAGAGAGAGAGAGAGAGAGAAAGTTAAAGAAGAGATAGAAAGAAAGAAAGTTAAAGAAGGGTGAGAGAGGGAGAGAAAAGTAAGAGAGAGTAATGAGAGAGAGAGAGTGAAGGAAAGTTAAAGAAGAGAAAGAGAGAAAGAGAGAAAGAGAGAGAGAGAAAGAAAGTTAAAGCAAAGTAAGAGAGGGTAATGAGAGAGAGAGAGTGAAGGAAAGTTAAAGAAGAGTAAGAGAGAGTGAGACAGAAAATAAGAGCGACAGTGAAAGGGGCAGACAGATAGAACGAGAGAGAGAGAGAGAGAGAGAGAGAGAGAGAGAGAGAGAGAGAGAGAGAGAAAGAAAGTTAAAGCAAAGTAAGAGAGTAATGAGAGAGAGAGAGAGAGAGAGAGAGAGTGAAGGAAAGTTAAAGAAGAGAGAGAAAGAAAGAAAGTTAAAGAAGAGTGAGAGAGGGAGACAAAAAGTTGAAGAAGAGTAAGAGAGAGAAAGAAAGAAAGTTAAAGCAAAGTAAGAGAAAGAGTAATGAGAGAGAGAGAGAGAGAGAGAGAGAGAGAGAGAGAGAGAGAGAGAGAGAGAGAGAGAGTTGATGAGACTTTGGATTTTTTAATCAGGAATGCAAGCTGCATGGCCAAAGCTGACTTTCAAACTGTGGCAGTTTCGGGCACGTTAAGTGCGCGCGTGGCTTAAGCTTAAGAGCCTTGAAACTACGGCTAAAGTTAGAAAGGCTTATACTTATAGTATATAGGGACAATATACCCCTCTTTTAGGTTTTAAAGAGGGTATACCCTCTTGATTGAATCAGATGCATAATTTGAATATTTACAAATTTATATGCCCGTTTCGCACTTCGTACAGAGTATCCTTCTTAAGATTTTGGTTGCAAAACTTGCTGCAGCATTTTGAAATGAGTTTATAATAAGCTTTAAAGCTGCTGCTGCTGCTGCTGCTACTGCGAACAAAAAAGCACTTAAGATCCCCGCTCACTCTGAACAACTGAATTACCCAAATGGCCACGCCCCTGCTACAAAGCTGACGGAGTTGTGAACGAGAGCCGTTTTTGGCAGCTACTCCATATTCATGTTGAACAGGATTAGCAGGGACAGCAGCGGCTTATCGATCTGTGACTAGTCCCTAAACAGCAGAGGAAGAAGCTGAGCTGAGAAGCAGAGCTGCAGATGAGTGTCTAGCTGGACAACAGCGACAGCAGCAGCTAACGCATCATGTCAATCAAGCGCAGAGTGAAACACTTTAGCCGCTAGCAAACAGCAACGACGATTACGATGGGCAACGCTTAAGGTGGGCTGAGGGTGGGGCGAGTAGGAGCTGAGAGCCAGTACATTACACTAAGCAGGCAGCGAAATGGCCAACTAAGTGGCGTAGCAGCCGCCCGAATGAGCACAGTCCCCAATACAGCAACGGCCTTAGCTACGTGCTTGAGTGTGGGCGTGGCAGCTAGGGCTGCTCTAGCAAAGTGCTGCCCCCACTTTGTCTCTGTCCAGCAATTCAAGGTCTGCCACAAAGTGTATGCATATGCTGAATATCAGTGCAAGCTCAAGAAATAACTCGACTCCCAAGAGGACAAGGAGGGGGGGGGGGGAGTGGAGCAGAGCTGAAGCATGGGAAATACCAGGAAAAACTTAAAGTTTAAGTGAGAAATTTTCAAGTTTTCAGTTGAATTCTCAGTAAAGGCTTTCATATTCATTTACATTCCGAGGAATAAAAAATGATTGAAAGTAGATGAGGGGAAAGAGAAAGCGTTTAAGAGATAGATAGACTGAGAGAGGGAAAAAGAGTTTCACAATTCATAGATGTGCAAAGTTTGAAGCTTGAAGAATATGCAAAGCACATTTTATTGTAATGCAAGCTTTCAAGAGCTTTTTATCCCGTTTGAAAGCTTGTTGGTGTGTTTGTGCATGAGATCATTGCATAATTCATATAATCCAGAAATAAATGCCCAGTTATAGATGAGCAAGTATAGACCATTTCGTAAAGCTCATTGATCAAAAGCTTAGCTCGTGCTTTTTAGTATATACTAATAAATTTAATTAAAATGCAATTAGCCTTTAGCCTTTTTTGGAAAAAACTGTGTAAGCTTAAAGCTTAAAGTTCTTTATAATATAAATTGAATTAATCAAAAATCTTACAAAATTATTTTCTCATATTCTATAGAAAAGTATATGCATTTTTATTAAATTAGCTTTAAAGCTCAGTATGTCTGTTAAAAGTTCATTATATATGCCAAAGCTCTTTAATTGGCTCAGTAACTTCTGGAAGCTGCTTTATCTTTAGCTAAAGCTTCAATGATCTGCATTAGCATAGAACATTTTCACTGATTTTCTATTAAGCTGTAATTATTAATAAATCTCATCCCTTAGGCAACTTTGGCCTTGCATAAAGCCAACTTGACCTGCATTATGCCACAATAATGTGATTGCTTTCAAGCTACCAGCTAAAGCTCATTAGCAGCTATACAGTGAAGCTCTATTAGGCTTCATTAAAGCTTAAGCGGACTTCGATGTAAGCTAAATTAAATCTCATTTCTATAATCGAACTGCCCCTACCGTTGCCCATGCCCATGGCCCCGCCCCTACCCGCTTCAATTTCATTTCATGCATATTACATATTGCTCAGCTGGTTTCATTCGCATTCTTCTCATACTCTCAACACTCGGGTATCTGCCGGAGCACAATCAGTTTGTCTTTCAGTTGTCCCCTTAGGGTCGATTTCATGGCGCAATTTATGAAACTCGCTTGGCCTTTTGCCGCGAAGCCGCATTTCCTTCCTTTTTGCTTTCCTTTTTTCTAGTTTCATTTCTTTTTCTGTCGTTTTGTTTTCAATTTTTCGCTCTCTCTCTCTCTCTCTCCCTCTCTGGCTATGTGTATGCCCTGAACATGAAATGAAAGTGGACAGCTAGGGTATAATGATTTGCTTAACAGTGTATGTAACAGAGACTATATAAATATATATATATATATATATATATGTATATATATTGTCAGCCACGTATTCTTTTCTATATATATATATATATATATATATATATATATATATATATAAGCAAACAGCGATCAAGAATGATTGTATATATATATATATATATATATATATATATATATATATACAATCATTCTTGATCGCTGTTTGCTTATCTGCCTAGACCCTGCTCTCATTGGTGTTTTATGGTTAGGGTATTAGCTAGTCGAGCACTGCTCAAGTGCAGTATTTATAGTTTTAATGAGGGTTTGTTTAGTGTGAACTAATTTGCTTACATATTACTGTATGAGACTTGTGTGAGTTGATATTTAATATACGAGAGTTGCCTGTAAGTTATGGCAACTTTTGCCTACTAGCCACATTCACAGTTGGCTTTAGTCTACTTTAAAGCTGATTGTCCTTTTCTATTGTCTATTTAAATTAACATTTGTTGCTGAGGGATTTTAAAAACACTTTAATTTATCCATATTAAACGATATACACTTTCACCCAACAAGTCAAGGCTGCCTATCGATTTTGGCGTATACTTGAAAAATAGAGAATCTCTTCAATATATCAATATTAATCGATAAACTACTGCTCTACTATACTCCACAAGTAAACGCTTGTTATCGAATTTTATCGATTCTGGCAAAAGTGTATGTTAAAAACTCTAAAATCATCTAAATTTATCGATATTATTCAATGTAAATTTCAGTCAGAATCGATAAAAATCGATAAACCCGCTTTTACTTCTAGTTCTAGTAGAGTAGAGTATCTATACTATATATATAAAAATAAATTCATATTTTAAAATAGTTTCCAGTCACACATACAACTTCTGGTATACCCTGTAATTTGAGGCTGTGACACAGCGTATCTGCTAGCCCTACACTTGCCCACTCTCTGCTTCTGTTTTTTTTTTCGTTTTGGGCTTTGGCTCCCGTTATCTTGTGCGTAGATTCCCTGGCAGGCCAAACAGAAATATGAATTTATACCATTTTTTTTCTAGTTGTTGTTGTTGTTGTTTGCACTCGCAAATTCCTGGAACACAACGTAATTTATAGCTAAGAGTTTTGTGCCAAGGTTTCGCACAAAAGGAGCACACAAAATAGTGAACGAGAGAGAGATAAATAGAGATAGAGAGAGAGAGTGTGAGAGAAGCTACGCAAATTTGGGTTGACAGCTGAGGAGCAATGGCTGGATGGTTAGTCGGGACACAAAAGGAGCGCAGCTAACTTTAGCAAGACGCTTTTAATTACAGCTGATTTATTTATTGCGCATACGCTCCGTTCCGTACGTATGCAGGTGGAGCTGCTGGCGAACAGGTGCCAAAGGCGTTGGCTAATTTACAATGGACAAAGTCACAATAAATTGTCATTAAAATTGCAGTCGGTAGTAGAATGCAGCAGGCAGCAGGCAGCAGGCAGCTTGTTAGCGAGTCGTCGCTCAAAGTGTAATTAAAATGTAATTGCTGGGTAACCGCAGCAGCAGCAGCAGCAGCAGCAGCAGCTGACTAAGCGACCATTGGTGATGCAAGCGACAGCGCCACACTGAACTATATAAAAACCGAAGCTATAACAAATATTGAAAAACAGCTGCATGTGAGTCAGAGCGCTTTGCGGCTTTTGCCACAGTGCAAATTATGCGGGATTCGAGCCAGTTTTGCGCTTAACACTGGGGCGGCAGCATGAGCTCCAGCGACAGTGCACGACCGACCAGCAGCGACGTGGCCGAAGAATGCTGCCGCAATGTGCTCAATGAACTGATTAGCACTGAGGAGCAATATGTCGAGGATCTGATCAGTGGCATTGAGCGTTATAGTCGTATTTTTACACGGCGATCAACGCTGCCGCCGGGTTTGATTGGACAACAGCATGTTCTGCTGTCGAACGTTACAGAGATTGCGGCACTGCATCGGCATCGCATTCTGCCGCTGATGCTGCAGCATCGTCAGCAGCTGGAGCTGCTTTTTGAGCGCTGGCATTCACTTGTCGTGCGGGATTTCTTCTACTGCTATGTGCTGTTTGCGGCTAGTCAGCGGGAAAGCATGCATCTCTATCATTCCCATGAGATTTATTTTAAGGTAAGTTCGAAGAGAACAAAGGTGTTATTTATTGTTTATTCGATTCGCTAATCTGAGATAAGCGTATCAAATGCAGCGTAGGAAGACACTGGGTGGAGGCGAGATAGAAATACACTTGTTGATCAATTCACATTCTGATGGCAGCCAAAAATTATTGCTTACTTACTTGCGCTCACTTAAGTGCTTTAAGGAGAGAGCAGCACAGAGCGTGGATGAAAATGTCATAGGTAAAGCGAATTCCAGCGAATACCGAATTTGTGTGTGCGTAAGCGAGAGAGTAATATTTGCAAGTGCGTAGCGGAAGATTCTTTAAATATGGCGGACTTAAATAGACATGTGCGTAAGCGAGACAGCAATATAATTGTTTATCAAGGCAAATTAAGATGTCTGCGCTGCATTAAGGAGAGAGCAGCACAGAGCATGAACAATGTGATTAATTGCGGTGAATAATATTTACTACATGACGAACTTAAGTGCGCGCAAACGAGACAACAATAGCTCCTGCAATTACAATAACAATGGTCAAGAAAATATTGTTTTTGCTCATAGCGCAATGCGTCTCTCTTGTTCGCACTTGAATTATTATTTACTGAATCAGCACGAAATTAAAGATTTGCGCTAACAATGGCGTCATCAGGCACCATAGTATTAACGGCTGCATGGTATTTTTAGCTTATGAAAAACGTAAAGCAAAAGCGGCTGACGAATGTAATTGGTGTTTCGCAGCACAGTTTGAATTATTATTATTGAATTTAAAATGGTTGCCGGGTAGTAGAAATCAATTTCGTTTGCCAATTCTTAAATGTAAATAAATTTATTTGAATTTCTATTCATCAGCAGCATCTGCAGCTGAAAATGGAAGATCCGCTGGGCCTACGCAGTTTTCTATTAAAGCCTGTGCAGCGTGTGACGAAATATCCACTGTTACTCAGTAGATTCATTCAGGCATTCTTCGAGCATCGGCAGGTGATCTCGAAGAGCGTCTTTGAAGTCGCCTGTCGACTAGAGAAGCGGCTGCGCGAACTCTTGGAGCGGGCCAATCAATCGGATCAGCTCAACGACATCAAGAACTTCAGTGCGGTACGTTTAAAGTGCTCAAGCATGGCCATCTTCAATGACCTCTTCTCATCTCTTCCAGTCCAGCATACTCAGCGAGGCGAGCTTCGTTACGATGGCCGAGTTCCAGCTGATCGATAGCCGACTGCGCCGCTGTTACAGCTGCAAATTGTTTGCATTCAGCACCTGCCTCATCTACACGGAATATAAGGGCCACAAACAGGTGTTGCGCGGCACTTTCCTTCTGCCGGATGTTTGCCTTGTGACCAAGCCAAAGTCCTTTCTGCTCTGCAACAAGCAGCACGAATGCGAGTTCCTTTGCCCGCCAGCAGTTTTAAAAAAATGGGAGGCAATAGTGCGTCACCTGCTCGAACAGTCCGTAACTGTGGCATTTGGCGCTGCCGCCACAGACGCAGAGCAAAGCGCGGACGACACCATCGGGCAGCAGCAAGTGTCGCAACGCAGCTCCATCAAACGCACCATCTGGTACGCGTTGCAGTGACCCATCCGCACACGGAAGTAACATCATCTGCCCCCACGCCTGCTCTTGCCCTCTCTCTTTCTCTCTCTCTCTCAGATTGTGATATGTGTTTCAGTTGGAGCTGAATCAAAACGAATAACAACTGCCGCAATGGTTGCTACGCGGCTCAAAAAGCAAAAAAAAATGTAAACAAACAAACGAAGTTTTAATAAAACGTTATCAAAATTGTTGGCATAAATCAAAGAGCGATGCATATAACAGTCTCCTGCTGTGCGCCGGGCAAAGGGTTAAAAAAGCATTTCGAATATAGAGCGAGCGACAGGTAAAATGGCGCAGACACAAAAACCAGCGGCAGGTGAGCTACTGGCAGTCGCACCTGGAATACGCTTCTATTGAGAGAGGCCTAAAAGGGAATTTAGAAGTATTTGCTTGTTCCTGTAGCTGTCATAATGAACAATAAAAAATGTATTAAGAGTATCGAAAATTCTATATACAAAATCTATGAATATCTATGAATTAATTAAATATAGATTAACAAATTAATTAGCTAATGCTAGCGATAGTTATCGATAACTTTAGTTACATTTAAGTGGTTAAGTTAAATTGATATTAATACTCATAAATACTTTGCTTGCCACTTACGTATAAGTCGAGTCTTCAAAGGGTGTTCTAGCCCAATAATTATGGAAACCGATACATTTTCGATATATATCGATATTGAAAGAGCACATTATTCAAACCTCAAATAAAGCTAAATCAATATAGTTTAAGCTAAATTAAACAGATACAGCTGCAACATGCCTAAAATAATATTATCCGACTGCAATATACCCTGCTTTCATGTAGTACTCTTTCAGCAGATACATATCGATATATATCGATTTTGAAGACGCATACTAAATAAATTTAGTTAAGATTTAACTTAAATTTGCATCTTAAACATACGAAAAAAAAAACATTGACCCCACTGCCACATACCCTGTCCTCTTCTACAGCCCTGTCTGCAGCGCTTTGCTTGTGTTTTCCGCTTATGTTTGTGCCAACTTCTTGAGCTGTACACAAAGTGTTATAGATAGTTGTCATTACGCTCGCTGGCAAATTATAATATGTCGAGTTCTCGAAGAGTCATTTGAGTTGAGCTGGAAAACCGCAGCTGGTACAAACTTTTATTAAGTTCGCCGTAGCGATTGTTGTGCGTGATTGTTGTTTGTGGTTTATCGTTTGTGGTTGTTGTGGCTTGTTCTGCTTGTTGTTGTTGTTGTTGGTGTTGTGCGCACAAATCCAAATAATTGAAGCCCTGAAGCCTATGACAAACGCACAACAACGCACATTTAATGGGTGTGTACGTGTGTGTGTGTGTGTCTGCATGTTCATGTCATTTGAGTCGATGAATTGATTTATGCGCTTGTTTGTCAGTTGACCTGCAACTTGTGCATAAATTTCAAATTTCGCATTGCTCATACGCCGTGTCGTGCCGTGCCTTGCCTTGCCGTGCCGTGCTGCACACCACTAATACACATGTCCGAAAACTTTCCAACAACAACAATTGCATGTGTGCGTGTTTGCCAAAGTGGGCGTGGCTCGGCGCAAGGTGCTGGTTGACATTGCCCTGCAGATTGTTTCGCCAAGTTTTCATGTCGCCTGCCATCAAAAACTTTGCCCGGCATCTTCATAAATATTTTGAGTTGTTGTCTAACGATACGCGGCAGCAACAACATCCAGCCAAAGTCATGGATGTGGCAGCAGCTGTACACGAAGTAGTAGCAGCCGCAGTAGACGCATGTGAAGAAGAAGAAGAACAAGCATAGAACAAACAACAAGTATGTTCAACTATTTTAAGCGCGCTTAAAAGCCTTGAAACAAAATATATTTCGTTTAGTATTTAGTTCCTGCCAAAAGCAGACCAAGGCTAAAATTTTACTAAGCGAGAGTGAGTGATGGACGTGCAGATACCGTGCAACAAACAAACTGAGCTTAACTTCGAGTGTGGAAATCTTAGAGCTAACTCAAGTTACATAAGAACTCTAGCCTATTTCATGCTTTATCTCACACTGTTTATTTAAAATGTAAAATCGATATTTATCGATCACACAACTCCCACATATTCTGTCTGTCTTTTCATATACCCTCTCTGCTCCCGCCTTTGGCATATCTACAGGGTATACAAATAACTTACAACTTGTGCTTTTTGGGGATTTCCTGTTGGAACACAGTTTCGTTAACTTTGGCTTAAGTCAGTTCCGCCTCAGCTGAGCTAAAAAATAAAAGAGAAACTTATATATGCTACAGATTTGAAAAAAAAAAAACAAAAACAACCACAAAAAGTTCAAATTGAAAAAAAAAACTTAAAGGCAATATTTTTCAATTTCCCAAGCCTCAAATAACTCATCAGAAACAGATGCAGATTTATATATATATATATATATATATATATATATATATATATATATATATATATATATATATATATATATATATATATATATTATCGATCATTTATGGATTACAGCCTTTAACTTTGACAAAAGCAGCTCAAGCATAACGTAAAATCAATTATCGATAACTTATCGATACACTAAGCATTCACCAACAAACGTAATTGAAGTAAGCGTGGAGGTCGCGAATCGAAACTGCAAACGGTTTTCTTTGAGCTCTTGTTCTATTCCCTGATTGAATGCCGAAACAAACGCAATTCAAGCAATCACGTAGCAAACTGCAGGTTTCAAGTGACCGTGCTGGATAATGCGGGTGTTAATAATCGCCTGGACGACTCAATGACTGACTGTCTGTATTGCAGACAGCCCCGCTGCGCGAATTTTTGCCAAAGGGCTGACTGCAAGAGCTGAACACGAAAATAAAGCACGCCAAAAAAAGAGAAAAAAAGAAAAATAAATGAAACAAAACAAGAAAAATGAAACCTACTGGCAAACGGAAAACAAGCTGAAGGAAAATACCAGCAAATGAAAATCGCACAACAATTTTCCATTTCCATTTACATTTCGTTGCCGTCCCGCTGGGTACAAACGGTTGTTGTTGTGTTGTTGCGACAAACAGCAGGAGGTCCAAGTACAAGGCCCGCTCCTCGCTCGACCGCATGGACCTCCCACCGGTCATATGCACGCAATAACAGCGAAACTTGGCGCTTCACTCAAAATAATGATGACTTTTTACCATTGGTCAAAGCGAGCACTCGCACGCCTTTGTGTGTGGCGGACTGTGTGGGAATGTATAAAGCTTGAATTCATTTAAATGGTCGAGCAATATGAAATTGCCATGTCAAAACAACTTAGAGATAAGCGTGAAAATTGTGATTTATGTGTTATCGATAAATTATCGAAATTTTTCAAATGATTTAATGGCTGACATGATTATTTGCATTTTAATTTATTGAATAAAAATTATTTAACTAGCTATAGAAGGCAATTTAAATAGTATCTTAAGAGCTATCGATGACTTATCGATAAATTTTAGGTATTGAAGTTGGGTGTATTATAAGATAATCATAAGTTGTGTTTGTTAACGATAACATAGCTAAATACAGAGTTATGAAAATGTAGTTTCAGTTATTATTACTAATCTATAGTTTTTGATGTAATAAAATCGATTAATATTGGATAATCAATCGAAATAGTTAATTGACTCTTCATACTGCTACACATATTTGACAAATCTAAAATCACTTGCTAAACATGTAATAGCTCGTTTTGTTATCGATAGGCATTACGCTTCGTTATACTTCACAATATTCATGACGAAAGTGCCTTAGTGTGAAGTAATCTGTTGCACAATTTATAAGAAGTGCGCTACTCGCATACATCATGCTCTGTTATTTATCGCTTGAAATCGATAAATTTATCGTTGGAACTGGCTTAGGTGGCCACTTCATGCTCGAATACTGGGCGATCTATTTAAGGCGCTGGCTTTTCCAGCTCGTTAATCAACCATAATAGCACACAGGCTCGCGATGGCCAGCACGGTTATCCTATCTCTAAGACTCCACGTTCCGACACTCGCTCAGCCGCCGCAGCGAGCCCCCTCTTCGCTTGTTGGCTAACCAAGTGTAATGCACAGCACACAACATGCAAAAAGTTATACGAGAGGCGCCTGCACCTAAAAAAATAAATAAGTTGTAAGTGCGCTAAGGGAGAGTGAGTGCTGTTCGACTAGCTAAATACCCTAGAGCAGTCAGAAGTGGTGTATAACAGCTGACAAAGGTCAGTATGGCTATATGTAAATAAATAAAATATGTATGTGATGCATGATAATATATGGCGCCCATGAGTTATGTATATGCTTGCATAGTTTTAGAAGAATATCAATAAATATCGATAAAGCGATAGAACAAAGCGTGAGAACTGATGTGTTGACTCTGTTAGAACAGATTTTTTTATTTATATTTTAAATGTTATAAGCGTTACAGTATTGAGAATATTATAAGCAAATCGATATATATCGATATTTGCAAGTTTATTAATACATATAAAAGCAGTTCATGTTCTATATATGAAACACGATTATACTTATCAGCATATTTTGTTGACATTTCAACTATAGGACAAAGAGTTGATACAAAAGAAAATCGATATTTTTCGATAACAGCAAGTTATGGAAATATAAAGCTTATTCTTATGCTGCTTTGTGATATGAAGATGTGATATATAGAAGAATAGATTACATTGTATACTTCAAAGCATCATATATTGATCTATATAAAGACTATAGATCAACTTGATTACTTTTAAGGATATGAGCTATATACCCATTCCTGTATTTATTAAATGGGCATTTGTATAGAAGAACTTGCACACAGCATCACTTGGACACAGACACTCACACACCTAGTTGTTGTCCATAAGCCAAGTCATGTATCCTCTCTCTCTTTCGCTCACTCCTGGCTGTGCCATTGCCATTCTCCCTGAGCTGTTGCAAGTGAACACGGTAGATTTGGCACTTTGAAAGGCAGCAACAAAACGCATAAATGTAGCGCACACAGACACACACACACACACACACACACACACACACACACACACTAGCTGCTCTCCTCAGAGTGTGTGTGTTATAGTGAAGCTATCTCGCTCTGGTTATCTCGCCATCTCTATCTCGCTCTAAGTACTTTTGGCCTTGTTTGCACCCGTGGGGCCAACTTCAATTCAAAGCGAACAAACTAATTTCCTATGCAAATTGAATGGCAGTCAAGTGTGCGAAGTTCGAGATACATTTGCAGACTGCAGCGGCAAATGCTTTTAAAAACAAACCCAGCCACGCCACACACGTCACTCCGTCCACTCCACGACCGTCTCTACCGCATCTCAATTCCCACATGTGAGCGTGTGTGTTGCCAAAAACTGTGTCAGTTTAAGTCTAAGCCAGGCAGCCGCTGTCTTCCCCGTTTTGGTCGACGCCTCTGCTGCCTGGTTTTATATAATTTACTTTTCATTTTAATTACTAAGTGGTTTGTGCAAATTAATTGCCACCCGCACTTGAATCCGTATGCACATCCTCACCCACATCCGTATCCGCATCTACATCCTCAGTGGCGAAAAACAATGCAACTCTCGGGGCGAAGCAAATATTTGACTGCAAATTATAGACGCACGTGCGTCGGCCCATAGTAATTCTTTTTCTGTTTCGATATTTGGCCATATTTGCATAGACGAAAATCAAACAACGCAACTCGACAGCGCTACCAGTGCGGGGCAAATGAAAATCGGAAGTTGGGAAATGCGACTGCGCGACGGGGGCAATTGGCATGAGGTATTGGGTTTTTGGATACGCATATGCACATTTGATATGCATATGAAAACACAACTGTAATCTGCATGCAAATATACAAAACAAGAGCTAGAAGTCTGATGGACTGGCAGATACTCTCTATCTGGAGATTGATACGGGATGATGATGATGTATGCTGTATGCTGCAATGGAGATGCGGATATGCATATCTGCGGATGTGCAGATATGCGTTTCACGCTTTTCACGCTTTTCACGCTTTTCACGCGTTTCACGCGTTTCACGCTTTTCACGCTTTTCACGCTTTTCACGCGTTTCACGCTTTTCACGCGTTTCACGCTTTTCACGCGTTTCACGCTTTTCACGCGTTTCACGCTTTTCGCGCGTTTCACGCTTTTCACGCTTTTTACGCTTTTCACGCGATTCATGCATGTACTGACGCGGATTTCGCTTCACGTTCACGTTCATGCGTTTCACGCGTTTCACGCTTTTCGCGTGAGAATTTGCGGATGTGCGGATGTGAGAATTTGCGGATGTGCGGATGTGAGAATATGCGGATGTGCGGATATGCGTTTCACGTGTATCACGCGTTTCACGCGTTTCACGCTTTTGGCGCGTTTCACGCTTTTCACGCGTTTCACGCTTTTCACGCTTTTCACGCGTTTCATGCATGTACTGCTCTTCACGCGTTCATGCGTCACACGCTGAAATGATGCGAATATGAAGATACATATGCGGATTGCGCGCTTCCACGCGTTTCTCTCTTTCTCACGCGTCCACGATTTTCACGCTTCTTATGCTTTTCACGCTTGAATGATGATGATATGAAGATACGAATTTGCGGATCTGTGGATGAGCGGATATGCTGATATGCGGATATACAGATGTGCGGATATGCGGATGTGCGGATATTCGGATGAGCGGATGTGTGGAACTGCGCATGTGAGGATATGCGGATGTGTTGATGTACGGATATGCGGATGTGAGAATTTGCGGATGTGCGGATGTGCGGATATGCGGATGTGCGGATATGCGGATATGCGGATGTGCTTTTCACGCGTTTCACGCTTTTCACGCGTTTCTCTCTTTCTCACGGTTACATGATGATGATATCAAGATATGAAATTTGCGGATCTGCGGATGAGCGGATATGCGGATGTGGGAATTTGCGGATGTGCGGATGTGAGAATATGCGGATATGAGAATTTGCGGATGTGCGGATGTGAGAATATGCGGATATGCGGATGTGAGAGTTTGCGGATGTGCGGATGTGAGAAATTGCGGATGTGCGGATGTGAGAATTTGCGGATGTGAGAAATTGCGGATGTGCGGATGTGAGAATATGCGGATGTGAGAATTTGCGGATGTGCGGATGTGAGAATATGCGGATGTGAGAATTTGGATGTGAGAATATGCGGATATGCGGATATGCGTTCACGCTTTTCGCGCGTTTCGCGCGTTGTGGGAATTTGCGGATGTGAGAATATGCGGATATGAGAATTTGCGGATGGGCGGATGTGAGAATATGCGGATGTGCGGATGTGAGAGTTTGCGGATGTGCGGATGTGAGAATTTGCGGATATGAGAATATGCGGATATGCGGATGGGCGGATGTGAGAATATGCGGATATGCGGATGTGAGAATTTGCGGATGTGCGGATGTGAGAATTTGCGGATGGGCGGATGTGAGAATATGCGGATGTGCGGATGTGAGAGTTTGCGGATGTGCGGATGTGCGGATGTGAGAATATGCGGATGTGAGAAATTGCGGATGTGCGGATGTGAGAATATGCGGATGTAAGAATTTGCGGATGTGAGAATATGCGGATATCAGAATTTGCGGATGTGCGGATGTGAGAATATGCGGATATGCGGATGTGAGAATTTGCGGATGTGCGGATGTGAGAATTTGCGGATGTGCGGATGTGAGAATTTGCGGATGTGCGGATGTGAGGATTTGCGGATGTGCGGATGTGAGAATATGCGGATGTGCGGATATGCGTTCACGCTTTTCGCGCGTTTCACGCTTTTCACGCTTTTCACGCTTTTCGCGCGTTTCACGCTTTTCGCGCGTTTCACGCGTTTCACGCTTTTCACGCTTTTCGCGCGTTTCACGCGTTTCACGCGTTTCACGCTTTTCACGCTTTTCACGCGTTTCACGCTTTTCACGCGTTTCACGCTTTTCGCGCGTTTCACGCGTTTCGCGCTTTTCGCGCGTTTCGCGCGTTTCACGCGTTTCGCGCTTTTCGCGCGTTTCGCGCGTTTCACGCGTTTCGCGCGTTTCACGCGATTCACGCTTTTCACGCGTTTCACGCTTTTCACGCTTTTCACGCGTTTCATGCATGTACTGCTCTTCACGCGTTCATGCGTCACACGCTGAAATGATGCGAATATGAAGATACATATGCGGATTGCGCGCTTCCACGCGTTTCTCTCTTTCTCACGCGTCCACGATTTTCACGCTTCTTATGCTTTTCACGCTTGAATGATGATGATATGAAGATACGAATTTGCGGATCTGTGGATGAGCGGATATGCTGATATGCGGATATACAGATGTGCGGATATGCGGATGTGCGGATATTCGGATGAGCGGATATGCGGATGTGGGAATTTGCGGATGTGCGGATGTGAGAATATGCGGATATGAGAATTTGCGGATGTGCGGATGTGAGAATATGCGGATATGCGGATGTGAGAGTTTGCGGATGTGCGGATGTGAGAATTTGCGGATGTGCGGATCTGCGGATGGGCGGATGTGAGAATTTGCGGATGTGAGAATATGCGGATGTGAGAAATTGCGGATGTGCGGATGTGAGAATATGCGGATGTGAGAATTTGCGGATGTGCGGATGTGAGAATATGCGGATATGCGGATATGCGTTCACGCTTTTCGCGCGTTTCGCGCGTTGTGGGAATTTGCGGATGTGAGAATATGCGGATATGAGAATTTGCGGATGTGCGGATGTGAGAATATGCGGATATGCGGATATGCGGATGTGAGAATTTGCGGATGTGCGGATGTGAGAATTTGCGGATGTGCGGATGGGCGGATGTGAGAATTTGCGGATGTGAGAATATGCGGATATGCGGATGTGAGAATATGCGGATATGCGGATGTGAGAATTTGCGGATATGCGGATGTTAGAATTTGCGGATGTGCGGATATGCGTTCACGCTTTTCGCGCGTTTCACACGTTTCGCGCGTTTCACGCTTTTCGCGCGTTTCACGCGTTTCATGCTTTTCGCGCGTTTCACGCGTTTCACGCTTTTCGCGCGTTTCGCGCGTTTCACGCTTTTCGCGCGTTTCACGCGTTTCACGCTTTTCACGCGTTTCACGCTTTTCACGCGTTTCGCGCGTTTCGCGCGTTTCACGCTTTTCACGCGTTTCACGCTTTTCACGCTTTTGGCGCGTTTCACGCGATTCACGCTTTTCGCGCGTTTCACGCTTTTCACGCGTTTCACGCTTTTCACGCTTTTCACGCGTTTCATGCATGTACTGCTCTTCACGCGTTCATGCGTCACACGCTGAAATGATGCGAATATGAAGATACATATGCGGATTGCGCGCTTCCACGCGTTTCTCTCTTTCTCACGCGTCCACGATTTTCACGCTTCTTATGCTTTTCACGCTTGAATGATGATGATATGAAGATACGAATTTGCGGATCTGTGGATGAGCGAATATGCTGATATGCGGATATACAGATGTGCGGATATGCGGATGTGCGGATATTCGGATGAGCGGATGTGTGGAACTGCGCATGTGAGGATATGCGGATGTGTTGATGTACGGATATGCGGATGTGAGAGTTTGCGGATGTGCGGATGTGAGAATTTGCGGATGTGCGGATCTGCGGATGGGCGGATGTGAGAATTTGCGGATGTGAGAATATGCGGATGTGAGAAATTGCGGATGTGCGGATGTGAGAATATGCGGATGTGAGAATTTGCGGATGTGCGGATGTGAGAATATGCGGATATGCGGATATGCGTTCACGCTTTTCGCGCGTTGTGGGAATTTGCGGATGTGAGAATATGCGGATATGAGAATTTGCGGATGTGCGGATGTGAGAATATGCGGATATGCGGATATGCGGATGTGAGAATTTGCGGATGTGAGAATTTGCGGATGTGCGGATGGGCGGATGTGAGAATTTGCGGATGTGAGAATATGCGGATATGCGGATGTGAGAATATGCGGATATGCGGATGTGAGAATTTGCGGATATGCGGATGTTAGAATTTGCGGATGTGAGAATATGCGGATGTGCGGATATGCGTTCACGCTTTTCGCGCGTTTCACGCGTTTCACGCTTTTCACGCGTTTCACGCTTTTCACGCGTTTCGCGCGTTTCGCGCGTTTCACGCGTTTCACGCTTTTCACGCGTTTCACGCTTTTCACGCTTTTGGCGCGTTTCACGCGATTCACGCTTTTCGCGCGTTTCACGCTTTTCGCGCGTTTCACGCTTTTCGCGCGTTTCACGCTTTTCACGCGTTTCATGCATGTACTGCTCTTCACGCGTTCATGCGTCACACGCTGAAATGATGCGAATATGAAGATACATATGCGGATTGCGCGCTTCCACGCGTTTCTCTCTTTCTCACGCGTCCACGATTTTCACGCTTCTTATGCTTTTCACGCTTGAATGATGATGATATGAAGATACGAATTTGCGGATCTGTGGATGAGCGGATATGCTGATATGCGGATATACAGATGTGCGGATATGCGGATGTGCGGATATTCGGATGAGCGGATGTGTGGAACTGCGCATGTGAGGATATGCGGATGTGTTGATGTACGGATATGCGGATGTGAGAATTTGCGGATGTGCGGATGTGAGAATATGCGGATATGCGGATGTGAGAGTTTGCGGATGTGCGGATGTGAGAATTTGCGGATGTGCGGATCTGCGGATGGGCGGATGTGAGAATTTGCGGATGTGAGAATATGCGGATGTGAGAAATTGCGGATGTGCGGATGTGAGAATATGCGGATGTGAGAATTTGCGGATGTGCGGATGTGAGAATATGCGGATATGCGGATATGCGTTCACGCTTTTCGCGCGTTGTGGGAATTTGCGGATGTGAGAATATGCGGATATGAGAATTTGCGGATGTGAGAATATGCGGATATGCGGATATGCGGATGTGAGAATTTGCGGATGTGAGAATATGCGGATATGCGGATGTGAGAATATGCGGATATGCGGATGTGAGAATTTGCGGATATGCGGATGTGAGAATTTGCGGATGTGCAGATGTGAGAATATGCGGATGTGCGGATATGCGTTCACGCTTTTCGCGCGTTTCACGCGTTTCGCGCGTTTCACGCGTTTCGCGCGTTTCACGCGTTTCGCGCGTTTCACGCGTTTCGCGCGTTTCACGCGTTTCGCGCGTTTCACGCGTTTCGCGCGTTTCACGCGTTTCGCGCGTTTCACGCTTTTCACGCTTTTCGCGCGTTTCACGCGTTTCATGCTTTTCGCGCGTTTCACGCGTTTCACGCTTTTCGCGCGTTTCGCGCGTTTCACGCTTTTCGCGCGTTTCACGCGTTTCGCGCGTTTCACGCGTTTCACGCGTTTCGCGCGTTTCACGCGTTTCACGCGTTTCATGCATGTACTGCTCTTCACGCGTTCATGCGTCACACGCTGAAATGATGCGAATATGAAGATACATATGCGGATTGCGCGCTTCCACGCGTTTCTCTCTTTCTCACGCGTCCACGATTTTCACGCTTCTTATGCTTTTCACGCTTGAATGATGATGATATGAAGATACGAATTTGCGGATCTGTGGATGAGCGGATATGCTGATATGCGGATATACAGATGTGCGGATATGCGGATGTGCGGATATTCGGATGAGCGGATGTGTGGAACTGCGCATGTGAGGATATGCGGATGTGTTGATGTACGGATATGCGGATGTGAGAATTTGCGGATGTGCGGATGTGAGAATATGCGGATATGCGGATGTGAGAGTTTGCGGATGTGCGGATGTGAGAATTTGCGGATGTGCGGATCTGCGGATGGGCGGATGTGAGAATTTGCGGATGTGAGAATATGCGGATGTGAGAAATTGCGGATGTGCGGATGTGAGAATTTGCGGATGTGCGGATGTGAGAATATGCGGATATGCGGATATGCGTTCACGCTTTTCGCGCGTTGTGGGAATTTGCGGATGTGAGAATATGCGGATATGAGAATTTGCGGATGTGCGGATGTGAGAATATGCGGATATGCGGATATGCGGATGTGAGAATTTGCGGATGTGCGGATGTGAGAATTTGCGGATGTGCGGATGGGCGGATGTGAGAATTTGCGGATGTGAGAATATGCGGATATGCGGATGTGGAATATGCGGATATGCGGATGTGAGAATTTGCGGATATGCGGATGTGAGAATATGCGGATGTGCGGATGTGAGAATATGCGGATGTGCGGATATGCGTTCACGCTTTTCGCGCGTTTCACGCGTTTCACGCTTTTCGCGCGTTTCGCGCGTTTCACGCTTTTCGCGCGTTTCACGCTTTTCACGCGTTTCACGCGTTTCACGCTTTTCGCGCGTTTCGCGCGTTTCACGCTTTTCGCGCGTTTCACGCGTTTCACGCTTTTCGCGCGTTTCACGCTTTTCGCGCGTTTCACGCATTTCGCGCGTTTCACGCTTTTCGCGCGTTTCACGCTTTTCACGCGTTTCGCGCGTTTCACGCGTTTCGCGCGTTTCACGCTTTTCGCGCGTTTCACGCTTTTCGCGCGTTTCACGCTTTTCGCGCGTTTCACGCGTTTCACGCTTTTCGCGCTTTTCGCGCGTTTCACGCGTTTCACGCTTTTCACGCGTTTCACGCTTTTCACGCGTTTCACGCTTTTCACGCGTTTCACGCGTTTCATGCATGTACTGACGCGGATTTCGCTTTAGCTCTTCACGCGTTCATGCGTCACACGCTGATATGCTGATATGCGGATATACAGATGTGCGGATATGCGGATGTGCGGATATTCGGATGAGCGGATGTGTGGAACTGCGCATGTGAGGATATGCGGATGTGTTGATGTGCGGATATGCGGATGTGAGAATTTGCGGATGTGCGGATGGGCGGATATGCGGATGTGAGAATTTGCGGATATGCGGATGTGAGAATTTGCGGATGTGAGAATATGCGGATGTGCGGATATGCGTTTCACGCGTTTCACGTGTTTCACGCTTTTCACGCTTTTCACGCGTTTCGCGCGTTTCACGCTTTTCGCGCGTTTCATGCATGTACTGACGCGGATTTCGCTTTAGCTCTTCACGCGTTCATGCGTCACACGCTGATATGCTGATATGCGGATATACAGATGTGCGGATATGCGGATGTGCGGATATTCGGATGAGCGGATGTGTGGAACTGCGCATGTGAGGATATGCGGATGTGTTGATGTGCGGATATGCGGATGCGCGGATGTGCGGATATGCGGATGTACGGATGGGCGGATATGCGGATGTGAGAATTTGCGGATGTGAGAATATGCGGATGTGCGGATGTGAGAATATGCGGATATGCGGATGTGAGAATTTGCGGATGTGCGGATGTGAGAATATGCGGATGTGCGGATATGCGTTCACGCTTTTCGCGCGTTTCACGCGTTTCACGCTTTTCGCGCGTTTCACGCTTTTCGCGCGTTTCACGCATTTCGCGCGTTTCACGCTTTTCACGCTTTTCGCGCGTTTCACGCTTTTCACGCGTTTCACCTTTTCACGCGTTTCGCGCGTTTCACGCGTTTCACGCGTTTCACGCTTTTCACGCGTTTCACGCTTTTCGCGCGTTTCACGCTTTTCGCGCGTTTCACGCTTTTCACGCTTTTCACGCGTTTCGCGCGTTTCACGCGTTTCACGCTTTTCGCGCGTTTCACGCTTTTGGCGCGTTTCACGCGTTTCTCGCGATTCACACTTTTCACGCTTTTCGCGCGTTTCACGCTTTTCACGCGTTTCATGCATGTACTGCTCTTCACGCGTTCATGCGTCACACGCTGAAATGATGCGAATATGAAGATACATATGCGGATTGCGCGCTTCCACGCGTTTCTCTCTTTCTCACGCGTCCACGATTTTCACGCTTCTTATGCTTTTCACGCTTGAATGATGATGATATGAAGATACGAATTTGCGGATCTGTGGATGAGCGGATATGCTGATATGCGGATATACAGATGTGCGGATATGCGGATGTGCGGATATTCGGATGAGCGGATGTGTGGAACTGCGCATGTGAGGATATGCGGATGTGTTGATGTACGGATATGCGGATGTGAGAATTTGCGGATGTGCGGATATGCGGATGTGCGGATATGCGGATATGCGGATGTGCTTTTCACGCGTTTCACGCTTTTCACGCGTTTCTCTCTTTCTCACGGTTACATGATGATGATATCAAGATATGAAATTTGCGGATCTGCGGATGAGCGGATATGCGGATGTGGGAATTTGCGGATGTGCGGATGTGAGAATATGCGGATATGAGAATTTGCGGATGTGCGGATGTGAGAATATGCGGATATGCGGATATGCGTTCACGCTTTTCGCGCGTTTCACGCTTTTCGCGCGTTTCACGCGTTTCACGCTTTTCGCGCGTTTCACGCTTTTCGCGCGTTTCACGCGTTTCACGCTTTTCGCGCGTTTCACGCGTTTCACGCTTTTCACGCGTTTCACGCTTTTCACGCGTTTCATGCATGTACTGACGCGGATTTCGCTTTAGCTCTTCACGCGTTCATGCGTCACACGCTGATATGCTGATATGCGGATATACAGATGTGCGGATATGCGGATGTGCGGATATTCGGATGAGCGGATGTGTGGAACTGCGCATGTGAGGATATGCGGATGTGTTGATGTGCGGATATGCGGATGTGAGAATTTGCGGATGTGCGGATGGGCGGATATGCGGATGTGAGAATTTGCGGATATGCGGATGTGAGAATTTGCGGATGTGAGAATATGCGGATGTGCGGATATGCGTTTCACGCGTTTCACGTGTTTCACGCTTTTCACGCTTTTCACGCTTTTCACGCGTTTCGCGCGTTTCACGCTTTTCGCGCGTTTCATGCATGTACTGACGCGGATTTCGCTTTAGCTCTTCACGCGTTCATGCGTCACACGCTGATATGCTGATATGCGGATATACAGATGTGCGGATATGCGGATGTGCGGATATTCGGATGAGCGGATGTGTGGAACTGCGCATGTGAGGATATGCGGATGTGTTGATGTGCGGATATGCGGATGCGCGGATGTGCGGATATGCGGATGTACGGATATGCGGATGTGCGGATATGCGGATCTGCGGATGGGCGGATATGCGGATGTGAGAATTTGCGGATATGCGGATGTGAGAATTTGCGGATGTGAGAATATGCGGATGTGCGGATATGCGTTTCACGCGTTTCACGTGTTTCACGCTTTTCACGCTTTTCACGCTTTTCACGCTTTTCACGCGTTTCGCGCGTTTCACGCTTTTCGCGCGTTTCATGCATGTACTGACGCGGATTTCGCTTTAGCTCTTCACGCGTTCATGCGTCACACGCTGATATGCGGATATACAGATGTGCGGATATGCGGATGTGCGGATATGCGGATGTGCGGATATTCGGATGAGCGGATGTGTGGAACTGCGGATGTGAGGATATGCGGATGTGTTGATGTGCGGATATGCGGATGTGAGAATTTGCGGATGTGCGGATATGCGGATGTGCGGATATGCGGATATGCGGATGTGCGGATATGCGGATCTGCGGATGGGCGGATATGCGGATGTGAGAATTTGCGGATATGCGGATGTGAGAATTTGCGGATGTGAGAATATGCGGATGTGCGGATATGCGTTTCACGCGTTTTACGCTTTTCGCGCGTTTCACGCTTTTCGCGCGTTTCACGCTTTTCACGCGTTTCACGCTTTTCACGCGTTTCGCGCGTTTCACGCGTTTCACGCTTTTCACGCGTTTCACGCTTTTCACGCGTTTCATGCATGTACTGACGCGGATTTCGCTTTAGCTCTTCACGCGTTCATGCGTCACACGCTGAAATGATGCGAATATGAAGATACATATGCGGATTGCGCGCTTCCACGCGTTTCTCTGTTTCTCACGCTTACATGATGATGATATGAAGATACGAAATTTTCGGATCTGTGGATGAGCGGATATGCGGTTATGCGGATGTGCGGATGTGTAAGCTTACAAAATAAATCATATATGCTTTCTATAGTATATTAATCGATTTGATGGCATTCCAATGCAAAGACGAAAACAATTATTTTAATCCAGCTAAGAGACAGAGAGCAAGAAAGAGAGAGAACTCGACAGAAACCCATTAAAGCAAACCCGAAGTGAAGTATTTATTATAGGCTGTGGGTCGAGATCGAGGCTGGGATTGGGGATAGCTTTAGGGCTGGGCGGCAGCACTTAAAAATTCCCAACAGATAAGACCTGGCTGACAAGTAGCGTGATGCGTGGTCAGCGTAAAAATGAAACTCATTCGTCATACGAGAGCCAAGTCAAAGCGCAAAGCCCAAGCAAAACCCAAAGACCAAGCTGAAGCCAGAAGAAGGTCGAGCAGCACCAGCACCAGCACCAGCAGCATCTGTGAGATGGTGAAGAAGATGCTGTAACTAAGGCTGAAGCAGTAGCAGGAAAAGTAGACGGTCGACGGTAAACACACACGCACGTGTGTGGACTCTGACAAGGATCTGGGCAGTAGATGAGAGGGAGCTGCTGTTGTTGCAACTATGGCAGCATTTATGATGCTTTGATATATTGAAGTGGCTGCCAGGCAGAAGGACAGAGGAGCAAATACCCAGCGACAACTCGACTAGCACATTGCAATGCCCTGCAAGCCGTGGTGGATAGAAATTGGGGTAGTCGCAGTAGTTCAAGTTAAGATATGCAAATGTTAGTTGATATGGAGCCGGATGAAACTTAACCAAAGTCTGAGAAGAGACTATATAGAAAAGACTATATAGAAAAGCGAGAAACTAGCTAGAGGATAATTTAAAGGGATACACAACAGAGGCTGGCTTCAATCAGGGTAGCTGTCAGTCGGCCATACTTCAACTTCTACATGCTATTGTCGCCACTGTTGGCATGACAAACAAGCGCCATCAGTTGACAGTCATAAAATCAAACAACGCACACCCTCACACCCGTCCGTCCACACACGCATATGAAGTAGGAGACAGGATATGAAGCCCCAATGATGGAGCGAGTCGCCGCTTATGCAGCTCAAATATTTTTGCAACAATTTCGCTCTCGTTTGCTGGGTAAATTTACTTTTAGTTATGCGGCCATTTGCAACAAGAAGCAGCGGCAACATTTCAGCAAAACTGGCCGCGGGCTGAACAGCCAGCAAAGTCCTGTGCCGGACAGCAGCTAGAAGTGGAGCTGAAGCTGGGCTGGAGCGGAAAGGAGAACGGAAACGGGAAGACATGGCTGCCTGGGTGTGAGAGCGAATGCCTTTGTACGGCGAGAGCATCTAATTGATTGACAGGATGAGGGTAGCTGCCACTCTGGGCATAATTAAAAGCACATTTATTTCAATTTTCCACGCTAAAGTGGCCATCGACCCACTCAACCACTCAGCCAGCCAGCAAGCGTGAGCGCACCAGAACAGGACGTCGCCAGGACAACAAATGAAATACGCCTGACAATCTCAGACTGCCTGGCCGAGACATCAAGTAATTGATGAAGAGCAAAGAGTATGGACATACATGATGGCCGAAATGAGAATACTCTAACTTTTTTCTATATATAAGATTAAGAAAGTCGAAAGGCAGTCGACAGAGAGAGAGAGGGAGAGAGTGTGAGTTGACTAGATTTGGCTATGAGATAAGTTGAAGGCTAGACTTGCATTATATTAAGGCATGATCTATGGTTAAAATATGATATGAGATATGAGATGTCTTATATATGATATTATACTATTATATACATATATAGATTTTTATTCATTTAATTTCATTTCATTTTTAAATTTCATTTAAGTAACTACTCACAACCACTTCTCTTATACCCAATGCTAGGGTATTTGTCGTTCGTACAGCTCACTTAAATGCCGTCAAGAACCTGGTAACAGATTCAGTTAAAGCCTGACTAATAGAATATCATCCCATCCAAAAGTGTTGCCTACATTTCGGGGCGCAAACTCAATTTCAATGTCAAATTCAAAATCCAAATCGAAAATAAAATTTGCTTTCAATTACATACAGTTAGAGGTCGTCTAATAATTCAAAGCAACACTCAAAAAGAACCCACCCACCTCCCTTCTACGCCGCCCCCTCGCTAACAGTTATTGTAAAATTTAGTTAAAGAGCCTGCAAACAATTGCGCATTAATCACTTGGGGTCCGGGTCGAAAAAGGAGCCTGCCAAAGACAGCATTGAGAAGCACTTGACGTTGTCACAGACACACGCATTACTTCCAGACGAGCAGCAACTGGGGCGGAATTTTCGAGGCACTGAGGCGAGGGACGCTGCTTGACGTGTTGGCTAATTAAATTATAGAGAAATCAAATGTCAAAAATAAACTTTGAGTTTGATGCGAATATGAACGGAAGGGAAAATGTGAATTTTATTAAAATAGTTGGAGGCTAAATAATTGTGTGGTGGATTGATTGATAGATTGAGGCAGGTCGAGTGAGTGTTAGACTAATTAAAAAAAGGGCTGATGCTTAAATTAATTGACTGACTGATCTGTAGATTAATTGAATGATTGATTGATTGACCAATTATGATATTGACGATCTTACGAAATGATTGGTTGATTGACTCACTGCATTAATAATAAAACACGATATAATTCCATTTGGATCATTGATTGACTTCTGAATGATTGATTGATTGACAAGTTGAAAAACCATAGTCTGCTTGGTCTGTTTGTTGAATGACTGATTCATTGATTGACCAATTTGTTTTCTGAACGATTAAATGAGTGATTGACTGACTGACTACATAAGTAAAGTAGAGCTGAATGAAGAGATTTATTGAAAGATAACAACTGATTGATTAGTTGTCTCAATGATTTATTGCAAAATGAAAAACGCGTTAAGTCCATTGGAAATTCTGTGAGAAAATCATTTGAGTCTTGCAATGCCTCATTATTGTAGCTTTTAGATAAATACGCAAACATTTGTCTATTGTCTGAGTGTTGTGTCAAAGTAGCTAGCTAGCTAGCTAAGTGAATCGAGAAATGAAACTAAGCAACGCCAATCTGGAGAGCAGCCAGCAGTCAGTGAGTCAGTGAGGCAAGCAGTCAGGCAGTAAGGCTTCCAACTTCCAATTCCTCTAACCAGCCATTAGACGAAGTTGCTCTGGCAACTTCTACGCTTTAGAATTTGCTCATAAATTGGTTCAATTATGGCCGGCAAATTGTTAAACAACATTTTCATAATTATCAGCCAAGCAGCCATTGAGTGCAGACCACAAGACGAGGCTTCAACATCCAGCCAAAGTGCCAATGATCTGCTCAATTATACCCTGTATCTATGGGGGATGGAGAAGGATAGATGAAAGTCTTTTCCCCTAGGAAAGTCAATGAAACTCCTTTACTCCTTGAAACGAATCCAATTTTTCTATTGAGTAAGCTCTAGTGTAACAGGGCATCTGCTAGTTGTACATACTCCAGCGAGAGCACATTTTGATTTTTTCTCTTACGCAGCGTTGGCAACCCTAATTGAAAGACATAAAACGTTAGCTCGTTGTTTAGGGCTTTGCCCAGGATGGGGTTAAAAAGCAGAGCGGGCGGAGGTCGGGCCTGATAATGAGTACAAACTGTGGAACTGTCTTGAAAGTCGTGTCCTGTGTGAAGTTGTCGTCGCTGTATTTCATTAAAATCAACAAAGCGTAAGAAATGAGCAGCTTCAACGACTGTCAGATACCATATAGCGACAGCGAGAGCTGCTAGAAAGTTTTTAATGTTGTTGAAGTTTTAGGAATTTTTTTTAACAGGTTATGAAGGGAGTTGTTAAGTGTCAGGCTGTTGATGTAGCTATTAATGTGGCTATAAGCTTTATATTAAAGCTCATCCAAAGCATAACTGTGTAGAGTGTAGAGTGTAGAGTGCAGAGTGTAGAGTGTAGAGTGTAGAGTGTAGAGTGTAGAGTGTAGAGTGTAGAGTGTAGAGTGTAGAGTGTAGAGTGTAGAGTGTAGAGTGTAGAGTGTAGAGTGTAGAGTGTAGAGTGTAGAGTGTAGAGTGTAGAGTGTAGAGTGTAGAGTGTAGAGTGTAGAGTCTCCCATATTTGATTTGCTAGCACAACCTATCTCTCTAATAAAATAAATAATAAATAATATAATGGATATCTTTGCTAAGCTAAATCCCACATTACTTTCGCCACTAATCGTAATCTACTCTTTAACTATGCGTAGCCGCTTTGACTAGCTGGCGAGGGTATTTAAATTGGTTTGCACAAACTGCAGCGAGCGCGTAGCAGCTCGAGCTTAGCGGTTGGTTAAAGAGAGCTGGGCCATGGGCCGGGGCTAGGGTCTAGGAGGACGAGTGCAGTTCCTTGGCAAGTGCTTTATGTGGCACATTGTGTGAGCGATATGCTGGTCACCAAGCAACTAACCAAGCAGCCGCCCGCACCACCCGCAACACCACTGTGCGCTGCTTTCCTTTAGTTTAACTTTCTCCATTTCTTCCTTTCTTCTTCTACTAAGTTTTTTTTTTCTTTTGTATTATTATATTAGTTTAGCAGTTGTTGTGGTTGTTGTTGTTGTTGCCTGCCAGTTAATAGAAAAATCTGCAGGCAACAAAGTCTTTGAAAGTTTTTGCCAGCTATTTGGCCCCGCACACCCCGCCTGAACTTTCTTGCTCATTTATGTTTTGCAATTACACTACGTAAAGGGTATTGTAAGTCGGCGATGGAAAGTGTACTAGCACTTTATTACACTTATATATATATATAATAGAGGAATATATATTATATTATATAATTTTTTATTTTCTTATGTTTGAGGAATCAAGTGGACTAAGTATACTACTTAACTGTATATAAATATAAACTTATTTATCTGTCTTATGGAGTCTGAAGAATCAAGTTCAATTTATTGGACAATTTAGCTATGTAGGGAACTATGTGCACTGGAAGTAGATAGCTAGCTGTAAAGAATAAGATAGTTGTTGAATATTTTCTATATAATTCAAGCTATAGTCACAAATATTTTATTTTATTGAACTCTATTAATTATTTGTAAAATAAAATAAAATTGGGCTCTATATGAGATGGGGAAATATTTTTTTTTAAGATTTTGGAACAAAAATGTGGCTAAAAATGTATCATCAGGATAAGGATGATTAATACTTGAGATTAAACTATCATATAGTATAAAATATAAAATATATAGTATAAAACTTCTTTCATGCAAGTTATGAATATAGATCTACATAGAGAGTAGTGGGAACTACTGAGCCTAACGCAGTTATTCTTTATCTAAGGCAATTCCTAGCACAGCTCAGCTTATATGCCATGTCTGACCGTTCATTATTTCTGATCTTTACTGTATGTTGAGGCATTGCAAAGTGTATATTATATTCGTCGTTTCATATTTCGTATTTCTGCCTCAGTTTTACAGCTTTCTCTTTCTAGTCTCTAGATTTCCTCCTCGTTTGGTTCTTCTTTTGTTATGCGCATCGAGCGTATTTCATAATTTAGCTTGTCGCCAGCCACGCCCACTGCAGACCCCTCACACATGACAGAGCTGCCTGCTGCTGCGCCGTCCTCTGTCAAACAGCAGCTTCGCACACAATTTTGAGTTAAGTTGATTTTCTTCTTGTCTCTTGCATTGGCTTTTTCTCATTCATTTTCATTTTCTTTGGCTTTTTTTTTTGTTTTTTGTTTTTTGTTTTTTGCGAGTTTCAATTGTTTTCGTTGTCGCTTTGCCATTTCTCCTTTTGTCACTTGCTGCGTTGTTTGCGTCTGGCGCAGCGTGAAATTGAATTAGGTCAATGCGTCAAGTAAAAGTGCCAAATACAAAATGACAACAACAGCAGCGAACAACAAGCAACAAAAGCAATGAACAACAACTGCGAACAACAACTCGTCACAAAAGTGCAATAAATATGCTTTGTATTCCACATTGCACCCACTCCCCTGTGCCGCCCCCTGCCACCCAGCCAGCCAGCCAGCCAGCCCTCAACTGACAACAAAAGTCTCCTCTTCGTTCGTTCTTTTAGCTTTTCGCTTGGCTTCACTAAGCTCCAAAGGACTGCAGTTCCTGCTGATTGTACTGTTCGAAGCTCAACTTAAATGCTGTTTTGGACTACGCTGGAAAAACAATTAAAAGCCTGAGCTCAAATGCGCATAGCCGACTATAGCGATACTCTAAATGCCAGTGCTTATTCATTATGTAAATAGCCGACTAGGCAATACCCTTCACCTACATACTTAAGCAACTTAAGAGAACATAAGTGCACCTGAGCAGATGCATGTCTAACAGATACCCTATATATATATATATATATAAGCTCACAACATTTTAGGAAATGAATTTCCTATCTAAAGGCAGTGACTGTACAACTGTAAGCAAAGTGAATGCTCAACTGTGATTCAGAAAGACAATCGCAAAGAGCTCTTGAACGCAGGACTCTAAGCATTGCAATATACATAAAGATAATAATAATTTCTTGTTGGCTGTCAAACTGTAAGCGCTCAAGTGCGTGTCAAACTATGGCACATTTTGATAGCTTCGAGGCTTCATAAATTCATAAATTATACAAATTAAATAAATGATTTAATTATAATAAATGAGCGAGTGGAAACAAGTTTTCTGATTTTAGCCATGACCAAATTTGTGACCATAAATGCGCTTGTTTACCCATTGTCCCCTGGGCAGTATATGTATATATATATATATATATATATATATATATATATATATATATATATATATATATATGTATATATGTATTTTCTTTTTATTATTTCTCTATTAGTAGTTTCATATTTCCGAAGTCTGTTAATGATTTCGTTATATTTGCTATATTAATTAAAGGCGATAATTGATCTATTTTTTCTTTTATTTTTTTTTTTTTTTTTTGGCATTTTATTAATCATTACTCTGCGGTGTTGTAATTGCGGTTAAAGTAACTGAATACCGTTAGCACTTACGAGCTTAATTGAATAATGAGGTGCAAACAAGCCAGAGGGGATTTTATTTTAGTTAGCTTTTACTCCATTCTGATGGGTATTAAGTTGAGCTCTTTTAGTTGGCTGCTTTTGATGCTCTGCAGGCGTTGAAGATAAGTGTTCTGGGTAGAATGATTTTGTGAATAGCTATGTGAGAGGCAGATGGTGGTAGGTAGCAGGTGCTGGGTGGCACACAACATAGATCCACATATAATCTCGATCAGAGCTCACAGCTGTACAATACGCATGAGTACTTATCAATTTATATCGATATTTGTTATCGATAAAAATCGATATTTTAACTTGACTTTTCAGGCAGGAGACATATACTATGAATAGTTCAGCATTGTGATACCTTTAACCATATCTAGTAAAAGTGCTTTAGTTGGACATGCACGACTAAGAGATACCCTCTACTGCTCCAGAGTACATCTACTTGAAGGTGCTTGCCACACCTTCTACTACCTGTTAAAAGCATTTCCACAAACCATTCAATGGCATCAGGGTATTTAGCTGTCATTGGGCACAGCCTACTGACAATTCAGATATGTTGCCTAATATGACAGCGAATTGACAGAAAGTGTTTTCACCCACTCGTAGTCTGGAAGGCTCAACTAATATAGGATATTTGGAAATGAAGGAAGCTTTTAAGGCACTTTGGACATGTCTCAGCCTCATTTCAGTTACCAAAAACCGCCAAAAACTTTACAAATAATTAAAGAAAAAACAAATTTGATATTTACCTATAAAAAGTTTTTAAAATGTAAGTTAGAAATGCATTTGGCGGCTGTGCGAGGACAGCGAGTCGCCAGCGCAGCTGTCCAAAAAGTGGGTCAAAAGTGTTTCAAAATTGTAGCGGGCCTGACCTGTAGTAATTAGGGAAAGTAGCACAAGGAAAAGGGAAAAGCAAAATGGAAAAGAAAACAAGTGGCAAGTTGGAAAAATAACATTTAGCTGGCTGGTTGGTTGGCAGTTGGCAGCAGCTGCAATTACAAATGGCCAACTAAATCATAATTATGACAGCAACTGTTGCAGGCAGCCAGCAGCAACCAGCAGCAGCGACCCATTAACAATCTGAATAATTTGCGCATTATTTATTAGCTGTCGCGAATCGAAAGCGCCGTACAAAAAGTTCAACAACAACAGCAATAACAAAGCGAACAAACAAACAAATATATAATAAATCCCGTTGTGGCCATTAATTGAATTTTACGCCCTGATAAGTTCCCACATCGAACTAGAAGCGGGCCAGTGATTGCATAGCCAACAAATGTTCGCGTGTGAGCGCGGGTCAAAGCAAATCTACATTGAAAATGCATTTCATAATTTTATTATGTTGTGTAAACAAGTACATATGAATAGGCGGAGTATGCGCGACGCGCAGATGCTCTGCAGAGAATAGTTATAAATATATATATTGTAAAAATTATATTAATATATAATATATAATATGTAATATTAATATATATGCCTAAGTTGATATTACTCTGAGTCAAGTTTTTACAGGGTATAAACATGGCATATATGTTTCGCTGCAAAGACTTGTATGGGATATATATTCAATAGTAGAGTCTATATATTATATACAATTCTAATGGAGGCAGACTTCATATGAAGACCTTAGCTTAATTTATCTTTTGTATGCACAATCGATAATTATCGATAACGATATTTACCTTTTATATCTTATATTGCAGCTTGAGCTACAAAGTTCTTAAAATATAGTTGCACATAGCATGAACTCGTTCCCTCATTCAATCCTACGTTCAAGTCAGGGTACTCGCCAGTCAGTCACTGCGCACAATTTTCAGTTACTATAAATAACTTTTGTTTTTATGCTGCCATTGACATGAAAGTTTTAAGAGGCTCAGTGCATACGCGCAGAGATAAATTTAAACATTTAGCAAAGTTGAGAGTTAAATAATTATTTCAAGTGTTGTAAAACTAAAATTTCAGTTGCATGTCGAGCGCCATAAGCCAAGTTGTTAAGGCAACTCTGTGAGTTCTATCGCTATCAAAATCTCAGGGTCTTTAAAGTCCATAGTAAAAGATTCACTAGGCTACAGCTTCAGCTTCAGCTTCAGAAATACTCCAATTCCGTTTAAGTACGCCATTTTTCCCCAACAACAATCTCTTTAACTATTCGAAAAGGACATTTGGATGAGCTGGGCGAATGTAGTTTTTCATTTGCCACGAAATTTGAGTGTCGCTTGAATAATTTATCCGCTCGGCGCCAGTGATTAAATATTTAGTTTAATAAACAATTTAATTAGTTTAATGAAAAAAGTTTTGTAAAGCAAATTTTGCGGTTTGCGGCATTTTAATCGATACGCGGTGGCAGGAGGAAAGTAGGTGGAACGACCCGTGAGGAGGGAGAAGGGGAATGAGAATGTCGCCACAGGATCGAGTTACGGCAACGATGAACTCCACACTGGCAGCGCTGACTGACAGACTGTTAGCCACTTAATTAACATTAAGCCTTTGTTGGATGAGTTGTGTCAGGCACCGCACCAGCGCACCACCGCATCACCGTCACCACCGGCACCACCGCCATCACCTTCGCCCTTCTTTTCACCACCTTCAGCTTGGTGTCCTCCGCGTTTAGTTGAGAGGTGGAAATTGTTTTCATTACGAAAGGCAAAGGACCTGCGCTGCGGCTGCCGCTGCTGCCAATGTGGCTGATGTGACATTCGTTTATGCCACGCCCAGGCAGCGAAGCGCCCAGTTGACACACACACGCGGAACTCGACAAATTTACATTGGCATGGCGAAGGAGCACAAAGCGAATACTAAAGTGAACGCGTTTGCGGATGCGGATACGGATACGGATGCGAATGCCAGCTGCATGAGGGCGTGGCTAGGTATCGCCGCGCGGCCCATAAACAAAAACTCATTAACCCAATTTCAATATTAAACGCAATGAAAGCGCAGCAGAAAGCGCCAAGCCAGAAGCAAAGGCATAGATACACAGCTGCAGAGCTGAAGATTCAACTGCAGGTGAAGATGCAGACGCAGATGTTAGTGAGGTAGATACAAACGGGGTTGGCCACCAGAATCGATTCCTTTATTTTCGTTGCTTTTCAACTTCGAAATATCTGTCGTAAAGATGTAAATGTAATTAATTATAATAGTAAACATATAAAGAATGAGATTGACAATGACAATGACAATGACAATGACAATGACAATGACACTGACAATGACAATGACAATGACAATGACAATGACAATGACAATGACAATGACAATGACAATGACAATGACAATGACAATGACAATTACAATGACAATGACAATGACAATGACAATGACAATGACAATGACAATGACAATGACAATGACAATGACAATGACAATGACAATGACACAAACAATTATGCCAACTCGATCTATATGTAGTATGCTTTACGAATGTTATGTCGGAATTCCTCATAATTTGAAATCATTTCAAAATTTTCTTACATATTAGGAATAGGGACTATATTTATTATATATTTTATATATTTTTTTTAATTTGTAAGACACAATGGATGGCTTTTCTAAGATTTTTCAGTGTTCGGTGTTTGGAAATCTTAGGACTAGATCGCCAAATAACCAAATGGCCAGGAAGACAATCCTGGGCGAAGAGGATGAGGATGACTTTAACCCTTACGAGGCAAATGGAGGCACTGTGCTGGCCATCGCCGGCCCGGACTTTGCTGTGGTTGCTGGAGACACCCGATTGAGCAGCGAAAACATAGTCACATCGCGGGATCAGACCAAACTATTCAAGATGACGCCAAGTGCGATAGTGGCATCCACTGGATGCTGGTGCGACATCTTATCGTTGATCGGCCTGCTCGAGGTGCGCATTCATATGTACGAACACGAGCATAACAAGATTATCTCGATCGAAGCTCTGGCCCAGTTGATTTCCGTGTTGATGTACAATCGTCGCTTCTTTCCCTACTTTACGTGCACCATCCTTACTGGCGTCGACAGCAAGGGCAAAGGCGCCGTGTTCTACTTCGATCCAGTTGGACACTTTGAGCGCACCCGCTACCGTGCTGTCGGCACCTCCTATGCTTTGCTGCAGCCCTGCTTGGACGAGTACTTTGGCTGGGAGAATAATATGTTCTTGCAAGAAAAAAAAATTCCCGTAGTCACCAAGGATGCCGCCATCGCAATGGCCAAAAAGAGTTTGAAAATTGCCTCCGATCGGGATATGTATACGGGCGACAAGGGCCAGATACAGTACATCAGCAAAAACGGCATCACAGCGAGTTCCTTTCCACTGCGCGGTGATTAGCATTTCATCCAAATAATGGATAAATTTCTCGGGTTTCGTGTAGTAATTGGGTTTCGTATCTTATCTCATTAAATTCAGATTGGAAAATCTTTTGAATGACTTGGACTCGAAGACCATTTGAGCTTAACTCTAAAAGTAGTCGATGATTTTATTACCATCAGGTTCCTTTAAACGGGTTTGCATACCAAATGTATATATATCGACCCAGAAAGAAAGATGCTATTTCCGATAACAATATGTCGGAACTATTCAAGTTATCGACATTATTTACTTCTGAAAATATTTAACAAGTTTTGCCATTTAATTATTAATTATTTTTATGTCTACCAACTGGCTAAAATATTTAAAGAAAGTTTATCAAGACTCCTACTCAGTTATTGGCATCCACTCAGTCATCTCATGTTGAGCGCTTATCAGTTGGACGGCTGCTAAATCCTATTACGCTTACCATTATTTACATAACTTTTCTCATTACTCACATATTTGTGTTCGGTCTCTAATTGCCTTCTGACGTTTGATTTTCTGTTTTCCTTTATCATCGGCTTGTTTTCGCAGCCATCTAACATGCTTTTTGCCTTGCCCGATTCGTTCTCGGGCCTTAAATTTCATTTCATGTTCCTTTTCAGTTTGTCTGCCTTTTTCTTGGTTTCTTTTGCTCTGGTTTGCTTTTGTCTGGTTTGTTTTTGGCCTTTGCGCGTTGTCTTCATCACTTTTTCATTCTTTAATTTCCTTTAATTTCCCGCCCCCAGTCCCGTTTAACCCCTTTTTTTCGGGCATATTTATTTTAATTTGCCCTCTGCGCTGGCCGCCCGGGGCCCGCAGCTGAAAGTATTAAACTTGTCGCCATTACCATAGCCGGGGCATCTGTTCCGGCCACGAAGGCAGGGGTAGGCGGCATCGTTATGACCACGCCCACGTCACGCACTGCGCGGACGGTGTAATAAAGCCGAGCCAAAAGTTGCAAAAGATGAGGAAGAAGTTGCAGCCAAAGATGCTAAAGGGCAGGATAAACAAGTCAAAAAGTTGCGTGACTTAGGAAATACCCTGGAAACCCGCTGAGTGACTCACTATAGGGGAGATCTGACAATGTTCTATGGGGCATTGGACTCAGGTTTTGCTTCTTTTACCTCTAACTTTTACATCGGATTTTTATCTACAACTGAAAATTTTACTGTAAAACATCTGGCTACCTCTAGCTCTAGGTTCTAGTCTGCCCTCACTCCATCTCCATCTCCAACCTTCTCTGTCTACAGCTCTACTTCTGATGGGTGTCTTTTCTAGTATATTTCTTAGTACTCTAGACACACATCAACATACCCTTTATCACACCCCTTTTACAGGGCATACAAAAGTCAACTTCTGCCTGTTTTTAATTGTGATTAATTGCAAAAATTTTTCCGAGTATCGTCTGAGCTGACGCACATAAACCGAATACCACTTACCAACTCTCACTCCCTTTTTTCCTCTCTAACCCTCTCTCTCTCTCTCTGTCGCCCACGCGATGGCAAGCAGTTCGTCACCTTTTTATAGATTTAATTATGAAAATGTTAATTTGCTTAGCACTTCACGCGTTAGTCGGTCAACTCTGGCCGGGTCCAGCAGCTAGACCCGTGCGGGCGCGCCACCTGGCGGCCATTTGCTGTAGACGTAGCCGTAGCGTCAGCGAATTTTCATGTTTAGTTTTTGCCATCGCGCCATTAATTTTCAATTAACACAACGCCAGCTGCAGACATTGAGAGTTGGGGCTGCGTTTCGATGTGGGCGCTGTGGGGCTGGGTACCTTGCGGCCACGCCTTTAATGCGACAGCCGCCTCATTAGTGTGTTAATGTAATGCATAAGCAAAAGGGCGCTCCATTATCCGAGCGACCCCGTCCGGGCCGCCCTCGTCCCCATTGCCTTGATGCTTTCTTCTGCAACTGCTGCGCCGCGGCCGCTGCTGCTGCTGCGTCTGGCTTACTTTGTTGATACTACGCAAATGCTTTCATTTGCAGCCAATTCTCCACATTTTCTCGTAGCTTCGCTTAGTCCTGCGCCCCGCCGGGTTACACCTGCACCAGCTCAACTGAGGTTCATTTTCTTATTTGCCACGCATCTTGTTTCAGTTTCAATGCTTTAGACTGGCCCTTTCTTTGCTGCCTTTCTCCTAATCTATTATATATACACTGTTCAGGGAGCGCAGATGGGCATATTGTGTTGCGCATAGGGCAGGCAAATAAGCTTTCATTAATGATCTGCTTTGTCAAGTCTTTGACATACCTCAAAGAATCGCCTTTTACTTTCAGTTTTTCTGCACAGCCTGCAGCTCTATTGAGCAGACCTCAACTAATTCGAATTTGATGTCGTTTCACAGTTTAACAAGCACTTCACATATGACTCTCACTCTGCAAGCAACTCCAATACGTCAATAAACTTCCTTCCAGAGTAAAGGATTGAGGCAGGCTCTAAGACTCGTTCTGCTTTTTGCTCCTCAAGTCGCATTCTCCCGCTTCATTGTAGTTTCCCGCCGACAATTGAATCTGGTCAGCTTTAACTGGAGGTCAGTTGAACTGGTTTCAACTGCTTGAAGGCGTTTGCAGCACTTAGCTTAAGCGCTTCTAATTGTATTAGGAGCGTGTCCTGTGAACCCAACAGCCCAGCCAGCCAGCCACCCACACAGACAACCACTGCTAGCCCCACCATCTTGCCGCTCTGGGCACATTGTGCCAAGTGATTTTCATTAGCTGATATCTGCGCCTGCTGCCAGTGAATGCTTTTTGGCCATCAACTTGGCAGCGTTCGGCCTGGGCTTTGGGTATGGCTTTGGCTTATAGCTTAATTAAGGCAGCACAAAACGAGTTGAGCCTGGCCTTGAACTGCTCAAGCCAAACAGGCCTCAAGTGCTGTTTCTGTTGTCCTGGCCAGCAGCAGCTGCCAGGCTCGTGTCCTCATCGTGCTCTCCTTATGCCTTTTGCTTTTAGTCCTGATGGGGCTGTGTTACATATTTTGCGGCTGTCGTCTTTGCTTTACGCCCGTTCGTAATATGCTCTGACGTGGCCCTTCACTGTTCCTGGCTTTGCTTTCTTTCTCTCCTGTCTTGCAGACATAAACGCACATCATTTGCAATTTTTGCGCGTCTAGCTGCGGCCTTCGCCTTGCAGGTGTAGCGTCCCCCTCCAGCCGCATTCCTTTGGCCCTAGCAACTTTGTGAATGTTAATTAAGCATCATTTACGCATTGAGGCCGCCATAATTTGCAGCGACTACAACAACAGCGACAAAAGCGCTGCGACAAGTTTGACAAGACCCTTGACAACCTCTTAACAGCTGCCTAAAACCTCAGGCAAGTATCGCTCAACTCTCTGGGAATGTCCTCCCATTCCGCGTCCGCAAAATTAACAATTATCATTCCGCGCCGCACAAAGATTTGCCCAGAGAATTTGACATTATACTCAAGTATTTCCCGTGGAATATGTTTAGCTAACTCTCCGAGAGTTGCGCAAATTGTTTTGAGTGGCGATTGTTTCCGTCTGCTGTCGGATGTGTATCCTTCTCTGTCTCTCTCTCTCTCTCTCTCTCTCTCTCTCTCTCTCTTCGTCTGTATCTCTATCATATATATCTGATATGGATCCTTATATATAAAGCATATGATGAGTATTACCAAAATTAATTTCGTTTCGACAATATTGTCTAAGTCTTCACTGAACTTAGAACATGGGTACTTGGAGACACTTGAGGGATGATTGGAAATTGCCAAATTCTAACTCTTCTCTTACTTTTAAATTTTCTGGATTTCTGACTTTTCTTATATTTCTCACAGACTCTTTATTTGTATCTTTTTGTTATCTCCTTATACTATCACTTCGTGTATGGATCTCCTATAAGTTTTCCTAGTCTGTCTTCATTCGGATGCAAGTACTCCTCTACCTATCTATTCGCTATCCCTCCCTGCTTTTATTCCTCCTCTCTCTTCTTCTGTCTTACTACTTCAGTTATCCTTTTGTGCTATTCATAATCAAAAATTTCTCAATTTCTGCATCAAATCATCTTTACATACAGAGACTTTTGGCTTTGAAGCACGCCAAATCTATTTAACGCTCAGCTCTAAATGAATCGGATCAGAGAAAGGAGTCACATTGCGCTGCTTTGCCTTACCATGCTCCTCTGCCTTCGTTTCATACATAAATCACATTTTGTGTGGAGTGGAGCAAATCGTCTTTTGTCTCGCTGTGCAGCTCAGACCACATGCCGTACAGCAGCTGCTGCATGCAACAGCGCTCCAACTACAGACTATTTGAAATTGGGTATTAGCTCTCAAAACAGTTATTTAGGGGTATTTGGGACCGTTCACCGTTCACCGTTCTACGTTTACCGTTCGCCAGTGCCAAAGCGGCCAAAATGTGGCCACAAAGCGGCCAGCAAATGCGCCCAACAGCTGGCCAACAAAACTCAACAGCGCCACACAGGGGGCAGAGTGGGCAGAGTGGACAGCCGACAGCGGACGGCGGGCAGTGGGCAATGGGCCACAAAAGCAACAAATCGCCCGAGCGCTAGACAACAAGAAGCTAAATGGCAAATGAAATTGCAAAACAAAGATGAAAAGTCGGCAAAGAAATAAAACTCAATGGAGCAGAACTAGAGCCAGAGGCTAAAATCAGAGCAACTAATAAATACTCTCAATCAGTCAATCACTGGTAGAGATACGAATGGAAAAATGTAAGAACTGAATGAAATATCAGCTGCAGGCTATAATACAATAATAATAATGGAAGATTGATACAGGCTGGTGATCAGTTATGATTGATAATTAATGTTTAATGATTGGCAATGCATAATTGAGTAATAATGATTAAAGATAGTTCATGATTGATGACTGATAAGATATGTTTAACGATTCAAGAAGTCTGTTGACTGATGATTGATATTATGTCTGTGATGATTGATGGCTTTTCAATTGCAAATAATTGATTTATCCGGACTACTAATACGTATTCATTGATTGATGATATTATTGATTAGTAATGATTGATAATTAAGGATTGATGATAATTTATTCACTGATTGAAAATACTTATATATGATTGGTGATTGGTTAGTAATGATTGATATATGATAATTCATTACTAATGATTGATGCTTGTAGATTAATAATTAATGATTGATGCCAAATTATTATGCAGGACTATTATAAATTATTAAACACTTACAATGCTTTTAAAGCTCTTTCTCCCTTTCATATCCTCACCATAGTTCACTGCTCTCCAATTGTGAACGGGAATGAGTGGCAACAAAACCAAACAGCTATATTGAATCGAAGAAAACTAGTTAACTATAATGCATTTTGGGAGACTAAATTTGATTGCTTTGCATTGCGTTAAGGGAACTGAAAGATGGGGTACGCCCGCCAAATGTTAGGGTAGATATATTAGTGGATGCAGATGTAGCCGCCCGATGCGACTCGACCGTCTCGAACGAAATGCAAATAAAAAAGGGGACTTTGAATTAAAATGGAAGCTAAAAGTTGGAATAGGAATAGGAATTGGCCAAACGAAATGGCAGCATGAAATTTTCGGTTGAATTTGCGAGACCAGGAGCTCCCTATCGTTCCCTTGGAGCGCCTCCTTGACAGCGTGCCCTGGTGCCCGACTGCCAGAGTCGTAATTCTTGCACACACACATACGCATGCCGACTGCGCTGCTTGTCGACATTTTGGTAATAAATTGAGTTTTATGGCAGTCATATTATTCTTTATTAGTGGCTAAGAATTGTTGCCTTTTGTTGGCTTTGTGCAAACGACGTCTCAACCGGGCTACCCCAACCAACCTTGGCGACGCCACCTGCTTAGCGAACATTGCCATTGCTACGCACATTTCCATTCCCATTCGCATTCCCATTCGCATTCACATTCACATTCTCATTCACAATTACATTCACATTCCCCTTTCACACATCTGCCTCACTCTGGCTCTGGCTCTGGCTCTGGCTCTGCCTCTGGCTCTGCCTCTGTCTCTGTCGCTCTGTGTGTGTGAGTAAAGCCAAGTGGCTTCAGCGGCTGCTTAATTAATTTGCCTCAACACAATGAACTTTGTCAATGCTCAACAACCCAGGAAAAAGTCTATGCAAAGTCAAGGCTGCTGGTTATCAGACCCTAACCCGTCGAGGGTCTCAGAGTCCTCCATCGAATCAATCAAAGTGACACAAAGACAAAAAGGGAACCAACCACCTCCCGACAGCTGCCCCATCCAAATGAGGCAGGAATGCGAATACACAAGTCCTAATTGAACATTAAATTAGGTACAAAGCGAAATAATAAGCCAACTGGCGATGATATATGGCCTACCCTAAGGAGCTGTAATCAGTTTTCCCCCACTTAGCAATGTTGAGCCAAACAGAATATTATGAAAACTTGTTACATAAGCATTGCAGCTGAGCGATGGGCTAGAAGGCAAGAAGAAATAGGGCTCCGACCTTCAAGATGGATTCCTTTGGAACTTGTTTAGCCGAAGATTAACCAAGGCAAACAGTTTTGTCGTGGGCTAAAACTAGTTAGCCTATACAGCTTAGTGAACAAATATCCGATGAGCTGCTTAGAAGAGCGACGAAGTTATAGCTCCATGAACTGACTGAGCTCCGCAGAGCGAGCTAGGCATCCTTGGGAAATTCGATCAAGTGACTGGGTCTTGTGGTGCCCAGGAACGTAGTTTGTCCTCAACTATTTCCGTTTTAGCTGAGGCAGAAGCTCGTTGAATGAGTTGAGAGCATTTCGTCTGGGGCTCATCAACGTCAGTCGAAGCAGTTGAAATGCCTGAAAAGCGCCACAGCTTAAAGTTCACCCGGAGCGCAACTGCGCGTCCTTCGATATAAGCAAACAGATGATCCTTGGAAGTGGGGCTGTCAAAACCGCCAAACAGTAAGTGGAAAACTTGCATCTCATACACAAACACACTCACACACACGCGACGGCGCCCATTGTGGCGAAACACTCGGCGGGTGGCTTGGAAATTACATAATGTTCTCGCTTGTGTAATTTATCATCTTCAGGCGCAGAGGGCGCGCGAGCGGCGGCAGCTGGGGGCAAACTCAATTCTGGTAAACCTTTTAGGCAAAAGTTGCGCACAGGCGCCGGCAGGTGGCGCCTTTAATGATTAATTGCTCAATTGGAGCAGGAAATTTTCATCAGCTAGCAGTTACCTTCGCACCCGTTGACAGAACCGCGACGACGACAATCGAAAGCAATTCACTTGAGGCATGCAACGCGTAGGCGTTGACAGCCCCGCCTCAGCTGAGCTGCTCTCTAATTGTCAGGCCCATCTCCAACTAGACAGCTAATTATAGCCTAGCTGTCCGAAAAGCACAAACATTTTCCTATCAACTTTCTACTGACCTTGCGGCACTTTCGCCCGGCCTTTACCGCCAGACACTTGCAGTGCCAGCCAAACTGTCCATTGGCGCCTTATCGATAATTCAAAACAAAGTTGGCACACGAAATGCCTAATTGCAGCATTGATAAAGGACGAACAGAGGCTGAGCGAGTGATTTTAAAAATAAATAAGACTCGAATGGGACAGCTGGCTCAAGGGTTTACTAGCAACCCCAAGGGACCAAGGGATGTAGGGGAACAAGGGGGCCCGCAGCAAGTAAATATCTACAAAAGACTTGGCAAAGCTGATTATTTATTGAGAGCTGCAAGTTCTTGGAAACTGTCATTGCTTCGGCATACGATATAAGCCTGGTCTGATGGTCTTCGAATTCGCTTTGCTCCGGTGACAACAAAACTAAGTTTTTCTCAGAAATATAGAAACATATTTGCTGTGAGCTGACCAACTCAGAGCAATAGCAAAGGAAACTCCAGTTAAGCAAAAAAATATAAATGATACTATATTCATTTCAAAATTATATTGAAGCTACGTTCATCTCACTTAGTTATTTATTGCTTGCGTGGCAATGTTATCGATAAAGTTATCGAATGCAGTATCGCTCACTGGAAATGAGCGAAAAATAACTTCAGACTCTTACATATAAATGCGCTGAAGAGTACAAGACAAAATAAAACAAGTAAAACAAAAAAGAAATAAAAAATTAAAAAATTTTCTCGAGCCAAAGCACTAAAATAAAATTTAAAATGTAATTAGTATATTTAAATAACTTTTCCGTTAATTCCACGCTGTCATCATATATATCTATAAAAAAAAAAACAATTATAAGTTGTGTTCTCTATATTTTGTTTGTATCATCCAATGCTGCCAAATTAGCTATTTTCCCGTTAGAAGTGAAATTTTGAAAACCAGGAACGATTTGCGGCTGATGGGAAATATATCTATTTTAAATTCTTATACAATTTTAAGGAATTGCAGGTAAAATGCATAGAAAAGATGCGACTAGGGGAAACATTAAATTTGACTAAAAAAAATATGTTAAAAAATTAAAAAGAAATTCAAAAAATTTATTTTGGTTTCATCGCCGATTTCAATTATAAATTTAAGCCTGTGGATATGAAGAGTCCTCAAAAAAATTCTCTCAAAATCATCTTAGTTTCTTTTCTGGAATTTTCAAATATTTGTCTAGCTATTTCTGGTTTTTTTCCTGCATTGATCTGGCCTCAAAAGCTGACAACTCAGCTTCAGCTCACTAATAACTTTTCTGCTGCTTGTCAGCGCATGTTGCTCATGCTCTTTCTCATTAGGAAAAGTTTTGACTTTATTCCCATATCGATTATATGCTCAGTAAGGGAAAAACTCAGAGATGCGCTGTCAACTCGTTTACCCACCTGTCAAACAGTTCGTATACTTCAACAGGCCTTGCTTGCTGCCAGATTTCTTGAGTCGGGCTTATGTCACTCATGACGCTGCCAACTCGTCTTTCAGTATTTTGAGAGCTTACCTGCACTGAGACTAGTTTCAGCAGCAGCTTCCGACTCATTTTGCTCAAATTTCCGAGCACATTTCATACACATCCAAGTACAACAGACCTTTTCGTGAGGAGCCAAATTTGTTCTGAGAAGCAGAATGGAAACCGAAATGGAAGTGGCCAGCGCCCTGCTGCAAGCGACCGACACGCAGCCGGTGCAGCCCGGCGAGAGCCTGCCCTGGCCGACGGACGTCTGTCTGTACCAGCCGCCCGAGGATTCGCAGCTGCTGCTGCCCGAGCAGGCCAGTTGCCTGGCCGTGAAGACCTACTTGCGGATGTGCCGGCTGCCGTACATGGAGCGCCAGTGCGACAACGCGGAGTTCATGTCCACAGGCGGGCGGCTGACCAAGCTGCCGCTGATGCGCCTGGGTCGCCGCCTGTTCACCGAGTTCGAGCCGATTGTGGGCCACGTGGAGTGCACGCAGCTGGACCATGCGCTCAGCTCGTGGCTGCCCATCGAGGAGCGCGAGGACATGCGCTGCGAGGTGACCTATGTGGAGAACACCTTCACCCTGGCCGAGATGCATCAGTGCTACAGGGAGCCGCCGATCTACGCGCACCACACTCAGCCGCGCATCGGCGCCCCCCATCCCTGGCCCCTGAGCAGCAAGCGGCGGCACGAGAAGCGCGAGGAAGCGCTGCGCCTGCTGCGCGTCTATCAATGGCATGACCTGGACGCAGGCGGCGTGCAGCTCCAGCTGCAGCAATGCTGCCAGCTGCTTACCGACAAGCTAGAGGCGAGCGCCTCGAATGCCAAGCTCATCGCCGGCTACCTGTGGGGCCAGCAGCTGTGCGAGCTGGACGCCCTTGTCTTCGGGCACATGGCGGCCCTCCTGACCAGCCAGCTGCCCGGGCCGATGCTGGCCGACACGGTGCGCACATATCCGCTCCTCATGGCCCACAGTCGCGCCATCGATCAGGCCTACTACCAGGGCAAGCTGCTGGCGGGCGAGGACAAGCAGCGACTCGAGGCATATTAAAGTTGCGGCCGCAGCCGAAACCAACAACAACTGAACGACTGCGGCATACCCTGCCCTGAACACAGCTGCATGTGAAATTCTTCAAGTGAACTCAATTCGTCTTCAGTTTCCGAGGGCTCGCGCCGGAGATTGAGAGAGTGTTGGCCGAGTCGGCTACACTCAACTTTTTCGCTTATTATTGTTACTTTTTTTTTTTTCGCGGAGCTGGGGTACTTGGAGCACAATCAAAAATATGCAAAACATTTACAATAAAAACAATAAAAAAGCAGGAGAGGCTCCAGTGAGGCAGGTCGAGGGGGGAGGGGGCGCCTGGTTTATGGGCAAACAGTCAAACAGATAAGACAAAGTACGCAAAGCGAGTCTGGCAAGGATTTGGGCTTTCAATTTAACTTTGTTGCCCAGCCAGAGGCCCAGCCGCCCACCAAACACCGAACACCCACTGCCCACTCCTCGCCCCCACTCCCCACTCCCCATTCTCCATCCCCCATCCCCATTCTCTTTCGCTCACATAAAATGTCTGTTCAATTTTATGACTTGCCCCAAAGGCAGCCAAGCCCAGCCATGTGACACGACCGTCATCCTTCTCAGCCAGCCCGCTGTACTCCTCCCCCATCTAGGGGCAACCCCATACCTAACCAGCCCGGCGAGCTTTAGCTAGAGTCCGTTCGACCTTTGGGGCTGCTGCGCTGCCTTTTGCTTTGCAATCAGAAACTCATCATGGCCTATTGATGTTTGTCTTTCTTTTTTCTGTTTATTTTATTTTTTCTTTTTTTTTGCTGTTGCTGTTGCTCTTGTTTTTTCATGCTCGCCCCCAGCTCGCTGTATTCCTCTGACTTTTGGCCTTGGCTCGTCGTGTCCTGTTCTGTTCTGTTCTGGTAATTTATTGGAATTTGCCAAAAGGATTAAGTACGCCAATAAGCGTTGCTCAACGTCAATAAGCGCGTCTCCTTAGCCCAAGCCCCAGCCCCAGCCCCAGCTCTAGTCCCAGCTCCAGTCTCGGTCCCAATGTTCCCGCTTAGCTTTATACGTGCCTGCATGCGTCCCTTTTGCGCAGCCCTTTTGCTCTATTTCCGTTTCCGCTTCCGCCTCGCCCGCTGGCGCTGATAAATGCCGCGCGTGTCGAATGATTTTTCGCTGCTTCTTTTGCGCTGCGACTCCTGCCGCTGCTGCTGCAGCAAGTTGCCTGATTTGTATGGCTTAATATTTCAATTTTGGCTCCGCTACCATATACGGCCAAGCACATACATTGGGGGCACTCAAGAGTTGCTGCGAAAAGCTTGAAGAGCGAATATTAATGAGAGTTTCGTGTGCTCGATGAGCTTGAAGACCACATAAATGAAGCTTAAATACAAATCCTAAAGTGATTTAAGCTTTAAATATATTAATAGAGCTTTGAGTGTAATTAAGGGAAGCTTTAAGCTAGCTTTAACAGCCATAATAATTATATTCAGTAGAGATGTAAAGCAGCTCAAGAAGACCTTTAAGAGAGCTTTAATAAATATTCAGGTGTGCTTTGTCCTATATAAGACCATTTTAAGTAAGCTTTATAAGGGAGCTTTATCAGCTAGAAGAACTATGTTTAGTATCTGCTAAACATATATGAAGCAATAAGATATTTTGAAGTGCGCTTGAATGAAACTTCGTGGGAGCTTTGCCAACTTTAAGCTAAGTTTGGCTGAGCTAAGCAGGTTTAATCACAGTTTTAATAGTGTCTTAATTAGAGCTTAAGCTTTAAGCCAAGTCGAAAATAGCTTGAAAATAGTTTGAAGAGAGCTTTAAGCAAAAAGTAAATATATGTAAATATAGCATAGAAAATATTGAAGTTAACTAAGCTTTTAACTTTAAGCAAAGCTCGACAGAGATTTAAGTGAGTTCCATGAGAGTTTTTACGTCGACTGACTTAGCTATGCTTAGCTTTAGCTAATCTTAGGGAGATCTTCACATGAGATTTTCGAAAAGAGCTTACAGAAGTAATTATAGTGAATTAAATTTGGTAAGCAAAGCTTACGCTAGCATCAAGTACAAATAAATATGTAGCTGCCATAATTCTCTATTAAAGTCGCTCTCACTCTCTCTCTCTCTCTCTTAATTACATTTGAAGTGCTCTGAATGCTTTTCTTTTTTAGCAATTATTATAATAACACTAAGTTCCATATATACATACATATATCATTATTATTTCATTTCAATAGGGGCACTCCCTACAATTTGCTATTGTTGCGGCACTCACTTGGCTTCGCTCGCAGTTTAAGGCTTCGTCTGAGGCTCAACTAGCTGAATATAAATTTGATATTCAAGAAACTTGAACTCAACGAAATGTTATATTTAAGTTATTTTATACGGACTACCCCTAATGCAAGAATCTACCGTAGTGCACAATTTGTTTTCATTTTGTGCGCTCACAGTATATTTTGTTTTCTCTGCTGTGATGTGCTGTGAGTGCGTGCGTTTCTTGGTTATTGTTGTTGTTGTTGTTGTTGGCCAAACAGCCGCTGGCTTCAAGTTTTCAACGCTTTATCTCGCCAGCTATATCAAGCTAGCCGGCCTCGCAGCCGCTGACTCTCTGTATGCCTCTCTATGTCTGTCTCTCTCTATCTCCCTCTGCTGTTGTCCTGTCAACTTAACCGCTGCCACTTGCCATTGTTGCTGTTTATTTTTGGGGCGCGTGCACACGTAAAACTTTGCCACATGCCACGCCCAAAAGCCGCCTCTGGCAACTAAACAAGAGATAGACTCAAATCTTTCAAGCCTCCTCTCCACTTGCCGCTCGCCTCGCTCCGAAAACTTTTCTATAGCCTACAAATTTTCTTTTGGCCCAAATTGACCAAATGGACGGGGCAAAAACTTTTACTTGCGGCTACTTTCACCGCCGCACCACCCAGACCACATGGCCGCCGCAGCTCACACGTACATGCCCTTACAGCCACTAGAGCTGCTAGAGCCAGCAGCCAGCTCCCCGAGCAGTGATTAGGCAATATTTTTAAGGCTCTCGCAGTCACGAGCTCACGCATTTTTGGCGTGTCATTGAACAACTCAATTGTATGGCTCGAGCCCTACTAATATGCCAGCAAATAGCACACACAATCCACTTGACAAGCCAACCATCGCACAGCCTCTGAGCCACACAATGAAATACATTTTGATTGTTAAGCAAATCATGTAAATTCCTTCATTCAAATTATCAACATGCTCTCGCTCTGTCTCTCTCTCTCTCGATCTCTGCCTCTCTCTTTCTTTGAGTGGAAATTTGGGGCAAAAGGTGTGCAGACTTTTAAATAAATATTAACGCGTCCTTTCAAGCGCACACACACGCACACAGCCAGCTACTTAAGTGCCACGCCCCCGCGTGGACTGGCTGGCTTAAATCAAATTGCATTGTTGTAATTTATATGAAAAGTTTTCGACTTGTGCCAAGTTTTGTGTGAAGTGCTTAGTATAGATCCAGGCAAGCCAGCAACCACTTCACTCCCCTCCACTCCACCCACCACATGCAATGCGGCTGTGGCTGTGAAATCAGTCAGCTGCTCAGCCTTACCTCTGTCTCGCCCACACGCACTCTCCCCCCCTCTTTCCCTTCTCTCTCTCTCTCTCTCTCTCTCTCTCTCTCTCTCTCTCTCTCTCTCTCTCTCTCTCTCTCTCTCTCTGTGTGCGTACTAAGCCTATGCTAAGCGCTCAGCATCGAGTTGAGGCATAAACTTGGCATCACAGCAAATGAGCATTCGCCTTAGTCGAAACGCATTCAAACTAAATGCGCATTAATTAATCCGTAAACTAAGACAACGAGTAGGGAAAATTGATTTTAAGTTAAGTAGCTTTAGGCCTTTAATACATTTGAAAGGCAGAGCCTCAAAGCCTTTGCCTCAGAAATTTCGGAATTTCTGGCAATAATTGAAGGGATTTCCTCATATCTCTGAAGCGACCAGCTAAGACTGATAGCAAAAGCAATTGCAATGAAACATTAATAGATTTAATATATTTCAATGTTCTTAGCTCCATTGTGAATTTACATCTCCGCCCTTACATATGGAATCAGATTTCATTCAAATGGCAGCCTGGAAGTGCTTCAAGCATGAACCCAGATATTGAATGACTGCGTCGAGTGTGTGAAGTGTGATGCCAGCAATTACAGCTCTAATGCTGGCCTCGAGGTGTGCTAAGCTCGTTGGCTTGTTAGCTTCAAGTGGTAATCAGACGTAGCCCAAGGGAATGTAATGGAGGTAGGAGAGAGAAAGAGATGGAGATAGAGTGATTCATATACATATATAGATAGGAGGGAAAGAGGGAAAATGAGAGGGAAAAAACCATAAATTGAGAGAGAGAGAGAGAGAGAGAGAGTGAGAAAGAGATAGAAAGAGAAAGAGAGAGAAAATAGTTAGTGAGAATCATGGACACATGTAATAAAAAAGAGAGAGAGAAACAGAGGGACAAAATTTTTTTTTAATATGAGAGAGAAAAAGAGACATCTTCAAATAAAGATTGGGATAGAGAGAGGGCGAAAAAAATGAGAGTGAGAGTGAGGGAATTATGGATACATGTAATAAAAGAGAGAGAGAGGAAAAGAGACATCACATAAGGAAGAGAGATTGGGAAAGAGAGAGAAAGAGCATAGAAATAGAAAGGTGGGAGACAGAGAGAGAGAGGGGCAGACACAGAGGGAGAAAGAGAAAGAGAGACAGAGGGAGTGAAAGAGAGAGATAGAGATAGAAATCTCCATAAATATGTATACATATATATATATATATATATATATATATATGTATATAGAGAGAGAGATTGAGAGAGCACTGTATAACTGCTTTAGGTTTTTCATGTTCATTTCCTTTATTCGCCCATAAATATTTCATGTGTACTCAAATTTGAGTAAGGCCCAAAAATGTCATTCAGTTAGCAGTCCAGAGATAGTTGAGGTCAGCTGGAACGCAGAGAGGATTGGCTGTGCTGGGGCAGCATTCAAATCGTGACAAATTCAGTGGGGCTACATAAAGAATGAGCGCAGCTCCAATTTGAATGCAGTTGAAGGATGAAACTCATAAATTGCACAACGAGTCTCATTGCTCAGCCGAGCGGCAGCGGCAGTTTGAGGGCTGAGAGCTGTGGGCTGCGGGCTGCCGGCTGAGGCCTATTTTGGGAACAACTCGAACAAAGTTCCGGCTTATTATTTTTGTTTTTTCTGTTGCAGCACTAAATCAAAACAATGCGAGGCTATGGCCTGGCCTCTGGTTAAGCCACATGCCACCTGGCTGAGTGGCAGCTGCAACTCGGATGGGTGAAGCGAGTAACAAAACCCGAGTGACAGCATTCAACAATTCACGTTGAACGTGGCCTAATCCAAAGTGCTCTAGCAGCAGTTGCTGTTGCTGCTGCTGCTGCTGCTGATTCTGCCACAGGCATGTCGGCTGCAGCTGAGCTGAAGCCAGGGGCCGAGCGCTGTTTGGGTTCCTGACAGCGTTGACAATGCTGCTGTCTGACCCAGTTTATGGCCCAGAGTTATGGCATTAGCCGCTGTCCAACTCAGAGCGGAAGTTGCAACACAAAAGCTCCGCTTGCCGCCTGCCTCCTTCCCCCCGTCCGCAACGCCTGTTGAGCGTGCAGCAGCGGGGGCTGGGCCACACCCCCACACATGCTGATCGATGTTTATTTGCAGCTACTAAATTCCGATAACAATAAAATATGATTTTCTTCGGCTACATTCAGCGCACAGTAAACAGCAGCAGCAAAATACACAAAAAGAAATTAAGGAACCTGCCCAAAAGAGAAGGAGGACTGCCCCCAACCCCCCTCGGAGGCATAGCCTGAACCTGAACCTGAACCCCAATGGCGAAAACAAACAACAAAGCGCTGAGTAAATATTACAAAATGTATTTCCACACACACACACACATACTAAAAAAATAAATATATATATATATATATATATATATATATATATATATATATATATATATATATATATGTATATTTATATATATATAAATAAATGGCAGACGTGACAAAAATGCTTAAGTGAAAAGTTACGAGCAAATGAGAGAAGTGTAGTTAGCCAGCAAGAGAGAGAGAGAGAGAAAGAGAGAGGATGCAAGAAGGGCAGAGTTATAGGAAGAGGCGCTGCGGAAATCGCTTTTGCACCCACACAAAGAAAATATAAAAATAAAACAAAAACAAAAACAATAAGAAAAGCATAAAAAAGAGGTTGGGCAAAAAGAATTTTAAATACACTAACAAAAAAATTAATGTATATATAGCATATATATATATATATATATATAGAGTAAATATATAATACATATGCATATAGAAATTATATAGTACAGAGTATATATATACTTGAGTATATATAAAATATCTTAGTTATGCGAGGCTTTATTTTCTACAGCTGCAAGACTTTTATGAATAATTTATGTATATAAAAAAATAATTGATAAAACAAAAATAAATTTTCTAATAATTAATATGAATAATATTTAAAAACAACTTAACTAATTTTGGTGTAGATAAATAACCTGAACCTGAAAAGTTAGAAAAGGAGTTGAATTGATTGGAACAACTTACAGAGCTTATTTAGGCATACAAAACTAGGTGAAATATATTTAATGCACATATATCATTTCTGTCATATATAATATTATATTTATGAATTTACACGTATATAAATCGAATATAAATTGACTATACATGTATTAAAATTAATCGATCATAGAAAGATTATAAATCGATCGTGGCCCGATTATAAATCGCATATAAATCGACAATAAATTGATCAGAAATGTATAATGAATATATTATAATTAATCGATTATAAAACGATTATAAAGCGATTTTTAACTATTTAAAAATAAATTATGAATAAGTTAAAAATCGATAACAGATCGATAGTTGTATCTATTTACCTCATCAGCTCTTACATTCATTACTCAGCAAAACGTTTCGAGTTTTTCGCTCAGTTAAACTTGTTAGAGCTAACAACTTCACTGCGCGGCCTAATCTACATTTGCTTAATGCCTTACCTGAAGCGCATTACGCAGACTGCTTAGCATAGTTGATCTACCCGCTCAGCGCTTGTACATAGCAGTCGAAAAAAGTTTACTTCGCGTGGCGTTTTTATGTGCTCTTCTCCTCCGGCTTCAGCCACGCCGCGCCTTCAGCTTCTGCTTTCTGTTTGGTTTTGTTTTCTTTGCTTTTCGTTATATTTTCTTCTGTTTTTTTTTTTTTTTTTTTTGCTGTGTTCACTTGCAGCTCTGCTTAATATTTCCTTGTTTACGCTTTGTATGGCAGAGCCCTTGTTTATCATACTCCGCCTTCAGACTGCGTCCCGCTTCAATTTTCCTGTTTTCTTTTTTCCGTTCGGCCGCTGTGAAACTTTTCACGCACGCCTGCAGACGGCAAGCGATTTCCCGGCACGGGTTGAGCCGCGCACCAAATCGATTTCCGGTTCATTACCTAACTACCCACCACCTTAATAACTGCCTACAACCAGCCACAGAAATGACGTGGGCGACACCCGCGCCCATCATCCGCTCAGCCCTTTTGGCCTTGTATCTCCCAAGCGTATCAATCATCTTTTGAGGCAGCACTTTACACGCTGTGCACAGCAGAAATAAGATGTATGCCCTCGCGCCAGGCGCACCACCGCCCGCTGTTGCACCACTTCAAACTCCACTCATATGTCAGGCGCGGTGGGGCGAACACGGGCAACGCAAATTGTTTGTTTCTTTGTTTTGTTTCGTTTCGTTTCGTTTCGTTTCATTTTGTTTACTCGACTCTCAACCACTTGACATGGGAGCCAACCACCCAGCGAGCCACCCTCGCGCATACATATCTTTGTTATTTCTTGGCGCTCGCTTCTCATGTCATTTCTCAAGTTTACACAACATATTTCAAGTGTTTGATGTCTTTTGCACCCGACGCGCATCAATTTCTTGACTCTATGCCACATATTGTTTGTCCCATTCTCAGCTTTATCTCACACTCCCGCACTCCGGCACTCCCACTTTTCCTCACTCTATCTCTCTATCTGCTTCATCGTGTTGGCAACTCAATTAAAATGTAAGACGAGCCGCATCCAAGGCAAAAAAATACAAATAAATACAAAATAAGAAGATATGTATGTATGTATATATGTATACCTATAAATATTGCTCATACGCCCCGTGGATCCATAATTGCCTCTGCCTGACAGCGCTTGAGCCGCTCGGGCAGCACATTTCTTGTTCTCTAATGTTCTGCCTTTGTTGTCGATTTTAATTGGCCATAAATAGCTTAAGTGTAAATGAATGCATTCACATTGATGAATGCCTTCAAGTTGCTGTTCATAGAATTTTACATTATTGCATTCGCATTTTGTAGCATACTTTTAAGGGCTTTGTTGTGCTGAGAGATTATAAAAAATTATTTATTAAAAAAATTTTATATTTTTGTTTATTTATCTGATAAAATATTTACAGATTTATTTTATAAAAAAAAATCAATAGAAATGAACTAAAACTATATTATTAAAGCCTCTGCATACATAGGTTAGGGGAAGAAAAACTAGATCAGAGATCAAGTTCAATGTGATATATTTTAAGTAAAGACTCAGCCGATTTGATTCTGAGCATGGCGTCTGATTCTTCTAATAGTTCTGGTGTGTTTGCTAAGTCAACTTTGGGCTTTCTAGTTACTAGACGCCTAACCAAGCTGGCGGTCTTCTGTCTCAGCTTTTTGATTCTCTCTCGAATTTCTTGCATCTAAAGAAGAAAGAAATTTATTCCGGAAGATAAGCAAAATTACTCAATGTTTATATAGAGTTTATTTGTGATAATACCAAATTTGAATAACTGGCAAGTCTTTGACCAGCAGACATACCCTTCTATAGTATAGAGATTGTTATCGATATTTATCGATTTATTATATTTTTATTGTATTGAACGCATTCATCTCGAACTGGAATTTATATGAACCGCAAGAGCTTGACCACGCTCCCTATACTCCCCTCACATACAATTTGTTACGATTAAATCATATTATGCCATAAGCCCTTGGGGAATTGAAAAGTTCTTTACGAAATTAAAAAAAAAAAATTACCTCAATTGAACTATTTGCTGATGAATTTCTGATGAATGCGACCACTTGAGGGCATCGAACAATAATGAAATTTTTTGTTTCACATCTGTCTTTTATGCTTGGAAATTTGTATATTTGCTGCAATTGCCATTGGCGATTAGCGGACGAAATTAATTTCGGAACAAATCGCATTTGGTTTATTTGCGCGGCGAGCAAAGGATTTTCACGAGCGGAGACGCGACTTTTTTTTTTTTTTTGCTGCCGTTCCACTTTAATTTGAACGAGATGTGTGTTTTTAAGCATGCGGCTGGCCTGTTAATGGAGGCATCGAGCGCAGTGGGCGTGCCGCAATTCATGTTGCTGCCGGCAACAATTGCCAGTTGCAGCAGCAACATCAACAGCAGCAGCAGCAACAGCTGCAACAACAATGATCATCATGATGATGGCTATTTGAACGCGTTTTCCCCACGCACATGAGAGTGTGTGTGGGTGTGTGTGTGTGTGGGTGTTTTTTGTGGCACAATTTTTTCATGTGGCTTAGCCTTTCTCTCTGAATGTGTGTGTATGTGTGTGTGGTCAATTATTTGTTGCTACTTTATAAACTGTAGTCTCTGTTGCCTCGGTTTCTGCTGCGGCTGCTGCTGCACTTGGCCAGCAAAAGTTTCAACAACAACAATTGCAGCTGCAGGAGTGCAACAGCAACTGCTCATAAATTGACCAGAAAACTGAGTGGCTGCCGCTTAACATAGTTGCCCAGCGTTACGGTGTGGGCGTGGCAGCTGCTGCAGCTGAGCCAATTTTTCGCCCTTTTTTTGTTCACTTTGTTTGCTATAAATACCCTGTTCCAACGAAGAACGGCATAAGAGGGTATAATATGCCCTGAGCTTCCAGCTGGTCACAGCTGCGTGTTAGGCTTGAGCTGAGTTGCAGCTTTGCAAACCTCATTTTTGCTATATGCTTAAGTCTGTGCCACAGTTGCAAGCATTTCGCTGGCCAGTTGAAGCTGCCCGACTGAGCCGGTTCGGCTTTGGCCATTGGCATCTGTTAGTCAAGCACTTGTTATTTTAATTTTTTATTATTGCTTTTGCTGCTGAACAGAAGTTTCTAAATCGCAAACGCAAAGCAAGCCAATGGTCGGAAGAGGGGGGCCCGACTTCAGGGAATTACAGAAGGCCATGAGAAGTTTATGGTGGGTGGATGGTTGGCTTGATATGCAGTGGTGCCCGGCGCCTGGTGGCTGCTGGCTGGGGATGGCTTTAAAGTGGCTAAGCTAGTTATATGGATGTTATTGTAGTTCGACATGGCAACAGCATCAAGTTACGGGGCAGCTGTCACGCAACGACTATTATTACACATGTTTGCGTCTAGAGTTTAATACACACACACATACAGAGAGACACACGTACGTTAAACTGTCAAAGCTTGTGCTCAGTGAGGCAGTAGTATCGATTGCATAATCGTTAAAGCATTGTTAGTGCAGAGGAATCCAGCGGGAATGACAGCTAGATGGTGCTCGAAGTGGAGCTTGCGACGCGTACGGTAAGCTGTTTTGCAAGGCAACATATCGATAATGCTATCGAATTCACTAGAATCATCGAGAGCACAATAACTAGCAACTGTTTCTATTGCTTACTTCAAGGCAACGAATGTGTAAAGTTGAAAGCGGCCTTAATCAAAATATAACTATATATATATATATCGATTGTAAACGTTATCGATAATTTAATTTAGTATTTTGGTATATCGGTAATTAACGAACAATGGATATAACCACAAATTTATTTTGAAACAATATTAAAAAGAACTGTTTTTAAACAATTTATCGATATACTTAACTGCCTATCGATTATACAATATCGATTGCTACGCAAGCTATAAAATATGAATTTTTGATAGCCGCCAAAAAATTTGCTGTACAATAATTGTAATATGCACTACTCAGCTGTTATCGATTTGTTATATGTTATCGATTTCAAAGATAGACCTACCGCAACCCATTAATTTGTAGACCTCTCAGCTCTAAGCCCCACCACACTGTTTTCTAAGCATTCAGTAACAACTCCCCACCCAATATCATTTCGGAATATTGAGAAACACTTACAGCCATAATTTATGTAAGCCTTGCATAAATACTGGGACTGACGAAACATAGCACAAATCATGCGACTTAAGAAGTTGTTAGGCCCGAAGGCGCATAGCTCAAGAGGGCCAAGGCCGGCAACTAGGGGGCAAGAGGTGTTATGCCCAAGCTCGAAAGGTAGGAAGTAGCATTAACACCTTTGGGTAGCATAAATCGTAGACATGGGCCGCACGGCACGCACTTGCCAGTTGCCAGTTGCCAGTTGGCAGTTGGCAGTTAAGTGGCTAAAACTAAGCCAGGCAATACGTCAAACCGCTGGAGTTTATTAAACCGAATGTGGCAAATGAGAGGCTTCTGGCCATTTTCTATTAAGTGCCAAGAGTTTAATTTACAGCCTCAATGCGTGCTCTGGGCCAGGTTGGGGGGTTATTGGGTGTGCGAGTTGGTGGTGGTGAGGGGTGGTCTGTGGGGTTGGCAACAACAATAAATTACGCAGCAGACGAGGCCGGAAATGAGTCTGACTGTCTGCCTGGTTGGCTGCTCGGATGTGGCATGTGGCAAGTGGCAAACGGCAAACGGCAAGTGGCAAACGGCAAAGGGGAAGTCTAGGCCAACAGTTCGGCTTCAATCTAGAACGTTTGGTGTCTGACAAGCAATGCGAATTCTAATTAAAATTTAATTGTTTACACTTTGTGACAACAAACGGAAATGGCAAAAGGAAGTGCGCTTTGCCTCATGTTGCCACCTCCACCGCTCCGCAGTTCCACAGGTTCTTAGCTAACAGTTTTCAGTTCCGACTTCCTGGTTCGGCCACGAGCTACTAGTTCTCAGTTCCATTAGCCTTAACATTGCTGTCGTGACCAGCGCGTTTAATTGTCTCCGGGCCTGATTTACATGGGTGGCCGGCCCCAACACCGAAAAGTTGGCAACACAAACAACGTCTTCTGACCGGGGTTTGGGATAGGTAAAGGGCGGCCGTGGGCGCCCTAAATGGCTGACTGGCTGGCTCGAACGTGACTCGCATGCCGATTGAATGCTTATCAAAGTGTATAAAATTTCATAGAAATTATGACGCGCGGCCGCTAAAAGTTGCTCTCGCTGCTCTTCGACAGGCGACGCACAGCGTGGGCGTCTTGCGGGAGCGTGGCCCAACTGTAGCTACATTGTGTGCTTTAGCATTTTATTGTCTTTAAGCTTCATTAAGTCAAATGGTGCAAACGTTTAAGTCACTCACAAAAGACAGCAGCGACAGCGGGAGCGGCAGGGGCAGCACCATCATCCGGTACAAACAATACCAACGACGCGTATGAGCAACGCGCCGCATTAAATATACGCATTAAGTATACGCAACATTGTTCAGCCAGCTACAATTGGCAAGACAAAAGCCAACGGAGGGCGCCGTGCGGGCAGCAAAACTCGTGTTGCCTCGCCAGAGGGAAAGAAGCATGGCATTTCCCCCTATAAAGCATGATAAACAGGGAGATAGGACGGAGATTATTCGGACTGAGCAAAAATACGAAATTTAAAGCGAAGGCTTGAAATCAGTTTGTATTAGAAATTTTAGTTGAATATTATCCCTAATAAAAATATCAATGATAGTAATAATGACAGTAATAGTGATAGTGATAATGATAATGTGATAATCATAATGACAATGACAATGACAATGACAATGACAATGACAATGACAATGACAATGACAATGACAATGACAATGACAATGACAATGACAATGACAATGACAATGACAATGACAATGACAATGACAATGACAATGACAATGACAATGACAATGACAATGACAATGACAATGACAATAACAATGACAATGACAATGACAATGACAATGACAATGACAAGCGCTATACTAATTTTTTGTCTCTATCTAGTCAGCCTCTCTCTCTTTCTGTCTCTCTCTACATCGTCTTCTTCCATGTAGTCACTCATTCAGCTAACAAGCAATGATTATGCATAAGCAGCCACATTAATTGGCTGCGTGTCTATTTTATGAACTCAATTTGAATACATTTGTTCACAAGGGCTCAACGAATATACATACGTATATGTAGGTAAGTAAGCCTCGGAGTGAACCACATCAGTTGTCACATGTGAGCCACCTGACAATTAAAAAGTTGTCGCAGGCGCTAAACGTGAATTCATGAGAATAAAATCGAGTTAAAGTAAATTAAATTAAACACAAAACTTTTCAAAAGAGCCACAAACGCAGAGAGTGACGATGGGAGTGGGGATGGAGATGGGAAGTGATGGGGGCAGACGCTGTGGCAGGGGCAGTAGTCAGAGCAGCAGATAAGCGGAAGTGGTGTACTGGGGTAGGATAGAGGAGAGCAACGATTCTCGGCGCTCATTTCGTTTATTAAGTTTTGGACGCCCACGCAGCGCTCCGGGACAAAAGTCAAACCACGCGCAATTTTAGTAAATTAGAAAAGGGCAAATCGTGGTCGACGACAGAAAAACACACAGACTGAGGGAGAGAGGGGGAGAGGAGAGAGAAAGAGAGTGAGACGAAAGCAGGATGTAACGACGGGCGTTAGGCGGTGGGGGATTGTCAAATTGTCGCGTAATTAAAATTGAATCAGCGCAGCAATGAAATTGGGTAAAAACAGGGCCGTAAAGCAGCTTAAAATGCAAGTGGAACTAGTTCCGGCAATAGCCATTAGGCTGTTGCCGAACTAGCTTATATGAGTTGATGGCTCAGAAGGTAGCGAAGGGTACTTCAGCTCAAGCTGAAAGAAGAAACTAGGGAACCCAAACCGAAGCTGATTCAATAAAATATCTTTATTAAAGCCGATCGAAAGCTAACCGTCAGTGGTTCATGCCCTGAACAGCTTATGGGAGGGCTCCTCGATAGCTTTTTTCACGTATGACAAAAGTAGGTGGCAAATGGAGGGCAGCAGAAAGCTAAGTACCGCCTGCCAGCTGAACTCCTCACGCCCGAAGATCACCTCCAAACTCCACAAAATCAAGTCAAAAGGCAAGACCACACTGGCTACTGTCAACCAGGGCTGCATATATTTAGGTTTGATCTGGGACAAAATCAATAAATAATTCGAGTATATGGTATTGGGTTTGAAATTATATGCACTCACCCAGACAAGCCCCACGAAGAGCATCAGCCAGCAGATAACCATGATGACGCTGCCGATGACGCGCATCTGACGAACCATTCTCTCACGCAGTCCAAAGAAGCAGCGGACACGCCACATGGAGACAGGCTGCGAGGTGATCAGCTTGGCGCGCAAAAATTGAACTAAATGGTGGAGCTGAGAGAGGCAACCAGATAAGTGCATTAAACAAATATCAAATGATAACTCATAACATCAGCCCGCTTCCGCAGCTTACCAATCCCAAAAAACTATAAACGACAAAGAACCAAAAGAACCACGGCAACCAGTTCTTGACCAAACGTTGAATCACATATTGGCGTCGATGCTGGGCGCGACGTGTGTGCCAAATGGAGAACACTTTCAGGTTCATATGACGATACAACATATCGTCGCAAACATCTCTTAAGAAGCGCAAATTTCTCATCTTCTTATTTTTAAAACAAACAAATAAATTAAAAACTTTAAAATTTTTGTCGACCTTTTGCAAAGGTGTTTGAAGCAATGTGAACGGAAGCTACAAATTTCCTTCACTTGAACTGAAAGTGACACTTAACAGAAGGGTAGCATGATGCTAGCCAAGTGTACAGAGCTAGTCAAGTATATATATTTCAAAATTATCGATATTCGACGATATCGATAAATAAAAGAGACAGACTTCTTAGTAGAAGTTGAAAAGTTGTAATGTCTTTTAGAAGTCGGAATGTGCAATTTGTTAAAAAATTTCTTTTTTAAGAATTTTTGATAACTATTCAAGCGGCTCCTGGGAAGGATAATTAACTGAACTAAAAAAAATATAAATATGGACTGACTAGGAACATTTGCCCCTATAGCCTTCCTGGATCATGCCAGCCTGTCTATCTAGCCCATCTATCCATCTGCAGCTATCAAAATCTGCTAAATCGATTTTTCATTTCCTATTATTACAAACATCAATATTTTTATTGACTTTTTCAAACAAATTTCAACTCTTGCTACAAATATGTGGTCAGCCCTGAGCTTTGAAATACATACAGTACAAGTTTTGAGTTGAGTATACTTCCTTTAAGCTGATTTACAAAAATCCTTATCCTGCGGTTTGTCTTTTGGTAGAAAAACTTTAGCTTTACAATCCAATTAAAAAATGCAAAAATAAAACTCATATCTCACATGCTTGAAGTTAAGCGAAAAGTCTCAATTTATTGCAAATGTATTTGAACGTAAATACGGAAAGCTATCAATATTATTATTTGTGTTGCCCTTGCTCCGTAATATTTGGCCAATAAATCAGAGGAGCGTAGCTAACCTAAACAAATCAGTTGCAAAAAGAAAGGCGCCATCTAGCGTTGAAATATTGCAAAAGTGAAGTAAGCCCAGACAGAAATAGATGTCAGGCATATCTCAAAAGTGCTGTCAGTCGACGAAATTGAAGCAGCAAACAACTATAAAGCCACACAGAGAGAGGGTGAAAGAGAGAGAGAGAGAGAGACAGAGAGACAGAGAGGGGGGGATGAACTAGTTAAACCACATGAATTAAGTCGGGCAAATGGATTGAAGTTGAGTTGAGGGTCCTTTGATGGTACGCTTTAGTTATTTGTTTCGATTGGAAGCCGAGCAACAAAGTAAATAATGAAAATGGCCGCAAAAATGTGCTAGGACCTGGCCCAGGATAACCCGACACGATGATGACGCTGCTGATGACGTGCATGCTGTTGCTGCTGCTGCTGCTATTGGTGATGATGAGCAAGAAGATGAGGCAGCTGGTGATAAGACCAGCTCTGCTTCTGCGCCTGGCTGCTGCCGTTGTCATTTGCGGTTGCTGGTGCTGGTGTGCTTCATTGGCTTTTGATTGTGTGTCGGGCTGGTTTATTTATTTATAGCTACGAAATCGGAGTTGGGCTCCAATACCCCAGTTGGCGGCCCAGACAGGACGTAGCTTTCATAAAATATTATAACTTGCTTTACGCCCAGCCTGATCCCGAACTTCGACTGCCAGGCTGCGCTTCAAGCAAAGTTAAATTGCAAACAAGCAGCGGCAGCGGCAGCCGAGGTAAGTCACTTGGATTCTTGTGGCGCAGTTTGCTGGCTTTTTGTATAACTTTTGATTAATAGAGCGGAGTTGGGTCGTGGTAGCGTTGCTCGACGGCTGCCATAATTGCGCCACATGCCCAAAAAAAAAAGGAGAGAGCGGGAAAACAAAGCAAACAGCTACAAGGACAACAGGCAAAACAACTCCAAGTCGAGCTTTTCGTGCACATGACACGCCACAAGGCACCGCAGGCAGCCAAAAAAATATAGAAGAAGCAGCCGAAGCAGCAGCCGTAGCAGCAGCAGAACTTTCCTCACGCTAAATTGATTCTCCGGCGGCAAACAACTGAGCTGGATATGCATGGTTAGGCGCCAGGATAACAGGCAAATGCACTTATGCAACAGCTTCGTATTATGCCAATGCACTTGATGTGCCGTGCTGTGACGTGCCAGTACCGAAATCGTATTCCCACCATTGTTCGACTCGCAAAACCGGCTTGTTCTACACTGCCTTCAGGCCAAATGGCAACCGGCTGAAATTCGAGCTGGCTCTGCCCAAAGCCACATGTCACGCCCAACCGCCAAACAGTGGTATGCCTCGCCCCAGTTTTTCTCGCCTTTGTGCGCTGTGCACGAAACGAAACTGAAGCTGATTTTTGGCTCTAATGCTGTAATCGATATGTTATCGATAGACAAAGCAGCAGTTGGGGCCTGTGCATAGCATATGTCCCTGAAAAGCATTTCATTATGCTGAGTACTCTGTACTCTCTGCACTTCCAACGTTATCGATGTCGCCCAGCTGCTTTGATGAATTACTTTGACCGGACTTTAGATATTCATCTCTGACCCCTGCCCAGCTCTTCCTTGCATCCAATGAAAGGGCGCTCTTCGTCAAACGAAAATGATGGGTTAACGATAAGCCATTGCTGTGTCAGCTTCCCTTGAAATTAACTCATTGCCACAGCAGGAGAAGTTACACACCTGCATCTGAACAGTCGCGATGTGTTATCGATGGGCAGCAATTGAGTTATCCTTTGCTCCATTGACTGGCTCTAAGTGTGCGCACATTGCATATTTATGGACAGGAGTCAAGTAAATCGAATTGATAAATTATCGATTACGATAATTTACGAGCTCTAGTCTAATGTTTTTTACATTTCTCTTAATGAAGTGTAGACTTATTAGAACTTGTATATCATCGTTTTGAAAATGTTATCGATAGTGTTTATTTTTGCTGCTGTATTAAAGCAAAAGAAATATCGATACATCAACTGCGGCTAGCATATATTATTTAAGTAAAATATCTATTGTCTATATTGCCGATTATGTGTAGTTATCGATATGTTTTTTTGTATAGTATACATTTCGGCTATCGATAGCAACACAATCGATAAATCTGCTTTAAATGCTATCGATAACAAACAACATTTCCTTCAATTTCCATTTCTCATAAGATGCGTTCGCTCATTAGCGAAATTCAATTGAAACTGAAACTCTTGAGTGATTCGCCGACTGCCTGCTTGCCTGCCTGATTGAATAACGGACGGACGGAAAGACAGTCCATGTGATTGACTGACGGACAGAGTCTGTTGTAAACGATAGCATTGACAGCAGTTGAGTTTGTTGCTGGCAATGAGCGACGTGTACTTGGGACTTAAAGCGATTTGGCTCGAGTGGCTGTGCTTTAATTCGTCGACTGAGAGATCGAAATGGAAGTCGATGCACTATTAACGTTAAGCCAAATGTGCAGTCAGCCCGAGTAGATGCCGTTTCCGTGCATGCTCACTTAGAGCCAGCTGAGTGCCTGACACTCAGCAGATGGATGCTCGATGCTCAGATGCTGGCATATGCACATGCTCTGTCTCCCCCACTTCCCCCACATGGCCACGTAGGCAGCAAGTGCGGAGCCTGAGCGAAAGCTTAGCAAAAATACTTTCATAATAATCTTTATGCCACGATGTTTCGAGAGCTAAAAAAAAGTATATAAAAATAACCCCCCAATTCAAAAAAAAAAAAAAGAAAAACACATCGAAAAACCAGCTAAACGAGCATAAACTCAAGGGTTCAGCCAGGACGAACGCGAGCTGCTGAGCGGGTTGCGGGTTGTGGGTTGTGGGTGGGGGATTGGTGGGTCGGTTGAGGCGGCACAGGTTGTTCGAGTCGAGTACACTGTGATTTGTTTTTGTTGTTGTTGCTGTTGCTGCTGTTGCTGTTGCGAGATTTTCCTTTTCTGCTTTGCTATTTTTCTCTCCATTTTCTCCTTTTTATTTTCTTTATTAAGTCGCAGCCCTTCACTGAAAAGGCTACCCGGAAAATGGATTTTCACTGTCTTTGTTTGGCAGATTATAGATTAAAGATATTTTAGTTGAATACAAACCAAGCAAAGCCCGATAAAATGCAGGCGTGCCTTCCATTCACGTCTAACCTTTGACACAAACATTTCAAATTGGGCACAAAAATGAGAGAATGAAAATCCACTTTAACGGATGCTATCTCCGGATATTTGATATATCGATTGTTGTTATCGATTAGCATTTACATTTTCCATCATATTATTTTCCATTTCATTTAAAAACTAAATGTTATACTTCGATTATAGTTATCGACTAGAGACAAGCATATTAGTAATTTATGTTTGCATTTCCATTGCGGGCAAAGAGCTTGGAAAAATATTCATTGAGTTTTCCGCTCCCATTTTCAGCTGCCGCATCAAAAGTTATAATTTCCTTTGAACTATCCCCTGGGACTGAAAGCTGAATAGAATTTTCCAATTTCTATTCCCAAGCGCCATGCTTAATGTTGTCAAGATTAAAGAGCACGTAGCCTTCAATAACCCCTATATCAATGTCAGATCTTGAGATTTCTATCTGCGATATGCTTTGGTCAGTGTATCCGAAGCTTTTGTTGTTGTTAATGCTGTTGGGCATGGTCAAAAACTCTTTTTGGCTATCCACAGCCGTTTTGGCTGGCTGTTGTTTTGCGTTATACCCTACACACATTGAGCTATGGGCCCAAGCGGGCATATTGACTGGCCACAAGTATGTAGAAGAGGCAAGCTTAGCTGAGTTGCTTTAACTCTCTGTTATGATAACTATTGACTTGAAATGTATATGCAATACTATTTATATTAGTTAAATTAGAGAGTATTTGCGTAATTAATAAGCTGGAAAAAAAAATAAAAAATTAAATAAAAATATAAAATTAAAATTTATATTATTGAACTTGAGCTGACATAACTGCCTACAGGGTATCTATCGGCTGGGACGCTCAACAGCTGCTGCACTTCAACATGTTTTCTTTTTCTGTTTTTGTTATTTTTGGTTGGAAAATGCTAAAAGCAAAGTTGGATTATTGGTATATGCCCCCATGTGCTCCATGTGTATTTAGGCGTACATATCTGAGTGTGTGTGTGTGTGAGCGTGTGTTGGTGTTGGTGTTGGTATGTGTGAAAAGATAATACAAATCTCTAGCTGGGCATGAATGCGTGTATGTGTGGGCGTATGTGAGTGAGTGTATGTAGGCGTGGCGCTCAGCGGCAAAAGTTTATTGCCCTACTTCACTCCCCCCCAACTCCACAGCCAGGTGAGTTTTATATGCAATAATTTTTCTTTTTGTACCCTGTACTCATAAAAAGGCTAAGCAAGGTTTTAAGTTTGGCTTAAGTTTATGTAGTGGACAACTGCAATGCCATAAAGCGCCACTCGGCAGTCCCTACTTGCACGCAGCCCTCGATTATGCTACAAATTCGGCCAGGCATATTGCCAAGATAGTATCAGCCCATAGAGTATGTAGTTATGAATAGTGGGCAGTCATCATATTGGGTTTCCCTATGGAGCAGCAGCATTATATACATATATAGATGTGGATATGTAGATAGACAAATAGATTTAGATAATTGATGTAGACTGGGAAGATTTTATTATATTAGAGATTTGGATATCGATAAGGTAAATACGTGGACAGTTCAGTTAAAATAGGAGAAATAAATGGTAATGAAGACTTATCGATAAATATCGGTAAAACAAATGAGAGTTTTGGACTTACACATACTGAAAAGTTAAGCATGAGTAGTCGGCCGTTGGTATTGTTAATGATAATTATAAAATGTATACAATTTTATTTCGATATGCTGAGGATAGAAGTATTAATCGACAATCAAGTCGATAGACTATGACAAGGGCGATATCTTATATATATATCATATATATACATGCCTATATATAATCTAAGCGCCTAACACTATATAGACAACAGTCCAACTGTTGCAGGGTATCCGCGAAGCGAACATGCCCCATCGCTCGCAGTGCCCTTTTTTGGGCATATGTGTGGAGGCTGGCGACGCTGTTGAGTTGGATTTAATTCTAATGTTTGCTTACCGTGGCTGGCGAGCCTTTCAACCTGTAACCGCACAAAGGTTTGCTCAGCTTTCAGGCGTGGGCGGTTGCTGGTGGAGTGGGCGTGGCCAAAGTCGAGCGCACATCTCGTAGGGTCAACTCTTTGGCTGCCTGGCAAAAGGCGGCGTCGGCGGCAGCAGCTGCAGCAGATTTACTTTTATTGCAAGTTGCAGCACTGCCGCAGGAACGATGCGTCCAGGTTCAGGTCCAGGTTGAGGTCCTTGCACTGCAAACACACACACCGAGCCACACAGAGGCACATGTAACTGGCAGCTGGCAGCTGGCAGCTGAGCTGATGTAGACATTCAAATGAATGAGTGCTGGGACAACTGGCAGCAGTCCAAGCGGAGGAAATATATATATATATATACATATATTCTTTATAATATATATATAATATATATATAATATATATAAATACAAGGAAAGAGAGGGAGAGAGAAGCAGAAGCAGTTGAAGCCATTGAAGCTGTTCAAGTCGTTGCGTTTAATTAGTAAAACGATTTATCCGCAGGCGGTCGGCGAATGGTGGGCAGCTGAATAGCTGAAACTTCCGAGCTCAGCTGCCTGCAATTTTGTATCTGTGACGTCGTCGTCTCATGGGGAAAACTTACTACAGCGGGTACAGGCACTTGGGTGTTGATGTTGGCCGAGAACTAGCGCAGCCAGGACCACGGCTTGTACCAGCTGCGCTGGCTGTGCTCTTTGCTGGTTGGTTGCATCGTTGCCACGCCCACGATTTGGGGCGAGACGATGGACAGCGCGTCCATTGGCGGCTGATCCTGTTGGAACTCCTGCGGCCGGTGGTGGGGCCGCGCGGCGTCCTCCTCTGGGTCCTCCTGGGCCAACCGATCGATGTGTTCCTGAGTGGCCGTGCTGACGCATAGCCTGTAGTCCTCCATCGCACTGAAGCACTTGAACGATTCCTGTCGATGCTTCTCCAGGCAGCGCTGCAGCTGTGATGCGAACGCCGTGCAGGGCATTTGGGCTTCGCGATTGAAGTGTCGTTGCGTGTAGTCCACCAGGCGATCGAACTCCTGGCAAATAGCTTCCGGTGACCTGAATAGAGAATAACAAACTTCTTCGCTCTATCTGCCTGTCTCTCTCTCTCTCTCTCTCTCACACATACTCACATGCGCTGTATGTCCTCAATTGCACTGAGGACGCTGCCCTTCTTCGTCTTAGACGGCATTACCTTGGCCTTGGGCTGCGCCTTGGCCTTATTAGCGACTGGCTCGGCGCTCGCCTTGTCTCCCATCAAAACTATTTTCCCTATTAAAGCTTCCGGTATGGCCAAAAATCTGTTCCAAAAATAATCTGTGTGATTTTGTTTGAGATTCAGTTCATGTATGTGTTTGTCTACAAAAACCTATACAAATTGAGGCAATTTCGGTTGCTCTACAAGGCACGACAGGAAAGTCAACTCACAGGCTCAGACTCAGACTCAGATTGAGATGGCAGTCAGAGGCGGGGTCTATCGATCTATCTATATATCGCACTGTCTCTCTGGCCACTTCGCTTTTAATCAGCTTGATGAAGAAGTTCAGAGTGACAAAAGTTGTTCAAGTCAAATTTTATTGGTGCTGCCGGGTCGAGGGCTGTCCGACTGGGGAAACTACACTTGAGACATTTGAGGGAATTGCCTGCGGCGAAAACTTTATTCATCGCATCAAAGTGCGCTAATAAGCTTAAAATAAAAAACATTTCATCATAATTGGAGTCAAATTTCTCAGGTATTTTGACGCCTCTGGGTCTCTGCCCACGGTGCGCGTCTGCGTGTCTCCATCAAATTGGGCGATTTAGACTTTTTTTTCCACTTTTAGGTTTCCATTTTTGTTATCAAATTTGCAATTTGGAATTTGTTTTAATTGCGCGTTTAGGCGCAAAGTTTTTGCCAACATCATTGGCTTTGTGTGCGCAGTGTCAATTGCAGGCTGCACTTCATCATCTGCCAGGAGGCTACCTGAGATGAAGGGGGGCAGAGTGTGTGTGTGTGTGTGTGTGTGTGTGTGTGTGTGTGTGTGTGTGTGTGTGTGTGTGTGTGTGTCTGTCTGTCTGTCTGTGTGGGGATGCCCTCTGGATAAAAACTTCGAACATAAAAGAAACTCAAGAAGTTGGTTTGCGGTTTGTTCGGCTGCCGGGAATTTCGTTATTGGAATTTTCATTGGCCACAAAAATACTTTTTCGATTAAACTTTAACGGCGCGTGAAATGCCCGGAAAATGTGTAGGTAAGGATGCCTACACCCTGCACTTCGCCTGCCACAACGGCCACAGCCTTACGGCATCCAAAACAGAGACCGCATGCCGCAAATCAGAAAATGATTAATTACAAACTGAAAGGAAACAGCTAACGACTGCCCTTGACCGCCGACCGACCGACCGACCGACCAGATGCCAATTAGTGCAAAATATTTCAGGTCGCCGCTAATGGATATCAATGCGTAACGCCCTGCGGCCGTCGCCCACGACCACTCCCAGACAGAGACAGCGACAGAGGAAGAGAGAGAGAGAGAGAGAGAGAGCGAGGAAAAAATATATATCAAATATATCAAAGGGCGCACTCAGCTGTCCTCGCATGCCAATTCCGAATGCGATATCAAACGGAGCAAAATATCGGCAACAGAAACTCGTTAACAGCCAGCGACAATGGCCCAAATTGCCGTGGCCCCAGCTGGCCCCTCTCTGCCGGCCTCTGTGTTCTTTGTCCTGCCTCGTTCTTGGGTCAGATCCTGGAATTGGCAGCTGAGGCCCCGAAGCATTTGATATTTAGCCCAAAAATACAAGCGCAACTGAAGCTCGTCCAAACTTTTCGCTCTATATCCGCTATACACCGCATGGCCTATTGGAAGCACAAAGCCTATGAATTGAACCGCCCTGAAGCTGAGCTGAAATTGCGCTTGTCGCGAGTGAAGTCAATATCCTAGTTTGGACCAAATTTTAAATTGCTCGTTTGGTGGCTATCAAAGGAAATTAGATGATTTAGCTGATATTAAATATATTATAAATATATAAATATATAAATATATAAATAAATATATAAATATACAAAATAAAAATGAAATCGGATTATATCGCTGATATTAAATATATATTATGCTATATTTCCAATATAATATAATATAAGATAAATATTTAAAATAAAATTTAAAATATATATATTAAAAATAGATTAATCTGATCTAATCTAATCTGAAAGCTATTTGCCTTTCACTATATAAGCATGCATAGTTATAGTTTGAGTATATAAAAACCCAAGTTATATGACTGAAAAATCTAGATTATTAAAAGCATAACATATAGTCTAAATTGAGCTTAGATTTATAACGGTATATATTGATATGGGGCAGCGCAGTCTTTATCTCCTCATGCCAGTAATACCTATGGAAATACAGACTAAATTGGACTATATACATACTTTCATCATGCATAAATCATACACAATCTTTGTTAGTATATTCAGTATTTTCAGTATTTATTAACATTTTCCATAAAGCAATTACAAGCCGAATCTAAATGAAGTTTACATATATCAAGCGAATTCAAATGTGCAATTTAGTAGAGTTAGATCAAAAGGTAAATAAGTGTTGGTAAATATGAAATTTCAGTCAATTGAATACAGCGGGGGAGTGTGAGTGTGATGTGAGTGTTGCATAGTTAAGTATCAACCAGTGTTGTAAAGTATGAAATGTGGTCAAAAGTGAGCTTAACTGGTGAAAATGAATAATACTGAATTGAGTTTCTGTTGCAGATAGATGAAAGCAATATGTGAAATCCAACTTGATTCTCTGTTACCTCTAGATGCTCTGATGTTCTCCGTCTGCTCTGCGGTGGGGCTGTCTGCGGCCTAGCGACGTCCGTATGAGCCGGGATGGCGACGGCACTTCTCGTGGCGACAGTTGTGTACGTAGGGATTGAGCTGATGGCGATGCCACCAGTGTAGCTCAGGTGCCTTGTTCAGCTGCTTCTGGTACTCCTCGAACTGGGTCAGCGTGAGGAAGTTGCGCTTGGGACAGTGGGCGTCGTGATGATATTCGCACAGCTGATCATAGATCCATATGCGCCGATTGCAGTACCGAATGTTGTTGTTGTGCGAGGGAGCGCGCTTCAAGAACTTCTCGATCTCCGGACGGAAGAGCAGTCGGCCCATGCCGCTGATGGCGCACTGCTGGCGCAGTTGGAGCACCGCCTCGAGCGGAATGCTATCGAAGCGCACACAGTTCATCAGCTGGTCGGTATGCGAGCAGCGAGCCTGATAGTCGTGAAACAGCCAGATAATGACTGCGATGAGCACCTCCATCTCGGAGTTGACGCAGATGAACGGCGAGTCGAGCAGCGCGACGAGCGCATTGGGCCACAGCTGGACGAAGTCCGGCGAGCCAATCAGCGTAAGGAAATACTTGTGCACCCGCAGAGTCTTGCGGAAGGGCACATAGACGTTCATCTTGTGCAAGCCGAAGAACATGTGGAAGCCGATCTCCTCGCGCGCCGTATACGGGTCACGAAACTCGACCATGAACTGGTCGATCAGGACCTGGATCTTCAGATACATGGCCGCCTTAAACACGCTCATCAGCATCGTCGGCAAGATGATCTCGGTCGGCCTGGCCATCCACTTGTAAATGGTCATGAAGGCGTCAATGCTGACGTCACAGGCCGGAAGTCCGTAGGCCATGCCGTGCTTGCCCCGCGAGAAGAAGTCGCAGTTGCTCTGCAGCAGCTCCAAATCGCAAACCACCTCGGTGGGCCCAATAATGATGGTAACAGTGTACCTCGGCCTCGGGTTTACCTGGCGCGCAATCGCCGCTGCCCGCTGGGCCTCGGCCACGCGGGAGCGTCGATCCGTCGGCGATGTCGGCTGTGCGTCCAAGTAAAGACGACGGTACTGTTTGCCCAGCTTCAAGATGATGATCCTCGAACGTGGAATGTGAATATACACGGGCTGCGGGGTCTCCTTCGGCTTCTTGAAGCCATAGTTATTATTGCCGTACGACATGGTGCTCGAGTTCGTGATATTTGGCCTAATCGAAAAATAATTTGCAGCTGCAAGGACGAGTCAATTGACTGACACAGTACTTACAATTCGATGATAATATTTTAGTTTTTAATTTTGAACTCCTCAGATGAGATGTGAGTCGCACAATGACACAGCGTGAAAGAACGTAGCTGTCTAGCTTCAGGGCTGAAGTAAACTTGATTCCTAGTGCTGCATAGGCGATTCGATTGCCCGAAATATGCTGGAAAACAGTATTGGCAGTTCCTTCACTAATCAAAACTGACCGAGCACAATTGCCACTATTTCCGATAACAGTATCGCAGCAGTGCTTCCGTCTATCGATAACATACAGTTGTGGAGTACTGAAAGCAATTTGCCAGTTGATCAGGCTGCGGCAAAGATAAAAGCTTAGCATTATCTCGGTCATTCGTGTAATGTTTGATATTTTATAAAAAATGGCGTGAATTTAGCTTCCAAATGACATTTAAGATAAGTTAATAGCTTTAATCAGTTTTACTTAATTACAGTTTCTTTTGCTATTGCTCTTAGCTGGTCAGTCAGTAAGCTTTGGCTACGATATATCGATAGTCTGCGCTAATTTACTGTAAATATCGATAACTACTTATTGAAACTGAATAAGAATATATATTTGTTTTGACAGGCAAATTTATTCTAATTGTCTTTTAGCTGAAGGCCAATTCAACCCAAAAAGCTGCTGATGACTTTTGCCCAAATGAAATCAAACAACTTAGTTTAGTTTTATTTGATTAGTTAAATTGTAGTATATATAGTATATCGAAAGTATTAGTATTTAGTAAATATATTATAATTAGTCGAATATGCGTCAACTCGCAACCGCACAGTCAATTGCTATGCCCGTGCAGTTGCGGCTCTAGCCGCAACCTTCGTATCAGGATCATGTTAGAAAATAAAGATTATAATCAGCATGAAAATCAAGCGGCAAAACTTTGTGCAATTCCCCCAGCCAAAAACCCCATGACGCAGCCCCCAGTCCGCCCAGCCGCCCCTTGCCACACATACGCCCTTAATCCGTGGCAGTTTCTCATCTGCAGGCATGGCAGGAGTATACTTACTGTTGCCACGCCCACGCAGCCACAGTTGCCAGTTGCCAGCTGCAGCTGTGCTTGGTCTTGGTCGCTGCAGCTGGCGAAAGTCACAGCAGGCGCCAGACACGTTCCAGCAGCGCGTCGCACGCGAAACCGCAGCAAAATGTCGTGCGACTTCGACTGGAGTTGCCACAGCATCAGCAGCAGCAGCAGCAGCAGCTGGGAGCTGGAGCTGGGAGCTGGGCGCTGGAGCTGGGAGCTGGAGGTACCCATACTCAACCCAAGCCAACTACCACTTTCCATGTGAATTTTTCACACTCCACACAGCTTTTTATTTTTTTAAACATATAAATTTTCGCTCAAGTTGAAAAGTTTCACATACTCCTGTCACGTAATGCACGCTGCTTGCGGAGCAAGGGCGGTGAGGCGTGGCCTTTGTAGTATGTGGCGTGAGAGTCGCTAATTTATGGCTGACATTAGAATGCAATCATATTCACTTAAAATATATCGTAATAAAAGCAATCAAAGAAGAGATAGAGTAAACTCTTGGCCAGCTTAGTACTGTGTCTCTGTCGTTGCCAGATCGTGTGCAGTTTGAATTGCAACCGCGCGCGTGCGCATGGGACTCGCTATGAGCGGTTTAATCTATGTGAATAGAAAATTGTGGAACAAATTGGCTAAAATTTGAATGAACTGAATGGTGACCTGAGGTTGCGATATATCACGTGGAAGCTTTTCTCAGCTTTTATTTCCGAATTTCCAATGAAATTGTCTTGATAGCAATTCTGTTGAGCAAAAGAGACTTGAAGACGACAAGAAAGCTGATAATACCAAATGCAAATAAAAAGAAAATTTACAAGAAAAATTATCGATTTTTTGCTATCGAATTTTACTAGAAATAATACGGTGTCTAACAGCAGCAGAATTATTAGTAGAGCAAAGCCTGAGCACAGCTTAAGCCTTAACTGAGGCTATTCGACACATGTAGAAAGATAACGATAATAATCGATATATATCGCATGGCAACCTCTGCACAAACTACATAGAAATATGCCCTAGGCCTGCACTCGACTCCCTAATTAAACAATGTTCCATAAAGACAGATTCTGTATGGCACCCAACAACGACTGAGCAAATCAGAGCCCACGATTCGACAGCGCATTAAGTACAAGTCTGATGATAAAACGACTCTGGCTCTGCGCTGCTCCCATACATAACATAACATAACATAACATAACGCACATCTATGTAAATGGGCGTGTCGCATTGTAAGCCTGGCCGGCAACTGACCCGTGACATGTGTCGGGTGAGAGCCCCCCGCCACATCATTGGGAACATAAGCCGCAAAAAGGATTTTCGACAGCGGCTGCAAAATGTGAAAACCAAAGAATTATTGCCACGGCGTCCCTGACCCGCATGGCCAACAGACTGTGCATCACTCCCTGCCCCACTTGCTCACCCGCTCGCTCGTTCGCTCACTCACTCACTCATTGTCGCATAATCCCAGGCATCGTGACCCAGCTGACAGTTTACAATTTTGCAGCAAAGGCTGCCCCCCTTGGCTCGCTCCACTGGCCTGCTCCATCACACACACACACACACACACCGCTAGAGAACGCCCCTGTGCTGGGAGGTGTTTGGTTAAGCACATAATTAATACGAAATTTGATTGCCTTTGCCGCGATGGGACAACACGGGCCTGGCCCAGGATGTAACCTATAAAAGAGATTGCCATTCGAGCGAGCAACCATGTGTGTGACCGAGTCTGTGTGTGTGTGTGCTGGGAAAAGTGAAAGTCAAATTAAAGCAAACTGTGATGTTGCTGCTGGCATTACCGCTGCTGCGGTTTGCCGCTTAAACGCTTGCGGTTTAATTAATCGACGCATAGTCGATACCAAGGCGGTTGCACAGAATGTCGATACGATCCAAAACATTCATATACACTGTGCTCGAAGCAAAAGAGAGCTGATTGATTGATTAAAGTCTCTGAAGAATTTGTAACAAGTTACAGTCGGACAAACTTGCGAAATTCTTCAGTAGCTGAGCACTGAAACTATTCGTATGATTGATTTATATAGTCTCAACTGCTTGCCAAGACAGTCAATCAATCAGTCTAATAGTCAATCAATCAATCAATCAATGGTTAAAATATATATACAAATCAGTCGGCAGTCACCCATTCAGTATGCCAATCAGCTGGTAGAAGTACGTCAATCTTTATGTTAATCAATCAATCAGTAGTCCGTCGGTCTATTAGTCTGTCAATTAGATGGTGGGAGGACATCTAAGGGTCAGTCAAGCAGTCAATCACACATTCTGTTAGTCAATCAGCTGGTACGTCAATCATTCTGTATATTAATTAAACCGATTTTATTTTAATCACATAAGCTATTTTAATCGGTATGTCAATCAGTCAATCATCGATCGACTATACATATGTATGTATATATATACATATATACATATGTATATGGACTGGCAGTCACGCAATCCTTCAATCAGTCTATACGGTAAGACTTTGATATATGCTATATATATATGTTATATATCAACTAATCAGTCAGTCAGTCAAATCATTTAGCTTCACATATTATGCTAGTAAATCTCTAGTCTTTCATTCCTTTTCCATTTATACAAATTTTGTTGGCTTGTGCAGAGCATCTCGCAGTCGCTAACAGCCCAGACTCTTCCATTTCGCCTGACTTCCTGTCGCTGGGTTTAATTTTTTCTTTCCTCTCGGGCTGATGGCTGCCTTCAAATGGTTTCGCTGCCAGCTTTTTAATGCATGTATAACCATAGCCAGAAGGAGTTCCGCTGTGGCGCCAGCCAGCGGCTGTCTCCTGCCTGTCAGCAGGAAAAAAAAAGCAGAAAAACTAGAGAGTTGAGGGGAAACTTTAACTTTTGTTGTGGTTGGCGGCAGCCAGTTCTTATGACCGAAAATAAATCAAGCGCCAAACTACTTTTGGCTCAAATGATTAATTAACTGCATTTTGTGCTCGACCACGTCCTGGACAATGTCGGCGATCGCACTGAGTGCGGGCAACTCTGCTTCAATGGCCAAATGGACGAATGCCTGGCACTTCAACGTCTCTCGGTTAAGATATTATTAATGTGCTTGTTAGCTGCTCGCTCCGCCCTGTTAGTCTAGTTTCCGCGCTCCATACTCCCTCTTCCTATCTTCACTCGGTCTTTCTGTAGGAGAGGGAATGAATTATGAGCGCGTTTTCTTGAACTTTTTGTCTGCCAGCTGCTTCACCTCGTCCGCAGCTCAATTAGTTCTAAGCGCATAGGCGTTGCTGCCACGCCCACATCATAGCAATAAGAAATTGCTCTATATAACGAATTTACTATTAACTACGTTCATCCAATGTTGCCAGACTATTTTATGCATATTTGTGCTTTTGCCATTCACACAAAACGATCAATATTTCCGTATTTTATTTATTGTTTATTATTTATTAAATTATTTTTTTAAATTTATATATTTTTGTAATTTAACTGGAAAGAAATGTTTGCCATTTATTTAATTTTAAATAAACTAATTAAGTTTATATATATTTTACTTTTTTCTGATTTTTCTTTTAACCTAAAAAAATACCTGTCCTCCACTCAAATAAAAAATTACATTAATTAGCTTTTATTTTAATTAAATGTGATGTAGACTAATGTGCTATTAACTATTCTGCTTCCGTTTCTGACACTTGCCTTGCTCCTAGATTTATTCATACAATTTGAATAACAAATTTTATTTAATATATACATATATATTTTTTTGTTATTTAAATTTATGTAACTACTGTTTTGCCATTGCTCTCTTAACTTTAATTCGCGCAAAATAATGATAGCTCCCATTAGTTTTTATTACAATAATATAAGTAAGATAATGCGCTAATAAAACTCGTGTAAAGTCTCCCTCCTGTGCTCGCTTTTGCCATAGCCATAGATTATTTGCCATTCACACAAGTGAATGTTAGTTTTTTACGACAACTATTATTTCTATTTTCTATTTTCACTTGACGATGGCCTACGCCAGTGGCTAGCCCTGTCCCACCCAACGACTCAGCGGCCGCCCATATACACATTTATGGCCATACTTTTGCCAGACAGTTAACATTTATTTGCCATTCGCACAGAATAAAGGCACATTTCATTCGCTTTGCACGCACTCAGGCACTCTGTTTTTATGTTATGTTAATTATTATGATTATTATTTGTATTTTGAATTTTGTATTTTTTGTTTCTTTATTTTTATTTCGCATTTTAAACAGAATTTGTTTACACAATTAGCTCCAACTTAATTTTTATATGCAGACCCGCGGGCTGCTCCCATTAGAGCGGAGTTTCCCTCCTCTTTTTTTAATATTTTTTTGTTTTTATTTTATTCTTTAGCATACACAACACACATACACACCCATGTACATATTTGTACAGTGTTACATGGTACTTAACTTACGCCCGCCTCTCACTCTTCTATATGCTCGGGCAGCGCTTAGCAAACAGCGACCTGAACAAACTTTGCCAGCCAGCTCGAGGCGTTGCTTGTTGAGTCTTTGTAAAAATGTAGTTAAGCCAATCAAAATATGGGGATTTGGCTTGATAATTATGCTTGGGCGACTAGTGTTGGGAAATGCTAAAAGAAAGGAAACCGAGTGATGGGCAGAGGTACAGAGAGAGACATCGAAAGAGGGGGCAATTGAGAAAGTTAAATGTGGGCAAAATATGTAAAGCGCTGCAGATAGATAGAAAGAGAGAGAGAGAGAGAGATAGAAAGAGAGAGAGATAGAAAGAGAGAGAGAGAGAAATAAGGGAAAAGAGATGAAGTAGTGACAGAAAGATGGAAAGAACAAGCGAGAAATATGGCGGGGATTAAAAAAGACAGTTTAACGCAGAGATATATCGCCAAAAATAGAGAGAGTCAAATTGAATCTCTTGAAACATTTTCTAATGGCAATTGTGAGCTAAAATATGGTATATAGAAATATATATTGAAAGCCGATTCCCAACATGCTCATTCGATTGTCTAAGAATAGTATTTTTGCTTCGATAGATCACAGTGGCAGCTCTAGCAAAGCGCTCGAAGTTGTCGCGGCAGGTGGCAACGCCGTGTGCTAATTGAGTGCGTTCCGAGTCGATTCGAGTGTCGAAGGCGAGCGGCAAAGCGAAAAAGGAAACATTGAGCTTAGGCCGCCGCAAGTTAGGTTTACGGCACTTCGAATTAAAGATACTTTATTGTTGGCTTCCAATTTCATTTGCAGCTGCTTCAAAATCCAATTAACGCTGCCAAATGCTGTACAATGTGTGCCCGACTCTCTCTCTGTGTGTGAATGAGTGTGAGAAGCTCCCAAAGGATAATAAGCAGCTTAGTCTCGAGTCCAGGCGAACGCGTCGATGCGCAGCAGCAAGTATAAAGAACTATAGGAAAAACTTGTTAGCGCCAAATCGAAAGCGTGTGTCGAGAGAGCCAGAGAGAGAGAGAGAGAGAGAGAGAAAGAGCGGAGAGAGGTCACATCGTCATATGGCTGAGGAGATTTCCCTCAGGTATTGGAGCGAGAGGGATACGGTGCGGCCGAGGGTAAGTAAAATGGCGCCACTCGATATGATAATGATACAATTTCGATAAAGCTTAACAAGGATTAGGCAACGACTGACGCTCGGATGAACGATGATATCAGCTAATTGGGAATGTGGTGCGTGCTGCCTCGCTCGCTCTTTCTGTGTGTCTCCTGGCGAAGGACAGCCAAGAATAATGCCCAATAAGCAGGCTGCCAGGCAGAAAGGCAGTCAAGCAGCTGCAGACGCACTGGCGTCTAACTGGCTGCAGCTCGGGATGTGTCGCCAGTTGCAAGTGACAATTTATTAATAAATAGCAGCAGGAGCTGGAGCTGGAACTGGAGATGGAGATGGAGCAGGAGCAGGAGCCGGCGCTAAAGGACTTTCGACTCGGGCTAGACTCGCCTCGCCTCGCCTCGTTTTGACTGCCAATTACCGCCCAGCAATAAATTGGATGTCACGCGGCGACCAGAGCCGGAACCCCTTGCCAATCAGAGCAACCAATGTTGCGTTTAATGGACTCCATAAATTCTGGAGTCGCCTGACAGGCCGGCGGCCGGCGTTTATTAGGCAACCATCGACTACATTAGAACAGAGATGAATTACTTGCGGCCAGACTAGCTGCGAGACTTCAAATTTCAAACTGGACCAAAAACTCAACGAGAATCCGTATTAATGAGAAGACAACAATGGAAAGAGGCAAGGCACTACAAACTATAGAAAGAAAGAGAGAGAGAGTGAGACAATATATAGAAATTATCAGAAATCTATTGTAATTAATATAAGTATATATGTATTCTGTATATATAGAAGAATATTAATATTAATTTTATAAAACTTTGTATGAAAGCTGATATCTGGTATAAGGTTCATATATGATATGTGAAATAAAATTGTATACTGATATGTAGTATATAAAATTTGATATGTAATAGTAGAGACATGATATATGATATGATATTTGATTATAGATATATATGGTATCATCACATCGTATACCTTGTATACTTAAAATATATCATATGACATGTCTGATGTTTGATATATGATATGTTAAGTAACATTAGATATATGTTATAGCTATAAATAGTAAAATATATGATAATGATATATGAGAGTTCTTATCATAGTCTATTTGTTAGAGCTATGTGAGAAACTTGAGTAGACTTGGGCTAAACCAAAAACAAACTTTGCTATAAGAACTTAAGATTTAACCCACTATGCCCTAGGCAAGATATAATTGCATCACTAGCCGCACAGTATGTGGACTGGAACAGCTAGGACAACATTAGGTGCATTCAGCATTGGATGTATGAAGGAACGATAAACACACACAGGAAAGTGGCTAAAGCGACTCGTTCGCTAGCCTTAATATAATATATAGATAAAAGTATCCCACTCACAATTTGAAAAGGGAACAGAAGTCTTTCTTTATGTTGAGTGTTTCAGCATTTGTTTTTCGCAACTGTTGGCCAATGGCTCAGTGGCATTCTCAGTGAAATGCGCGGAGGCGAACAAAAGAAGAAAAGGCTTGACTGATCACACACACTCCACACACACACACACACACACACACACACACACCCACACACACGCATACTCTACACACAGCCGCAATCAAAGCCAAGTTGCAAAGAAATCAAATTAACCAAAGTGTGCAAACGGAATGAAAAATAGGGCGGAATAGGGGAACGACGAGCAGCTGGAGAGACGGTGGGAAAGTGGGGACTGTCGAGTGCATTGAATGCAGTTGCAAAGGCCGCCGCAACCGCAGCCGACAGATGGCGCTCTTTGCGTTCTCAACTGTAAAGTAGGGTAGATAACATAGCTCTTTCAGCGATGCCCAGGCAAGATGTCGGAAAATTCCAGCAGAAAAAATAAAGTTATGGCGGGATGGGTAGCTGAGGGGCTAGGGGCGAAGAGGCGCAACTGGCGCCAGTGAGCCCAAGGAAAAGTCAACAGAAAGGAAACAGTCGAATAGGAAGCTGCCGTCTCATAGACAAAACTAAAAAGGACAACGGAACGAGTGAGAGCTAGGAACAAGGAGTGAGGAACGAGTGACACGTGAAACACACAGCGCAACTGTGCATGAAAAAAGAACGAGCAGAAAAAGGAGAAGACTGAAAGGCTAAAAGGCCGGATACGTTTCAATGACAGACCGAGCGAGAGCGACTGGGCCAGTAACTCGAGTAATTGGTAGATTCCTTCCCGACCCGTCCCGTTCCTCACCACGGTCGCGCCGCTTTAGCAAAATGTGTCTTTGTCAGAGTGCGTCACTGGAGCATGCAGAGCAGCTCCGCTCCCCCAGCCAATGCCAAGATGATGTCAACGCCAATGCCAGGCCGAATGCCTTGCATATCAAAAGTGAAAACTTTCGACATATAATTTTGCGCATGGATTTTCACTTTGACGGCATAAACGATGACAATGCTGCCTTTGAGTTGTTTCTCCCTACCCACTCCGCCCCCACAAAAAGACACAAAGTCAGGCTGCTGGCTCTTCAAATGAAAAGGGATAGCACCAAGCACACACACATGGGCGGGTTTAGGTCCTGGCTCCGGGCAACATTTTTTCACATGCCTAGTCTAACCCTTTTCGGCACGATCATGTCCACCCTCGTGTGGAATCCACATAATTGTCATACCATCGAGAGGTTGCTCTAAGCTTATTAGATTCATTTTCAATTGATTGACCTCCAGGTGGGTCTGTAAATATGTTAATTGATGTTTCCTTGACATACTTGATTGTTCAGTTTGCTCGTTAAATATAGATATGTATTGTTCAGCAGTTCAATACAAATGTATATGTATCTCTAAATGTTTATCTAGATACATATCTATACATATATCTGCTCAAATATTACATATATATATGTATATATATATTAATTTTTTCATTTGTCATATATATCTATATATATATATATATATATATATATTTACTATTTTATTTAATTAAATATTTATCTAGCAATCTACATCTATGCTACACTATTCTATCGAATCTATCTAGTCTTATTTCAAAAATATACATCTCCACTCAACGGCTTAATTTATCTATGCTCTTATCGACTATCGATAGTCCTCCTCATAAATATTATATGTAAGTATATATATGTATATCCCGTATATCCCATTTTAATCATTTCATTTATATGTATGTAGTTCTGTATTCCTTTAAGCACACTTTTATCACTTTCCAGCACTGTTCACTTTTATTCTAATTGGTTTCGACCATTTCGTTCGCGGTGCTATTTGCCATCCACCCAGAAGCGCGATCATTTCAATCAGCTGTGCAATGCAAAAGTGATTTTTGGCTTACCAAAACTTTAAATGCTGATTCAGCAACCATGGCCAGCTACGCCCACTTGCGCTCAGCCCCCTCGCAACTACTTTTGCCTGTAATCGGCGCTTATAAACTTTGCGCTAGCGAAAAAAAAAATTGTTGCATGTCGTTTTAAGTGAGCACCGGGCAAGTTGCCAACTTTGCCGTCACTCCGACAGATATGACTATGGCTATATATGTCTGTAGATGAACTACATGTATATGTATAACTATATATCTATATAAATGAGTAACTGCTGTGGCAATGCGCGTTGCCTTTTAAGCTGCGCAATTGACGCATCGAGTTCAGTTCGTATTCTTTTTATTACCAATATGTAAATGTATGTGTGAGTGTGAGTGTAAGTGTGAGTGAGAGTGTGTGAGTGTGTATGTGTATGCAGTCAATGCAGTCCATCTACTGCTACTTAGTTTTATATTTTGTTTTTTGTCCCTTTCAGGTACTCTAGAGACTATCGTATGCCGACGGCTCTGTCTCGGACGAGGTGTCCGTGGTGGAGCCAGTTTCCATATCAATGTAACGAATTGGATCGGTCGATGTGGACTGATCCCTGTAGGCCACGGGTGGGGCCTCTTGGCGCAGCACATCCTGCAGGCCGCTGTTCAGCTCGACCATCAGTGAACGGAAATTGGGATCGACGGGGCCGTTGAACAGCGACACGACCAGCAGGCGCTTGTCCGTCGGATTTGTGACCTCGATCACAAAGCGACGGTATGGAGCGCCATTCTGCAAGAAGACAAAAAAAAAAAAAAAAAAAATAGAAGAAAAAAATGCTGGCTGACACGTGGCCGCCGCAGCGCTGCACACTCACATCTTCTGGACGAGGCGACGGATATGCCTCCGGCTCCACGGCCATCTCGAAGATGACGCGACGCCGGACCTGCTCCTCATCCTCATCGTAAAGCGAACTTGAATCAGTGCTCGAATCGCGATCCATTATAGAAAAAGTAACTTTTAAGCAGCTTGACTGAACTGAACGTCAGGGGCGAGAAAAACGAATAGGGTGAGGGTGTTGCACAACGCTCGGCATAACAGTGTTGCACAACACTGCAACGCACGTGCCGTCAGCCCTTTCGCTGCGAATGGCAACAGCTCTATCTCTGTCACTCTCAGTGCCTAATCTCTCACCCCTATGTTTGTCCTTTTCCCTGACTCACTCGGTCTGTGTTTCTTTTTGTGTTCTTTGGCTTGTTTGCATGTGTGTAAATTTAGAAATTATGTTTTCTTGTCTTTTAATTAATAATCTCAAGGGTGTTTGCGGCTTTTGCTTGCAGACTGGCTGAAGCTGAGGGCAGAGACAAGGCATAAAGATACAAGCCCTATGCATGTTACCAAGAGTGCGTGTGCCTGTGTGTTGAATGTGAACTTGTGGTAGACAATAGTCGCATGTGCTTATATAAGCAACTCATGTGCGGCCCACATGCCAGCTGCGAGAGCTCTACGCCAGCTGCTGCTGCTGCTAGCTGAACTGAAGGCACTTTTATGGGCTGCTGTTGTGGAGCCTCTGTGTGTGAGTTGACAATGTGATTTACATTTAATTAAAATCGTATTTACTCGTTAGATAAACAAACAACAACTGAAGAGTGGTGGAGAGAGGAGAGTGGGCGAGTGGGCGAGTGGGTGAGGAGGGAGCAGACACCGTAGCACATTTGCTTTCTGGCCCATTTGACTTGGCCCCGAGCAGCAGCTGCTGTTCAAGGATTAAGTTCTAAAATTGTTGGCAGAAAAAAAGGAGGGAAAGGAAGACGAAGGAGCTGCTCAGTCTCAGCCACTGCCTTAGCTGTGCTCGTCTTTAATCAGCTACAAAAATAAATAATGCCTTCGATTGCGGCTGCAAATAATTTGAATATCAACTGGAATTTCATTTCAGTGAAATCGAATGAAATCAAATCAAAATTACAATTCAAAGCATCGAATTCAATTTGTTGTTTAGCTGCCTTTGAATAATTAAAAATTTATATCGAACCTCCCACAACTCCATCCATCCACATCTGGGGCCCGAGCCATGCTCTCTTTGGTCTCAACTCTATTCGATTCGATTCGATTCTTTGGTATCCTTGACTCTCAAGCCACCTCAATTCAATTTCTCGTTTATTTATGGCTTAGGCAAATAAGCTTCAAGTTCGATTTATGCTTATCAAATATTTGTGCTTGATTCAAGGCATTAATTCATGTGGCTTTAAGGCCATTTTCTCCTTTTAATTCCAAGTTTACTCCGAATGAAAATCGAAATTTAATTTAAGAATTAAAATGTTAAGCGAAAAACTATTTTACTATGCAATTTTCCTTTATTTTGAGCTGTTGAGCGGGCTCTCTATTGTTGTCTCTCTGTGCTGAGAGATTATCTATAATTAATTAACTTTCTTTCTATGCTGAGCTTATGTGATATGCAAGTGGACTCACACTGATCGTCTCTCTACTCGGCGCACTCACTTCAATCTAATTTAAATAATATCTTGAAGGAGCAACAATAGAGGAGAGCTTTCTTAGAATTCTTTATCAGATTTCCCAGAAAAATCTTTAAGAATCTGAAACAGATTTATTAGGCCAACTTTGAAAACTTTTTATCAAATTTCTTGGGGCAATCTTCAAGAAGCTTTATCAGATTTCTTGGGTGAATCTTCAAGAATCTTGATCACATTTCTTTCGCAATATTCACCTACTTACACCTCCATGTTCATTTTATTATATTTAATTGGAACTTTTGCCAATTTGTTTTCTAATTCATATGGCCAGCCAACTTGCACTCACTGCTCAGCTGTGTATTCAGTTTTTAACTTGATCTTCCACTTGTGACACCTTTATCGATTCAGTTCAATTTTTGCTTACCTATCTCAATTTTGGGATGCGCTTAGGCACACTTCATTGGTCACTTTCACAATACAAACTCAAAGCCAGCTCAGCTGCATGCGCACTTCATCAAGCTTAAATGCAACTTGATTTAGCTTTCGTCCAATCGAATCGTTGCCCACCTTAATGCTCACTCCCTCAACTTGATCCGTCACACCTCCAAGTTCACTATAACGGAATTTGCTTATATTTTGAGAGAGCGTACGGTATATAACTGACACCTGAAGGCAAAGTCTACTTCAAAGTCCACTCAACAGTTAGCTTGCTCGCTTTACCAATATGATCCCCACCTCAAGTTTGTTTTGAATTCCAGCTTTTGCCAGATATTTAGATATTTATGCATTGCAAATTCTTATGCTAAGCATATTTGCTGGCACGGCTCAACTCCACGTTCGCTTTACCTTAACTCCGAAATTGCATTTGATTTTTCTAGTTTTCTTTTAGCTTTTCCTGCAAGTCAAGAGTGTTTCGGCTCGACTTTTGGCTGCTCACCTCTCACTTAATTGCGCTCATCAATGCTGATTCGTGCTGCCAACGTGTCTGATTTGCACCTGCAAATGCAGCTAAACGAGCTCCGCCTCCGCCGCCAATTGTCGGTTCTAAGTCATGAAATGTTTTGTTTTTGCTTTTTCACTATTTCAAGTCTGTCAGGTTGTCTGTCTCTCTGTCTGTCTTTACTGCAAGTGTCACTTCACGTGTGCCGCCTGTCGAACTTAAAGGCAAATCTTTTTAATACGCTGCCCAAAGGGTATGATAATTTGCTAAGGCATTATGTACGGCGAAGCTGATGATATTATAGAGTTGAGTAGCGTGGAGTAGTATATAGTATTTATATTCTTGATGGGGATTGCTGCTGCTATAATTAATTACATCGAACTCTCTCTCCTCTCTCTCTCTACATTTATTATATACTATATGTACTATATAAAAAAGACATTAAAAACAAATTTTTAAAAACAAATTCTTTAAATAAAAAAAAAACACATATACAAACAAAATCAAAACACATTATACAATATATACTAGATACTAAATGGACTATATATTTAAAGAATTATCCACAATCGATCGAAGCGCGGAAAGAGTCTCACCTGGTTCGGTTCACATTGCAAAGCTAGTCTCTGCCTTGAGCTACGCTTCGCATAGTTTTCTTTTGTTTATCTATATTTTCAGTCTTAGGCTCACCTCTTGTTTATCAAGTTTCCTATATTTTTAACGATAAAATAATAAACGGTTTGGTTCAGGTTTCGGTTCGAATATGTTTTGAGAAATTGCAGCTGTTGCGGTTTCAGTTTCGTTTGCACTAACAAAGTAAGTATTTCGCTGGCTAAAAATGCTGCCTAACCAGCTTATAGTCAGCTTGAATCTTTCTCATTTCTATATGTATGTAGCTTTTCAGCCACATTGAACCCAGTTCAAACCAGAGCCAGAATCAAAATCATAAGAAATGGTTCGATTCGGCTTTCAGTTGTGGCCTTTGGCTCATTTCTTATTTGATGATGGCAAATTTATTACCAAATCAGATTCAAATCGTTTCAGATTTCAATTGTTTCATTCCCAAACCGTTCCATTTTCTTAACCGCTCTCAAGTGTATTCACGTTTCGGCCAGTCGTGGCCTGGATCTGATATCTTGTTTTTGTTTTTAATCGATACATTTTGTGCTTTTAACTGAAAGAGTTTCTCGTCCTCGTGTTGTGCGCTTTGTGCTGACTCCCTTTTGGGCTTGTAAAACAATGACAGGGACAAATTTGTGCGCTTGGCAAACAGACAGAGGACGGCAGGACACTGGACAGTTGAGACAAAGACACGGACGTGGGCAATGGGCTTCGGGCTAGGACTGGGGTTAGGGCTGGGGCTGGGACATCCTTTAAGTGTCAATACAAATATAAATCAATGTTAGCAGCCCAAAAGGTAACCTCTAAGCAAACAGTTTGCATTTGTTGTTGCTGTTAAAAAGTGTGTGAGCAGCTTTGCTTTGCTTTGCTTTGCTCTGCTTCACCTTTTTCCTTTTGTGTGATGCTCGTTGAGCAAATGAGAAGAGTATGTTGGCTTGGCTTGCGGCTGTTCGTCTGTCTCGCCCTTCTATCTCTCTCTCTCTCTTTTCTCTTATAATTATTTAGGCATACACGAAAAGGCATCTATTGCTGACCCAACTAAATGACTCACATTAGCCTAGTTCTACTCAATAGATCTATAGGAGAGATGACTTCCTCTCCACATATAATATACCCAATCTATGTCCCTACTGAGCCATAGCCAATCAGAAACTTCCATATTTCCAATGTGAACGAGTATCAGTCAGTCAGTTGCACCCGATTGCTAGGCTCTCACTTGATTTTGCTCGACCAGGCAATCAATTTTAACAAGCGAATACACTTTTTCTTTTGCCACTTCCCACGTGACGCTTCATACATCTTTTCTTTTTGTTACTCCTGCTGCCTGTCTGGCAACGCTGTGCGTTCTAAGATGCATGTCTAAAAATTTACTAGCCACTTGCTTAGTGCTGCATGTCAACTGCTTAGCTAATTGCCATTATTGATATCATCGATAGGAGAGTGTGAGATAGAGAGAGAAAGAGGGTAGAAGAGGGAGACAGAGCGCCACTGCCTCAGATTTGTGTTGTTTAACAAGTTTTTTCCTTTCCTTTCCTTGCCTTTCTCGCATTTAATTTGCAATCCAGTCAACTTACGCCCACACAGCCAGAAAGTACCTTCAATTCGTGGCCGTTGCTACTGACAGCCAACGTGTGCTTCCCGTTTTAATTAGAGAGAAAATTGCGGGGCTCGCGCAAAAAAGTTTACAGACATTTTTTTTCCATCCTCAGCGTATAGACTTTGCCTTTGTTGTTGCTCAACGGCAGCAGTTGTTCAATTTAATGTAACCAGGCAAGGAGCGCCAGGCAGCAGAAAATAAATAACGAAGAGTTAAAATTAACAAACAGCAAAACATAATATAAAAAACTTGCCAACTCTGCGGTCTGAGCTCTGCTCTATGGGCGCCAGCTTTAAAATTAGTGCAAAGAGCATAAAGGCTCGGGCGTCGCTGATATCTGAGAGAGTCTAAGCTGACCTGAGCTGGGCTGAGCTGGGGATGTGAGGATGCTGCGACTATCATCTGTTGGTACAGCAAAGCTAATTGCAGGTGAGTTTGATTGAAATTATTTGTACTTATTTATTAATAATAATATTTCCTTTAATTTTAGTTTAGAAGCCTCGGCTTAAGGATGTTGAACTATTCGGGAAGAGTTGATATTGTGTCAAGAGTCATCCTGCTGAAGTTCGGGAGGAGTTTAGAAGCAGAAACTTTGTTCTCACCTCAGTCATCTTCTGATGAGATCTTCAACTAACCGATTAGGAGATTTGATATGAATCGCGCATTTTCTCTGGCGCCTAACTCATGATTGAACGCTTTTCCGAGGGGCGGGAAAATAATCCTTGCTCTCGTCGTGCTGAGCCCTTCACATCATGCTTGAACATGCGTACTCTATATACTCTATATACTATTCCAAGGCAACCAATAACTTGGGATGAAAGTATTTTCGGGCGCATGTTCAATATAAACCAATGCTTTATTCTTGCTACATTTTCCATCAGTCATTTAAAGGAAGAGTTATTCCATAGCAAATGGCATGGCCATAGCTTCAAATTAAAATTTTCAAAATAAAAATATTCTTGGCCAGTGATTGTTTTATAGCCAATTAATCTCACAATGCTCTTATTGGGTCAGCAACCTGGGTCATATATCTTTCTCTCAATCTTTCAAGCCTTTGTCATCAATTTCAGCGCTTCAAAGCACTCTCAGATTGTCAATCCATACCGAGCTCATATTTTCGTTACAAGTCGGCAACTCGGACTGAGCTGAGCTAGTAGTCCGAGCGAAATCGAAGTCGAGCTGTACAGGGTCTCATTTGTGAGTGTGTCAAATGAACTGTAGAGTTTATTTTGATACGATTGCGTTAGCTGGCGTGCGAGAATAAATATTGTGAAAAAGTTGATTTTCGTTCAGAAAATGGATTCCTTGGGCAATAATCGCTATCAGCTGCTGTTCATCGATGACGAGGCCAGCGACTTGTGCGTTGGCCAAAAGAATCTCCAGGAGTCGGACGACAACTTGAAGTTCAAGGCCAGCAAGTTGTCGGCCAGCGAGAAGCTCAAGTCGATCGTGCAGGGCAAGAAGGCAGCTAATCAGGCCAAGGCCAATGGCAAGGCCGAGTCGGGCTCCAAGGCTGATCGCTCTAAGATGAACCATGGCTCTTTCATGTCCAGCGGCGGGCAGAAGCTCGAGTTCAAGAAGTCCAACACTGAGCAGCTGCAGCATTCGTCATCGCAACAGTCGTCGCAGTTGCATCGCCAGCATCAGGTGCAGCAGCAACACGTGCAGCTCCAGCAGCAGTTGCAGCAGCAGCAGATGCAACAACAGTTGCACCAGCTGCAACAGCAGTCGCAGCCGGAGCCGCCGCAGCCGCAGCGCCATTACAGGGAGCGTGCCGTCGTGAGCCGCATCATTAGCAACAGCAGCAAGACTGGATCCTATGGCTATGGTCGTCTCTATAAAAGCAAGTTTGATCGCCATTCCGGCTCGGACAAGACGGGCATCAAGGCCGTGGTCAAGCGCAATGGCGGCGGCGCCCACAACTGGGGTTCAGTCATCAAGGATATCGAGGAGCAGAGCAGTGCCATGAAGAATACCACACTGACCGATAAGGACGATTCTTTTACCGAGCTGCAGCAGCAGCAGATGCTGCAGCAGTCGCAGCAGTACCAGCATCAGCAGCTGCAGCAGCAGGGCGAGAATGGCGTCGATGAGGACGACACCAAGTACATCACTGTCGAGGAGTGGCGTGCCATGCGCGTGGAGCGTGCCAAGCCCATTTACAATATACGCAAGGCCGGCGAGGGGGAGGTGGCTAAGCCGGACTGGAAGCAGATGATTGTCTTGCCAAAGAAGAAGCCCATGAAGTTGGACTCCGATTCGGGACTAGAGTACGATGCTTCGATGTATCCGCAACGCGTCGGACGGCTGCAGCGTGTCATGAACATTGAGTTCAAGTTCAAGGACGATCGTCGCCGCAGCGGCTATCTCAGTGGTTGGGCGGGTGGGCGCTCGCTGAACAAGTCCGTCTCGCAGAGCGTTGCCGATCCGATCAATATGAATGACGAGGCCGAGTTCCCAACTTTAGGCTGATGCAGCTCGCATGCAATCTATCAGCAACTCGAGCAAATACTTATTCCAGCAACAAATAACCACTCGAGCAATCAATCAATCAAGCAACCGAAACAAACTACAGAGAAACACTCAATCAATCAATCAATCAATCAACCAACCAATCAATCAACCAATCAAGTAATCAAGCAACCAAACTGACACAACACCCAACCATCGCAATCTCAATAGCGCACAAGGAGCTCTCATCCGACCTCCAGGAAATACTCAACTTCTGGCAAATGCTGCGAGCAACATTGAATACTTACCATCGACTTTGTTTTTCCGCGACATTCAGCAAGCTGACGCGTTCGTTAAACATTTTTTTTTTGTCTTTTGGCCATCTTACATTCAAGTCAAAAAACAACAAGAAGAACAAAAAAAAAATGTTAAAATTATGATTGAGATAATGTAATTTATACGGAACGCGATTCAATGTCATACATCACATATAAACACTTGAGCCGATCAAAAAAATATAATCAATTCAGCTGAACGAAGTTAGTCAACCGATGTGTGCCAATTTTTCGATCAATCAATCAGTTGTGCTTGGTGATCAATCGGTAAAAAAATCAAATCAAGCTTTCAATCATTCAGCCAGGACCCAACACAATCAATCATCAATCAGTTATTCAGCCAGCCGACAAGTCAATCAATATGTAAGTCAGACGAGTACTTTAATCAATCCGATGATTGTCAGTTCATCCATCAATTAGTTAGTCAATCAGTCACTCAGCAGTGAGGTCCATCCATTTGTCAATCATCACTCCATCAGTAATCGGTTATTCAATAATTTAGTCCTCAGTCAAATCAATTATTCAGTCAGGCAATTATCAATCATCATCAATCTGATATTACAATTTTGAGTGCATGTCAATCAGTGTGCCGTTAAATTAGTCATTATTCAGTATCACGAATCAGACAATCAATCAATCATATACGTCTGCCAATCAATCAACAGCCAGTCAAGTCCTTGTCTAGCCAAGTATGGAAATCACTTTATCGATTGGCCAATTTGTTATTATTGAATCAATCAATCAATCACTGGCAACCATTGAGGCCAATTAATTAACTGCCTCAACCTGGTCAGTTCAGTCTATCAATCAGATAGTTACTCCAAATGTCATTTTTTACAGGGTATTCAACTCGTTCAGCCTATGCGTGAGCCGCCTCTTTAATCGAATGCAAATCGATTAACCCAAATTCACTTCGGGCACTTGGCTTTCGCTACTTTGGGACTCAGTTTTGCCTCTTCGCTCTTATAAATTGGTCATAACTTAAACTGTTTCTTCGCGTCCGTTGGCCACGGCCCCTGCGCTCGCTGTTAACTTTAACTGCAACTTGTAAAAATTAGTTGCTGCTGCAGTTGCCGCTGCGTTTCATATTTTTCATAATTAAAGTGCAAATAAAAACTAGCAGGAAAACAAACAATTGCAATTAAATGTTTTCTTTTTTGCTGCTCGCTGCTGTTGGTGTTGCTGTTGTTGCTGTTGTTGTTGTTGCTGCAGCTGCAATACCCTGTAAACAATTGAAACGTGGAAGACAATTTCATTAAGAGCTTTCGTTTGAAAACCATCTGAAATCTGAGTGAGACTTGCGTCAAGCTCTTCAGAGATCACAAGTGTATGAACTGGTTCGGCTGAGAACTGGCTGATATACCTGCTGTGGAATTTGAGTTCTTGTTACAGCTACTTTTAGTTAAGTCAGTTTTGAGCTGGTTCATTTAAGAACAGGTTCGCGGTTCATTTTCTAAAAGAACTTTTGAAATTCCAAACAAATCTGTTCAGCCATATTCGCTGCTTACTTCACTGATCCTTTATTTTCCAGGGTATGCACTAGTCGCGCATGCCCGCTGCTGCAACTTAGCTGCTGTTTGCTATTTTTACTGTCTTTTTCTGTATTTTTTTTTGTAGCCGTCGCTGCTCGCGGGCTCATAATTCACTTTTTATTATCTCGTATTTTATGGCTGAGCATGAAGCGTACTAGAGCGTTAGAGCAGGAGAGGTGCGCACACACACACAGACACATTCAGACAACACACACATTATATATACATATATATAGAATATATATCTGGCTTCTGGCTTATAAGTGTTGCAGCACTGCCACGCCCCCGCTCTCATTGCTAAGCTCCCGCGTTTGTATCGTTTAATTCATTTAGTTTTTGCCTTTTAGCGCTTTATTTGCTTAATTGCTCTGTGAGTGTGTGCGTGCGTGTGTATGTGTGTGTGCGAGTGGATGTGTGTGTTTGTCGATTATGTACTTAAATACACACACAGATGAGTGCATTACGCAATTACTTCAACTGGCAAACAACAGCGAGTCGAAGCAGCAGCAGCAGCTGCTGAAATTAATCAAAATATGAAACAATTCAAACAGCTGCATCTGCATGTCAGGCCACGCCCGCCCACATGCTGCCGCCCACTTAAGCTCAGTTTGACAGCAATTTGCATTTGCCAGCATATGCTTAAAGTACACACACATACACCAACACACAAACACACGCACAATTGCTAAGTTTGCGTTTAACTAAATGTAAACATTTTAGCGGCAGCTGCTCTGTCGACGTCGCTGCTAGCAACATGAATTCATTAGACGTTACACACACACCCACACACACGCACACCCACACACACACACACGTACCGTGTCACCAGCTTCAGCATTTATGTGAAAATATTTTCGATTATTCTTAGCGGGGGCAGCTCGCCTTTCTCATACCCGCTCCCAGAAGTATGCTGTGATTTTTGGCATACACCCACATACATGCACACCCCCACACACGCACACCCACACACTTGCATAAATCGATATATGTAACTCATGCGATCATAAAATGTGTATAAAAGCAGAAGAAGAAAAAACAACAGCGGCAGCGGCAGTTCTTCGAGTGTGAGAGATTTATGGTATATGTTAATGTAAAGCATTCACAAGGGGCGCAAAAGTCGTCGCCTCCTATTTTGTAACACCCCCTGCCCACTCTGACGGAGACCACCCCCACCCCCACCTTAAGAGTGAATTTGGCGTTCAACTCAATTTCAAGGAAAATGTTTTTTGAAAACTGTTTCAAAATACGATTTATGCCACCATCAAAATAACAAGAAGAAGAAGCAGAAGATTGAGAAAAAATAAATAATATTGAGTATAAAATGTCAGAAATGAAATTTGCCTGCTACGAAATTGATATAAGCTAAGCTTAAGTGTGCCAAGTTTACTGTACAGTGAGCGCTGGCTAAGGCGACTGCTGAGCTAAATCAGTTTGGCATCGAGTGAAATTATATAACATTTGAGTTCATAGTAAAACTTGACTTTTAAGCGAAGGCAGGCGAGAGTGAACGACTAGCAGATGCCATGCAAGCCAATGCAGGGTGTGTGAAGATAACTGTGTGAGGCAGGCAGTGTGAGGTAGGCTACAGGGTGCAGGGTACAGGGTACAGGGTGCAGGGTACAGGGTACAGGGTACAGGGTACAGGGTACAGGGTACAGGGTACAGGGTACAGGGTACAGGGTACAGGGTACAGGGTACAGGGTACAGGGTACAGGGTACAGGGTACAGGGTACAGGGTACAGGGTACAGAGTACAGGGTACAGGGTACAAGGTGCAGCATACAGGGTACAGGGTATCTTTTGGCCAGGCACTCTTACTTGTCCTATAACTATTTTAAATGGGAATGTAGGGTATATTGGGCTTGTAAACACGCGTATAACCAGCAGCGAAGTCAACGAGCTGAGTCAATCTGCGCTGGCTTCAGAGTATCTCCTAGTCGAGCACTCCCGGCTAGGCACAGCTCAGCCTCGACACAGTTTTTCCGCTTTACAGGGTATTTTGTTGTCTGTTTTATGGGGCTATTCGAATTTTTGTTGTTGCCACGCCGCACACTGTCGCTCGCCTCCTTAATCTTGTAATTGTTACAGTCTGGGCCATAAAAATAAAAACTTTTGCCTGCTGTAGCTTATTTCAATTTTTATTGACTTGTTGTTCGACTGGCGTTCTAGGCGGCCTCGCTATGGCTCTTTATTTATTTGCTTTAATGGCTAATGTGTATTCGATGTGACTCTCTCTCTCTCTCTCTATTTATCTCCCTCGCTCTTGCTCTGGCTTTTGCTGGCCTTTGTTATGTGGCTCGTTATTTGATTTCGTTTCTCGATTTGCCATTTTGAATTCACTTCATTGAATTGTTAATTTTATCGCCACACTCACACGCACGCGCACATACATACATACACACACACACACACACTCGCACACACTCTTTCTCTGGTTGTCTTTTCTTGATTGTCATTGCCAGAGTCGTGTATGGGCTGCATTTCATTTGAGGTTATTACAGACCATATATAATGCCTGCCTACTAGCTGCCACGCCCACACTGGCACACCTCAGTGTCTATTGAGCCTGTGCTCAGCCTCCTTGTTTATCATTTGGCAATATTACATTTTATTGCCCAGCGTATTACATGGGAGCAGCACGCTCTGTTTGCCACAATATGCGTCCAATATGTTTGATTACGCGGCACAAAGGCGAGGCAGCGAGGGCTGCCCGAAGAGTTGTTTCAACGGGCAAAGAAGACATATCACTTACTCTAAATTATCTTTTATTTTTACATATTCATAAATTATTATTACATTTGGATTGAATTTTGGTTCATTTTTAGTTCATTTTTGGTTCATTTTTGGTTAGTTTTAGTTAATTTTTGGTTAATTTCTTAATATTTTGCCTAAGCCCTTCTCTCTCTCTCTCTCTGAATATCCAAATCATAATCATTTTCATTGTTTAAACCTTTTCATACCTCTTCAGGGTATCTCATGGGCTTCACTTTCTTCCCAACATATATACCTCACCCAATCGCATCTCCCATTTCTCTCTCTGCATTTCTCGAATATTTATCATGCACGTTTGTAACGTCTCGAGCTGCCCTCGTATAAACATGCCATGGGGCCTTTGGCTAGATAAAAGTTTAATATTTGATTATAATTTTTTGTTGTTTATGCTTTAATTTTGATTTTTAATATATGAATATTAAAATTGAGTAAGATACACACACGTGTGTGTTTCTGTTTGTTTGTGTAAGTGTGTGTGTGCGTGTGTATGTGTGAGTGCGTCCTTCGCACACTGGCGGGCTGTTAGCTTTTGGGTAGAGGATATTACAAGCAGCTCGCCAAAGACACGTTACGCTTCTCACTCTCTCGCTGTTCCTCTTCCGCTCCCCCTCTCTCTCTCTCTCGCTCCCCTCTATGAGCGGGTTTTTACTTGATTCTTTTTGCAGTGCAAAAAATTTGCATTTCATGCAGTAAATTCAATATTATCCTTTATGATTTTCCTGCAAGTGTGTGTGTGTGTGAGTGTGTCCTTTTTATGTGCTCCTTCAGCTACTGCGTGGCGTATCATGTGCACATTTGTGCCTTGGCATATCAGAGCGAAGCCGAGCCACACACTGACACATACACTGACACACACAGGACATGCACGAACTAAAGGACTAAGGACTGGGGAGGGCTGTTGGGGGTGTGGCAGTGGCAGCAGCCGTCGCGACTGTCATTTGGCTGATAGACAAGGCTGACTTCCTGCTTTGCCTGGCAGTCTGTGCTGCCTCTTCCCCGGTCTCCGTCGCTCCCTCTGCCTTGCTCTCTGTCGCTGGCTGGCAAAAACATAAACGAAATATCCTTTAGCTGGCGCGACTCGTCCTGGCTCCAGTCGAAATGGCTTCAAGTGCTTTTGCTGATTTCGGAAATTGGTTTGCATTAGAAATCACTTAAGCGCATAAAGTGCTGTGAGTTATTGCCGCAGGATGTGACCAGGACACTCGTCCTGCAACTGGCAGCAACTGAAGCAGCCGAAACCAACTCGTCAAGCCTTGGCCGCAAATTAATTAAAATGAAATTTTTGCATTTCTTCAACTGAAATAGCCACGGCACACCTCCACCTGGCCGGGAACTGGACCGGACTGGGCATGGCCCTAGCACTCGCCCACACTTCAAACGGATCCTTGCGCAATTCAGAAATTAAGACATTTTTGGCTCATGAACTTCAAGGGAAAAACATAACCTGGTTGCACGCTTCAGTAGCCAGCCAACTTGGCAGCGCGTCGAGAGGGGCAGAGAGGAAGTGCGCGTGGGGTTGGGGAAAGGGTTGGGGGTGAATAGGAGCTACGAGAGAGACGTCTGTGGTCTATAAGTTCTTGGCAACATTTTGCGCAGCCAGCCAGCCAGGCGGCGCGGATTCTCGCCTTCGCAGCATCCTGGCAACTGCTACCCGTGTAACAAGCTTTTTCGCTCAATCTTTGAACGTGCAACTTATTTAGCCTTTAATAATCTACCCATTTTTGTAGCTCGCTCAGTCAGTCATTTTTACTTTTTAGTTAGCTTCCTGGGCGGCATCCTTGTCGTTGGGCATTTGCTTTCAGTTTGTGGTTTTAGTTTCTTAAGCTGGCTGCTCTCAGGTTGCGCTCTACTTTCTTTACCTCTTGCAACTATTAGCCTGTAATAGACTCCTTTTGCCATACTCTCATTTGACTGATTTTCCTGACCACCTCAGTCTATTGCCCTCTTAATTCTCCTGCTCATTTAGCTCTCATCTAAATGTTTTCCGATCTAGCACACTTGAAGCTCCAAGCTAACTTCTCTTAGTTTTTTTTTATCGAGTCTGCATTATCCACATCGATTTCCACTCACTCTCATCACTTATTTAGAATCCTCCCTTTTGTAAATTTTCCTTGACTTAGGCCTGTAGCATTTCTCCGTTTTTTATTGGCTTCGCATGTGGCACTTTCTACCACTCGGCTACCTTCAAACTTTCAGTTATATTTTCATTTTATGATTTCCATTTAAGCTCTGACATGTTTTGTCGTCATAGTTTGCTGTGTTCTCGTTCCACATCGCTTGCCCAGTCCTTGTCCTCGTTTTCATTACTTTCGCGCGCTGCGTTGCTAATTTTCTTCATTAAACGCTCGAGCATTTAAGCGGTTAAATGCTGCTCAGCGTATCCAAGCAACATCTAGAACAACTGCAACAACAATAGATGCAGCTAGCAGCAATTATGTCGGGCACGTCAAAGTCTCGACCAGGCACGTAAATGACATTGTAAACGTCTTTAGTTCATTTTACACAGCAGCAGGTCCGAAAGCTCGCATTCCAATTACAGCTGTTCCACGTGGAAATGCGAAGATCATCAGATAGGCAGCTGGATGATTTCATTTCAGGCTGGACTTAGCTCATGAGCTACTTAATGGAGTTAAAGAGAGATGGAGCTAACCACTAGAATTGGCCTAGGCCAGATTTAAGTCAAGCCAAGCCAAGCCAAGCCAATCAAAGCTTTTAGTACAAGATGAGCTTTGTCTGCCGAGATGAGCTTTAAGATATGAATCACATTCTGTGAGTATATTCAGTTAGAAATAGTATCAGCATAGCAATTTATGACTAAGTTTAAAGTTTGAAAAGAGCTAAGGCAATAAATATTGGTATTTCTAATCTTCTATTTAAGTAAAACTTATAGCCAGCTATGAGCTTTGATCAATGTAGGCGTGATTAATGTTACTACCCAAAGAGGGAGAGCTTTCGTCGTTATTGTAAATATATAAGCTTTAATTTTTGATAAGTTATATGTACCTTTTTTAAGAAGCTTTCTTAAGAGTATTTATAATTCCATGTGCTGCAGAGACCCAATTTTTTTCAGCTCTTAACAAACAATTTTTTTTTTAACTCCAATAATGAAAGAGTTTTTTTTAATAAAATCGAAAAGTTTTACTAAAAAATTCATGAGTTTGTGCAAGTGATAAAAATGTGTACAAAAAACCTAGTGGAAGTGCGCATGTGACGATGCTTCACTAGAATATACCCTGTAGAGTTACACAGTTACTCGCAATATTTTAGTTTCTGATTCTGGTAATCGCTAAATATCGATTATCTTAAAAGTTAAAGCTTTATTTTAAGGAAAATTAAATTTTTCATTCAGTTGAAAAGCCGAAACAAACTTAAACATAATATCTACTTATTAAACTGAAATTCGAGCTGTTGCTCAACAAAATTTACGGGATATATCATAAAAAAAAATGTTTAAAAAATGATATGCAAATGAGGTTTATTTTGAGGGCTGCAACTATCAAAAATTAGGCCGCAGGAAGCAGTTTTCGCTGCCAACTTGACGTAAGCGGATACCACGCCAGCCACCGGCCCCTGCCACGCCCACCTCTTCAGGTGAAGGATGCGTGCGTGTGTGTGGCTTTCGAAGGCTGGCAAAGTTGTGCGAAGTTGTCGATATCAGATTACGCATACGCCACGTTGTCGCTCGTCAGAGCAGCAAAATTTAACGAGCAAGAAAATCACTCCTAGCTGACAGGAGGCAGGTGAGTGAGTGCTGGAAGAGGGCTGGGGGCAGTGGTTAGGGGGTGTTGAGCTGTAGCTGAGTGCAGGCGTGCAACAAGATGCTTAATGCCACAATCGACGACAGACCTGTGCATCCAACAGGATCCCTCGACTTATAATTTCATTTGTGTTGACTAAAAGTTTAAAGGTAGCGGCAGAGACAGAGGCAAAGGCAGCGGCTGCGGCTGTGGCTGCTCTGGTGAGTGCCTCATAGCTTAAATGTTGCAACATTGCTGTCACATAGATCCCTTCCTCCACCACCCAGCGGCAGGCCCCTCCCGCACTCCCTTCCCCGCCTCCTGCCTTGATCAACATTGCAACATGGCAGCGGCCGCAATCCCGTCGAGCGTTGTTGCCAACTTTGTCCATTAAAACAAACTTTTCGGCAGGTGAGCGCATCGATGGCTTTTGGCTGCTGCCACGCCCCCAACACACCCAAACACCCTTCGGCCGGCCCTGCCCGCATTATTTAGCTCACAAACTGATACGCCGAATGCAGCCAACCAATTTTGTAATGTGAATTTAATGTCAGTTTTGCGACAGGTGCGTTACCAGGTCACGCCCTAAAGGTGCAGGCAGGCCAGAGCTGGGTGTTTGTTGTGCCGTTGGCCAAGTGGATTTTCGCTTTCCAGCCAAAAGCTTTCAGCTTTCAGTCACTGACTGTGTGTGTGTGTGTGTGTGTGCTTTTGGCTTAATGCATTGCATTTGCAGTTATTGGCAAAGTTTTGCTGCGGCTTTTGGCCAGCATAGGACGCGACCTAGGGAGTGAGAGAGATACAGAATGAGAGAGAGAGGGCGAGGGAGGGAGGGAGGGAGGGAGGTAGGGAGAAGGATGCGAGTTGCAAGTTAGTGAAATTGGTTGCCCAACAGCACCGACAACAGCATTAAACAAATTGCAGCCTCAACTCCATTCAGCCGCATGCAAAAAGGTTCAAAGCCAAGCCCCCAACTTCGGATTCGAACTGCAAACTCCAACCTCAATAGGGCTGCAGGCTCACCTTTTTGCCGGCCCCACACCGATGCCGGCAGGAGACAGCAGCATCTAATTAATGAGCAGCAGCTAAAAGGCGCTTGCCCCGGACAGCGTGACGGAGAGCTGGACATTTAAGTACAGTCCTGTTGAGACTAAAACCATTTCGAGTATAATGATAAATGGTATGAATGAAAGCCAGCTGAATGGAGCTTAGTGGCCAGGCAATTGCTGTGTACTGATACCCGTACCCGGATGTCTGAGATGCATATAGACGATAAAGGCCCTTGGAATGCACAGCCTTTCTATAATACCTAATTTGATTAAAGAGCATATCGATGGGAGCTCTTTAGTTTGCTTCATTCATAGCACATTTTTACCTACAGCCCCTCTTTGCAATTCTCATACAGAAGATTTCTATTTATATATGCACGCGCCCAATCAAATGCAGATTAACCTTTATAATAACTCTGCTGAAACTTAAGTATTTCAGAGCGCTGCTCTTCTTAGTGATTCTCATGAATTCAATCAACATAATTCTGTGTTTGTGTGTGGAAAACAAATGCTGATATCCTGAATGAAAGCAAGGCATGTTTCTCTAATGAACTATTATTAAATATTAAATGAAAAGAAAATCCAAAAATGTATAGCAATTCCAGTTAAGCTGAGTTAAGCGATGCTATATATATATATATATATATATATATATATATATATATATATATATATATATATATATATATATCAAGTACAGCTTACATCTAATGTGAGTGAGCTCTAATTGAGGTGTGGAGCGGGTGGCTGGGCAGGGCAGGCAAATGCATTTGCAAAAACAGACCACGCGAAATGTGGGTCAAGTCGCAAAGCTGAAAGTCAAATAGAGCGCAAGCTGGATGAGTGCTATAAATGAGTGTGTGTGGGTATGTGTGTGATTGTGTGCGTGCGCGTGTGACAGACTACTTAACGCACAGTGTTGGAGCTGAGGAAGGCATATAAATTCTGGCCAAAACCAAATTTGATTGTCAACTGGAGCAGGCAGGACTGTGTGAGAGAGAGAGAGAGAGAGAGGAGATATGGGCGCTTGAGCTCACAAATAATACCGTTAGTTAACATTTGAGTAGCAAACAAAGCACACACACAGCCACCCACACAGCCGACTACATTGCGATGTAAACTAGCAAGCGAAAGGAAAGGCCGCAGACCTATAAATGTGCGCGTGTGTTGGAGTGTGTGTCTGCTTGGCAATAAATGTCTCCTGCGGCCAGTGGTAACAGAAAAAAAGAAGAAGAAAACTGAGAAGCTGTCGCTGCTGCATGCAGACCGACTAGCCAATACCCTATGCAATTTTGTAAAGGAGTAAAAGCTTGAAGTAAATTGGGTAAAAGATAAAAATTGATAGCTTTTCATTATTATATATTCGTATAACATATATACCCTAGCTCAAACAGATGACAAAGAATATCTCTTGCACTAAATGGTATTTTTAAGCACAGCAAATGCATTATATTTACAGGGTATTCGGCTGACAGTATATGTTACAGTATGGCCAGCCCAAGCAACAAACTGAATAATACATATAAAGTAAACTATATATCTATATTTTTGCCATATCACATGACACTCACAAATATACCCTTTGTCTGGCATGCTTACAGGGTATCAAAAGTTGCTGCTTAAGTGACACAAAATGCAAATACGCCAGCGACAAAGTCACAGATGGCGAGCTGACAGCAGACTGAAGCCAAAGCCTAAGTTACAGTCTGCGTGTGCGTGTGAGTGTGCGTGTGCGTGTGTGTGTGCGTGCGTGTGTGTGTGGTTAGCGGGGCCAAGCAAATGCGTAGACATTGGCTGCCAAAGTCACTTGACAAGCTTCACGGCTTAAGGTTATTTGCACGACGACACTCCCCGCCCCTGCCGCTGCCCGGCAGCCCGCATTCATGTGATATCCACTCGACGATTGTTGTGCCACCCACTCGTAGCCCGCACTCCACCGCGAGCCACTTGTGGAGGGGCTTGCCGAAGTGGCGTCCATGTGACTGATATGTGGCATTGGTAGCCGGCTTAAGATGAAATGTAAACACAAACAGAAGCTCACTGATGTGAGAGGAGAACTTCAAGATGCCACTCCCACCCACCCACACACGCAAAGATACACACTCCCAAATACATAGACAGTTTGGCCCTTGTATTCCACAGTCAAACTGTAGCTGCTTCTCCCGCATCGGATTGTTAAATTATGCGTGCGGCTGGTGGCTGGCGGCACAAATTTCTGGCCCTTTTCCCGCTAGTTTTGTTTGACAATTTGGCAGCTCGTAAAACGCAGCATTGAAAGCATCAAAAGCTAGTCGCCCGCTGCTGTTGCTGCTGCTGCTGCTGCTGCTGCTGCTGCTGCTGCTGCTGCTGCATCATCTAAATCAACTCGCAGTCAAAAGGTTTCGCATCGAAATCCATATCCGTTTCCGTTTCCGGCTCCGCTTCCCGTTTTCTCTTTCATTTTTGGGTCACGTCGCAGCCACCAACTGCTGCCCCTGCCACGCCCACGGCGCGCCATAAAAATAACCGACAATGTGACCCGTCGATCGTGACCAGTTGACAATTGGATACCTATCCCGGGGCATGGCTGTAAATTCTGATTGTCTACGCGTCGAGCAACAGATGCTCAAATCAGTTGTTCACATAACCACAACATGGCATTACGTAAAGCTGACACAGATCTCTGCGAGAATTTATTTAGGCGACATCTGGAGAGATGACAAAGTTGGAAATATACTTTGGATATATATACGAATAGAAACTATATGATAGACTAAGACGCTGATGTAGATGTCCTTTAGAGAAGAGAGAGACTTATTGACTGATTGATTGATATTGAATAGCTGATTCTGTGATTGATTGACTGATTGACGGATTGATTGTGACTGACTCACTGAATGATTTATTAGCTGGCTGACCCGCTGGTTGATTAATTGACTTCCACCACTGAATAGATTTCAAAATGATTGATGGACTGACTGTTTGTATGATTGAGTGAATGGTTGATTGACTGATGTATGAATTGTTAACTTCCTCCACTGATTGACTAACAAAGTGCTTTATTGACGGACTGCTTATATGATTGATTGAGTAACGGGCTTTTCTGCTAATGATAAATGATTGCTTGGCTTGATTGACTTACTGAGAGTTTGCCTGATTGACTAGGAATGTGACTGACCGATTGATTAATTAACTCACTGACTGCTTAGCTGATTGATTACTGTCAGGAACTGATTGACTTAAAAACTGATTGATTGATGAGTTGGCAATCTGCATGTCCAATTGATTGATCAGTTAGCAGATTGACTGGTTCTCATTATGACTGATCGGTTGACTCAACTTTGTCAATGTTTGTCTCTATTTCGCCTCACATTTCGAACTAGCGCAGCGTAAAGTTTAGCATGTCAGGCAAAATCGCCTTTGAAGCAAGTTAAATTTGTTGTCTGACTACAAATAATTTGGTTTGCCAGGCACCAAACACATGCTACTCGCTCAAATCCCCCCGAGCAATCATGTTCATAATAGTCTCTGCCATATTGTTGACATTAGGAAACACTCTATTTGACTACCTGAAGCGACTGTCTGTCAGAATTATACAGCACTTGCAAAATGCTCAAAGGAAATTTTATTTGACATTTAACTTTACTTAATATGTACATATATATGTATCTATATACGAATGCTATATATATTGTATACAGATATTTTTCTTTTAGCTTTCCAGCACGCTGGCTGTGATTCCTTTGGCATTTCCATTTGCTTCTTTAGTTTGCATAAGACTTTCAGTTCATTGGCGCCCCTTTTTGGTCTTTTTTGGTTTACTTAGGTATTTAACATTTAGTATTCTTATGCTTATGCCCATCCATTCTCCTATTTGTTGTTGCTGAGCTTGTTGTTCCGGTTGCCCGGACAGGCCATTAAAAGGTATAGGCTGCATGCGCCTATCGTAGCCACCTACTCGCTAGCCTAGCTGCCCCCGGCACGTCAATTCAATACGTTTAAAAGTTCATTTGCTGTTTAGCTTGGTCATTATGTGCCTGCCTGCTGTCCGCCGGACAGACAGCCGGACGGACAGGCTAGCTGACTGGCTGGCTGGCCGTTCCGGCCTCTCGGTCTGGGCCTTTGTCGGCTGGGCCATTAAATGGGCACTCAATGTGTTTGTCTAACTTGCCATTTGCGATGATAATAATGTCGTATGGTCGTTACATTGATGTTGCTTGGCTGCCCCCGTTACGGCCGAGCAAACGAACAACCGAACAGCCCGACGGCTGGACGGCCGGACAACCCGTCGAATCGTACGGCCGGACAAGGTTTTGTTGTAGCTACTCATTGTTATGTCATGCTCTCACTGAAAGTACATGCATTCCTTCACCACGAACGAGCGAAAGTGTTTTGCTTAAGGATTCCTATCCATTTAGCCGCAGTTGTCCCATGTGAACTCAGGTGCCCGCAGAGGTAGCCTACTAAAAATTGTTACAGCTGTTTTTGAGTGTGTCGAGGTGAATATATGAGAAAAATATGCAAATTTGGTAACTACATATATAAAGAGATTGTTATAGAAATATAATCATTAAAATCTCGAATTTGTAATAATTAATTATGCTGAAACCAACATCGATTGAATTATGCTCTTATTAATCTTATCTAATTAAAAACTAATTTTAATTATTTTTACTCAAATTTTACTTTTTTTGTAATATTTTAATTTTGTAAAATTTAATTGTATACAAAAAAATGGTGTAAATATGTATTTCATAGTTTTGTATGCTATTCCAAAAATAAAACTGATTTCTCTATAGTCCAACAACTACCAAATTGATGCTAAATTTCACAATTTGCTACCTCAGATGTAGGGTAGGGTATGTAGAGTGCGTCTTGATGAACTCTGGCCACATCACTTGCTGTTTGGTGTTGCTGTTGTTGTTGGCTATCGATATATATTTCCAAATCGTTTGGCTTGGCGTTTTGATTTCGTTATCAGTTTTTATGTTTATAAGTGCGACACACACACACACACACACACACACACAGAAACACCCCATACGTGACTCTCTCTCTCCCTTGGTCTGTGTGTGAGTTGTCTGGGTTTTATTTGTGCGCTGTTTGGTCAATTGGAAAACATTTCGTAGCAGACTTTTTGGCGCCCGCCTCGCAAAAACTCTGCTCGACGGGCGGTCGCCAAACTGATGACGTCCATGAAAATCGGCTGCGATTGCTGTTGCTGTTGTTGTCAGTTGCTGCTGCTCGGCATAATGGCGTCGTTATTATTTTGGCATTAAAAAGAATTAATACGCTTCAATGGACTCTCAACGTAAATAGATCGTTAGGCAGCGCGCCAACAACAGCAGCAGCAGCAGCAGCATTCCTTTGCCTTTGCCTTTGCCTTTGCCGCGCCCACTCCACCAGCATTTGCTTTGCCTAGCTATGTGAGTGCTTTGCCAGCTCTTTATCAATGCACGCTTTGCTAGTTTTGCTAGCTTTTCACTTTGCTTTGTCACGCAATCGAGAACAATTTTTGGCACTTCACATGCAAAAAAGCAGCTTACACACACACGCACACACTCACGCACACTTGGGGCTTTGTGAAGTGACTCTCGCTGGTCGAAATGGGCCACCGACCACTTGACCAGGCTTCAACTGTGCCCGCACACCGCGCCTCACTTTCAATAAACTTGCATTGTGTGCTATTCCCCCGTCTCTCTCTCTCTCTCTCTCTCTCTCTCTCTCTCTCGCTCGCCCTCTTTAATGGCATTGCTTTGAATATTTCATATTTTGTAAGTGAATTGTTTTTTATAAAACGTTGATGCAATTGTTGCAGCTTTTTATCTCTATTTTATTTTTTATTATTTTTTTATTCCCTCGCAACGAGCTTCGTCATTTTGCACATTGTTGCTTCTGTTTGCATAGAGATAACTTTGTGGCAACTCAAACCAATTTTGTGCTGGTCCATGCCTTATCATTTAGTTAGATTATGTATCTAAATTTGTTTGAGATTGGTTTATACAAATTTCTATTTTTTGCATAAAGAATAAATTTATAGTAAATTTTGAAATTTTACTTTTAGCTCATTTATTATGGCAATTTCTTTATCAAAGAAAGCTACTGTGAGGGATTTTATTATTTTTGGTAAATTTTATATCTGATACCAAACAAATGTAATCTTGTTAGTGTACAGACTTCACAGTCTTCCAGTTGCCGTCTATATAAACTTAAACGATTTTTGCTATAGTGCAACATTTTCTATACTCTTATATAAATTGAATTTAAATTTCAAATGAATTTTTTTAAATATTTAAAAAATTGATACAATAATTTTTTTAATTATATAAAATATTTGTTTATTGAATTAAATAGTTTTGATTAATTGATTTTTAATTAAATTTTTTTAATATACAAAAATTGTAAAAAATAATTTTTTAATTTAGTAAAATATGTTTTTAATGAATTAAATAATTTTTATTAATTAGTTTTTAATTTGTAATTTAATTTAATAAAGTTTTACTTTATATAAAAACATAGCTAATGAAGTCCACTCCAGGCAGACTCTCTCATAACTTACCACAAAGCTCATATACCCAATTTACTACACTTAAGTATCAAATTGTAAATGGAAAGTGCTTAGGTGCGACATTTAATGACTCGCACTTCAGCTGCAGCCTTGACTGTGGCCCGAGGAGTCAGCTTGCACCTGAATGCTCTGCTGCCCTTCCGATGCTCGAATTCAGCTCGCTTTTCATGCCTCATGCAAATCTCGTGTCCATCTCCATAACAATTATGTGCATAATTCTTGTGCTATGATAGCCATATCGACTAGTGATAAAAGCATTGGCAATTTTTGAATATATCTATATATATATATTCAAATATATTCCACTATAGGCATCAGCATAATTATTTTGATTATCATATAAAGCAGAAGAAGCAGCAGCAGCAGCAGTGGGGAGCCTGCAAGTGCTTTAAACATTTTTGTGGCGTCAGCAATATATATAATATTTGAATTGCAATAGAAATTTCGTCCCAGCAGCATTTCAATTTAGTTGCACGCAAATATTTAGATTATTTGCAATGCTTCAATTCAAATGCAAACATACGTATGTCCAATGGGCGGGTAATCGAGGCTCGGGCGTGCGCTGCCGATGAGCAGATACATAAATCCCAGATACATGGTAAATGTATTCAATTGCTGTCAGTGCATATCACTGGCATATAAAATGGGCTGTCACAGATACATGTTTTGATTTTGCACATTTCATGCGGCCTTAAATGAAATACCCTGGAACGTCCAGCAGGTGGGTATATAGGCTTTGAATATCAGCTGTATTTGTCTGCATCGCATTCGGTCTACATACATATATCTCACTGTCTCTTCCTTTCTCTATCTATTTCTTTCCTAATCTGTGTCTATTTAACCCCCTACGTCATTTACTCATTATTTCTTCAGCTCTATCTGCCAAGCATACAGGGTATCTGCCAGTCGTGGCATTCACTTCTTCATTTTGTGTTCATTGTTTTGAGCTTAAAATATTCACATATTTGCATTAATTTACAATAATTGAAGCCTCAATAAAGCGCAGCCATTAAGCCAAACACAAAGAGATTTTACGGAATCTGTCGAAATAATATTACCTGAGACATTGCACAAATAGTTGACTGAGCCACTCATTGTTGTGGACGTCAATTAATATTCAAATAATGGGAGCGTATCTAATTAGAGAACTATAATTATAGAGATAGAGGTAGAGATAGAGATAGAGACAGAGATATAGAGGTGTAGAGATAAACAGATAGAGATAGAGAGAAAAGGAGAGAGAGATAGAGAATAATATATAGAGAAAGAGATAGATAGAGAGAGATAGATTTATATATATATATATATATATATATATATATAGAGAGAGAGAGAGAGAGAGAGAGATAAAGATAGAGACAAACAGGGATCTTTCTCTTTTTCCCTCTCTCTCTTTTCCTAGAGATAGAAATAATGCTTACATAATATTTCACATTAGTCTTAGACATCATTTCAATAGACATCCATTAGCAAAATCAGGCACTGCAACAACAACAACCAACAACAACCAACAACATCAACCAACAACCAGCAACTACGTCAACATTTTTGCGATTGTCAACATTTTGAGTAGCAATTTGCCACGCCCATGCGCCCAAACGCCTTTAGTTATGCCCGCACACAGATGCCTGCATGTAGGACACTTTGAGTAATGCGTTTCCAGCCAACTGATTGCCACTCCAGTTGCAACAGTTGCTGCTGCTGCTGTTGCTGTTGCTGCTCTTGATGTTGCTGCTGTTGTTGTTAGATATTCTGCGTGAAATGCGTTTGATGCAATGCCATGCTCGAACGGCCCCTGCCGCCCGCCCTGTGCCAAAATGACGAATTGAAACAACAACTGCAGCAGCATCTACTGGCCGCACGATCCGGGCTACATTGCTGCCAGTGATTACCATTACCAACTGTTGTCGTCGTTTTATATGTTGCTGCTGTTGTTGTTGCTGTTGCTGCAGGAATTGGCAATGCCGGTTACAACTCGGGCTTTAGCTGCGGCTACAGCTCTCGGCTAAGGTTTGGCCTTCAGTTGTTGCCAGTTTCCTTTTTTGAAATCATAAATTTCACTACAACAACAACAGCAACCAGCAGCACTAGCGGCAGTAGCAGCAGCAACAGCAACAGCAGCAATACAGGCGCTTTGCATTTTGTTGCGGCTGCTGAAAAATGTTCAAAAGAGCCAAGCAGAATCCCTGGCTAATGAACACGATACACACACATGCCTACAGTGAGTGAGATGGAGAGAGAGAGGGAGAGAGGCAGAGTTTATGGCTCGTGCAGCACTCAGTGCATTTGGCAATTATGAAATGCACTCACAAATGTCTGTGCGAGTGTGTGTAAATATGAGTGTGTGTATGTGAGTGTGTGTAGCAAATTTAGAGCAAACGTAAAATTTGCAATTAAATGCCAAAGTAGCATGAAATACCACGCCCAGCTCAGCTCAGCCCAGCCAGACGGACATGTTGGGCCAAAAAACTAGGAATCAAGAAAGACACAGCGCAGCAGGAGACAAAAGAGACAGAGAGACAGGTAGAGAGGGAGAGGGTGAGTAGATAAACAGAGACAGGAACAGGCAGAGGTAGAGCCAGACAGGCAGAGCCACTGTGATGGAGCTCCAACAAATGGGGTCAGTTGCGCTTCAAAATTTTGTGCGTTGTCACATTTTTGGTGTAGCAACAGCAACAGCAACAGCAACAGCAACAGCAACAATAACAACAACAATAAGCAACAAACGTAAAGTTAACTGCAAACCGAAAAAGAAATAAAATGAAAATTTGTTGTGCACATTGCGTATACGCGACGTTGAACACGACGCAATAATGCCACGGAAATGCATTAAAAACAGCAGCAACAACACGCAAAAAGCAATAACAACAAACACAAAAAAAAACAAAAGCGACAAGAAAATGACAGAAGGTTTCGATTATATAAAGCCAGCCAAATGGACGCAGTATATGGGAATCAGTTTGTGTCTGTGCAAGGGGGGGGACAGGGCAGCTGGGCAACCGGGCAGCCATGCAGCAGGAAGTGGCGCAAGTTGACTGACACTGGGAAGCATTCCGTTGACCCCGCCAGCAATAACAACAACAACAACAACAACAACGGCAGCGGCAACAACTAGCAACTGAACTTAATGGACAAGCGTTGGGGGCGAGTGTATTTGCCCGGTTGTTGGTTAAAGATTCACAAACATGACAAATGATAAATGGGCAAAAGGATACGCAATGCGCCATGTCCAGGACACACAATCACAATCACAAACACACACACACACACTCACAGCAGCAGAGCTGACAGAAACATTGAGCCAGATCCAGATTTCGCAAATATCAAATGCTAACAGTTGACAGCCAAATCAAGCGGGTAGCATGTGCGGCAGCCACACTTGCTGACTAATTCAAAAAAAATGAATAAAATGAAAGTATAAAGCGTACGGAATGAATCTGTCAACTAAAATATATTCATATTATAATATAATAATCTATGAAAACATATATACCCTATTCTGCCCAATTTACTGGGTATTTAAGGTGTTAAACAGCAATTCAGCACAGTATATTAGTCCATTTGCGCCTTATCTTGCAAGTTTCAAATTGAAGCAAAAATTGCTGCAGACAACGAGGTTGACCAAATGCTGAGGTCTGGCTGAAACTGTATAGAATCAGTCACATATATCCACTCTAAAGAGAATTGTCCTCGAATCAGTCAGTCATCATAATATTCAATTAGAATATATATATTGTATATATGTTTTGTATACAAGTTGTTTACATGTCAAATTTTAACTAAACATTTTAATATCATACAGGGCTTTACTCAGTCAATCAATCATGATATATCAAAGCAAAGTGAAATCGAGTAAATAAAATTCCTGATTATATATAATAAGCATGAATAGATTCCAACTAAGCCGAAGAGAATTTTCTGTATTTCAGCAATATATTTACTATAAGTACTTGAACAGACTTGGGTCAATCAGTCAATCAAGATTAATCAAATCATAGCAAGAGCTAAGTAAATCAAATTCTCATTCGTATATTACTTGCTTAAATATATTCTATCTTCTCCATAGACATTTCTATGCACTTAATACTTATACACATACCATAAATACTTCAACGAGCACACATCAATCAGTCAATCAAGATAAATCAAATCATAGAGTAAGCTAAATTATTTTCTCATATAATTACAGTAAATAGATTCCACCTACTACAAAGAGTTTTCTCTCTATATCAAGTATACACAAAAGACTTTAGTCAATCAGTTAATCAGAGTTGATTATGATCTTAAAGAAAATAATTATCTTTAGTATCGTCTATCAAATGCTCATTCACTTATGAGAATAAAACCTGAGCCTTGCGCTCTTTCTCCACAGAGATTGCCATCTCCTTAACGACATCATACTGTTCCATTATATAAAAGAATTTTTTAAAATGTTCATCTGCTCTTCCTGTGCTTCATTTCAATGATATTTGCTCCGAGTCTATTTTCTTTTAATTAGCAATTTCGTTGCTCATAAATATTCACGACTTTCAAGTTATTTCGCTTTAATGGCTGCGACTGAAATTTCATTTCCATTGAACTGCGTTCGATTTTGGCTTTCGCAACACGCTTCCAGTGCAGCGTTATAAACATATTTAGCAACTGTTCGAAAATCACAATGAGCGGCATTCAGTAGTGACACGCCCACCGCTGCCCAATTCACATGCATGATCGCAAAAATTAATTGATTTAAACAATTCGGAACGATTTGCACATTAAAACTCGAATGACCAGCAAATCAAATTGAAATGCCAAATGGACGTTCCGTTTCGCATTCGCATTCGCATCCGTATTCACATTGAACGTATCCGTAGCTGTGACTGTGACTGTGACAGTGACTGTCTCTGTGACTGTGGCTGTGGCTGTGGCTACGGCTGTGACTGCGAGAGTGATTGTCAGTGTGACTGTGTGTGTGTGGCTGTGTCCGTTGCTATGAAACTCTCGGCATGAATTTAATTTTGATTTTTATTTGGCTTTTTATTCGGTTTTTAAACGTCGAACGATTTAATTGAATTGCACGCGACCCAGTTACCCAAACCCCCTCTCTCTTTCTAGTCCGCTATGTGATTATGCAAAGTGGTGCCCAACGTGGGGCATTCGATGTGTTTGCTAATTTTATCGTTTCACTCGCTGCTGTCTCTCTCTCTCTCACCCTTGGGTGGCTAGATACAAAGGGAGGCGAGGGCGTGTGAAGTTTCAACTGGACTTGCCTTTTCCATGTAGCTGCAAATTGAAGTCGTTCAAACATATCCTTGGCAACATGTAGCCAATATTGGTGGCACATCCAGACACAACTTCAAAGATGCCACAAGCCCACACACACATACACACCTTGTGGCTTGACCCGTTCGTTCAGTCTGTGCCATCGGCATCTTAAAGTCATTTAGACACTTAAGAGGCGACAGAGTCGAGTGGTCTGAGCGCCTCTTCAGCTGGCTTCGAATTTCAGGCTCAATTTCCGACAATATTTCCATCTCTTGGATATCAACTTTAAGTTCTTGTTGATTTGCCCAATTAAAAGCGTTCACTTAAGTGGTTTTTCAAACAGCTCGAGGTTTTCATTTAATTATGACCATAAAAACAATGTTAAATTTTGTGCGCAATGCTGGCTCTATCAAATCATAGACAAAAAGAGGACAGCTTTAATTAAGAGTAAGTTTCATTTGAAAGAGTTACCCATTGCAGGCGCAGCTTTAAGTCTTGATTTTTTGATTAGCTTCAATCGATTTAATTAACGCTGTTGACCTGTTTGCAGCCCAAGATGATTGATGGATTTGTGTGCTTTGGCATTTCGGGCTCGTAACCATTTAGATTGGCATTTAAATATTGCATTCGTGTTTAATAATTGAATTCAATTATGCGCCTGGCTGCGCAATAAATTTTGCACAAATGTGACCAAGCGTTGACCCAATCAATCAAACAATCAATCAATCAATCACTCTCAAAAAGGAAAAAGTAAGCAATTAATCAATTATAAATTTCAGTTGGAAAATGTAGTTTTATTTACAGGGTAGAATACCAAATGAGAAAAGGGGGACTAAGGATAGGAGAAAAGGTGTAAGACATGGAAGGTGTGAGATAAAAGATAGGAAATAGGAGATAGGAGATAGGAGATAGGAGATAGGAGGTAGGAGATAGGAGATAGGAGATAGGAGATAGGAGATAGGAGATAGGAGATAGGAGATAGGAGATAGGAGATAGGAGATAGGAGATAGGAGATAGGAGATAGGAGATAGGAGATAGGAGATAGGAGATAGGAGATAGGAGATAGGAGATAGGAGATAGGAGATAGAAGATAGATATATTCTACACAAAATGTAATTCGGCTCAGCCATGCGGTAAATTGGGAATCAAAATTTATTGAACTGTTGTTGGATTTGTGGACTACGTTTTTGTTGTTGCTTTGATTCTTGTTTTTTGGTTGCGGTTTAATGCAATTTTTTTTATCAACACCAGCAGCAAATGTAAATGCGTGTGGCCTGACTGTGGGCGTGCCCATGCAGAGAACGGAGGGGCCAGCTAGGTATGCGTCTGAGGTGCAGGAAAATTCAGTTGATGATCAAATGCGTTTCATGTGCCCGAATGTCGCTGGCAAAATGTCAATTAAAATTTGCACAAATTGAGAGAGGGCATCCACGTGTGTATGTGTGTGTGTGTACGTATGGTGTGCATGTGTGTGAGTTAATTTGATTTTAATTATGTAACACTGACTGAGGTTGAACTCCTGGCTACCGTTGTTATTGTTTCGGTTTGTTTCGTTTGCGGTTAATCAGCTGCCCGTGGCATTAATATTTTGATTGCCACATGCCGCAGCAGCAAATGCAGCGGCGGCGGCTGCGGCAGCGACAGCAGCCAGCTAAGTGTGGCAGGCAGCCACAGAAATTGACAATTAAAAATAATTTGAAATGCAGACACCAAAACGTGCAGCGACAATAAAACGAGCGCATTTCATTAAAATTTCAAGTCAACTCAACTGTGCCACAGGATGCCCAACAGGCTGACAGCCACGCCCACCACACATAGCGAATGCGAATATGAAAGCGACAGCAATTTAAAATTAGTAAATGTTAAAGCATAGCAACAAAGGGTAGCACGAGAATGAAGCAGGCAGTGGGCAAGGGCAAGGGGCGGAAGAGGAGTTGCCTCGAGGGGCAAAGGGTTGAGTGTGCGCCAGGCTAGCTGAGGTTTGACTAAATGGGAGCAACACGAGCTGGTCTGCAATTAAAAACAAACGAATATTTGACAACGCAAAGCGAATGGCTGGCGAAATACCCTGCAAAAATTGAGTTCAAGAAGATTCGATTTATAAATTGAATGAAAGTTAAACTAAATTTTAAAAAATAATTTAATAAATTTTAAATTACATTAAAAATGAAACTAGTATAAAATTTATAATAAACTAATATTAAATTAAAAAATATAATTAAAGCTAAATTAAAATTAAATTAAATTAAATAATATGCAATTAAAATAAATTAATTATTAAAAGATAAATTAAAATTAAAATCAAGGCTTAACAATATTTAATTAAAATTGCATTAAATTTAATAAACAAAATATGTTTTTTTATTATATTTAAACCAATTTTTAAAAATTTTAAAAATAAAGGACAAAGACCCTTCTACATATTTACTGAACTCAGCTCACATCGCTTATAATTTGATATATTTTTTTAACGGCTTTGACTTTACGGCCAGCATAATTAAAGGGTATCTTTTTTGGGGGAAGCAGTTGGAGCGCTTGTTGTTATTTCCGAGCATTGTCGCCTGTCTGTGAAACTCAAAACGTGCAACTAAACTGCAGCGTTTTACAGACAACTTGCCACACTGGCCGCACGGTCATGCCCCACTGGCTAAGCCCCACCCGCTCCAGTTGTGCTGGTGCTGCTGCTTCACTCTCGCTCCTTATGGGCTACCAACACCCTTTGCTCTCTCCATCCCTCTCTCTCCCTCTCTCTCTCTCTCTGTCTCTCCCTCTCTCTATGTTCGTGTTGGGCCCGCTTTATGGGCCTTAAAGCGTGCGAGCCAAGCCGCTTAAGTGGGCTGTTAAGGGCTTGTTAATTTTATTGATACCAATGCCCGATCGAATGTTGTCAGCCCCCGTCCCGTAAGATAGGGAGGCGTGGCATATTGAGGCAACGGGACTCGGGTGGCTGCCAACAATTGGAGCAAGTGGTGCATTGGCACTCGACGTTGACATGCTCGACACATGTTGCGGCCAAGCAGAGCCCCCAAGGATGTGTACCAATTTATGTGTGTGTGGTGAGTGCCTGATTGTGTGTGTGTGTATGTGTGGCCTGCATTGGCATGCAAGAACCACACCAGCTGACCTACTGCAGCCCAAGCCAAGCATAGCCCAAAAGTCAAAGGCAAAGTTGGTCACTGAGCAAATTGAGCTGAAAATTTCATCAAATTAAGATATGTTAACAGTCTGAGAAAGAGAGAGAAGGAGAGAGAGAGAGAGAGAGAGAGACAGAGTAGGAAAGCTTAAGATGAAAATGAGGTCGACTGCTCAATTAACGAACAAGGCCACACATATATGAAATTCTCATTAAAATAAATAAATTTATCGCAATTTTTAATTAAAAATTATTATTGATATTATTATTGTCATTATTATTATTATTGCTGCAAATGTAAGATAAATATAAAGTGGTTGTGTTGCATTTCGATTATTTGACAGTACTGAGATACAAAATATTCTGAATATATCTTAGATAAATTTATAGATGATTATTATACACCTGAATTAATTAGTATTTAAGCTCATGTGTCCTACAGAATGCATATGAATTCCTACCTCAATTCTTACAAATTACTTACCTTCGCAATTCTGTAAGGAAATCCACTTTGATAAGAAAATAAAATTGGTTGCTTAATATCTTGAATTTCAGTTTATTCATTATTCCAATCGCTGGTAGATCCTAGTATATATATATATATATATATATATATATATATATATATAATATTATATATATATATATATACATATACATATAGATCAGATTATAGCTTAGTAGCCTTTAGTAGTTACCGTTCGATCTGTTCAGCTTTTACTGTTCCATGCTCAATCGAGTCAATCTTTTGGCTAACTGGGCTATATATATATATTGGTTATACATATATATATATATATATATATATATATATATATATATATATATATATATATATATATATATATTTTGGCATACCTTACATACACATACACATTCATATCAATTATCAATTTAATGCATAACTTAAGTTAAATAACAATCACATTTACTTATTCTGTTTTTTTTTCTTCTCATTTTGCATTTCCATTTACTTTTCATTTCGATTTTTGTTTTTGTCTTTTTCTTATTGAAAAACAAAAAAAAAAAAGATTCTGGCACTTGCCTAAGTATTTATTTCTATTTGGGATTATTTAAGTATATATCATATATCATTTAATCAGTTTTATGTATTTTAATTATCTTTACGTTTATGTTGTGCCTGCTCCTTAAAACCGCGAATTGTCAATAAAACAATTGAAAACAATCGAGAGATAACAAAAAACTTAAAAAAAAAACTTTTCGTTCGTTCGTTTGTTCGTTTGTGGAACCGATCGGAACCGATCTATATAACTTGCTATATCCTTTGGGTATTGCATATATAATTCTCTACGTGTAAAAAAAAAACAAACACGTACCACTTGCAGTGCACGTATTTCTCTTAATTTCTTTGATTTATTTATCATTTATCTTTTGTTTCTATAATATTTTTCTTATTCTTCTTCTTTCCAATAATCTTGAGTTTTTTTCTTTTTGGTTTTTTTTTGTAATAAATGTTTTTACGTCTATTTATTTTGAGAGTTATTTTGTTTTCTTTTGCTTGTATTGTATAATTATTTACGTTAATTTTTTAAATTTACTTTTTTTTTCGGAGTATTCAATTGTTTATCTTAGTTATACTTAGTACATCCATACATATATAGTTCATGCTTTGTTCTGAAATTGAAGTCCTCTGTTTTGTATGCCTTTTTTTTTTTATTTGTATTTTTTTTTTTTGTGTTTTTACCATAAAGAAAACTATTAGCTAGTCGCTAGTTGTTCAAAGAGTACACAAGTTGCTCGCGTATCGTATTTGTATAAGTAAAGTTCTTATATATTGTATAAATTGTTATTGTAAATTGTGTTTTCTTGTCTTGTTCTATATAAATTTCGGCACATTTGATTACGTTTCACAAAGAAAATTGAAAATAAATGTCAGTAAATATCGGAGTACGAGACTTGTAGACACGCTCTGCACGCATCTTCACACCTGTTTGTGTCTACCTATGCCAAATGTATATTTGTTTGAAGAAATACTTTAATGTTGACACTTAGAAATGATGTGCTGTTGCAAATAGAAGCTGAGTTCACTGTGCTAGTGGCAGAAATAACCGGACTTTTTAACCGAGCTGTTGCACTTATGGAGTTTGGGTCGAGCTTAGTTAGCCTACCAAAATTCAAAGCAGCGTTGCTTGCAGAAGCCGAGTTCACTGGGTTAGCTCGAGAAATAGTAGAGTTTTAGTATCTAACTTTTGCATTTACTTAATTTGGTTTGAGTTTAAATTTTATCCCGAAATTCAAAGATCTGCTGCTTGCAGAAGCCGAGTTCACAGGGCTAGCTATGGTCAATTGATAGTATATTCAATTGAAATTTTGGATGGGCTCTACTGAGATCCGCAAAAGTCCGCATGTCAAACTTAATGGCTCTAGCTCCGGGGAAAGTTTGATTCCCTTGGCTAGTGACCATAGTAATTGGCATAGATTTTGAATAGGCGCAACTAATAGCGAAATTAGTTCGCAGAGCAAACTCGATAGCTTCATCTATTACAAAAGCAGAGTTCATATGGCAATTTGCACTGATAATAGCGAGCGCAATCAATAAATAGCTGAACAATTTGTGTGCAAACAATGGAAATGTATTATTTATGCATTCTCTAATTGTGTTTCGGGTATTTTGTATTGTATTGTTTTTATGGTGGGGCGCAGGGGTGAGGGCCTGGAGCGGTATACTATTTGGTTTCGGTATTTGGCTTATTTGTTAGTTATTTGTAGATAGACATTGAAATAGCTGTAGCCGCAAATAGACAAACAATTAATTATGTTTTATTTGTAATATTAATCGCATTTGAATTGTTCTTAAATATTATTTTCGCTTTTCTTATGTTTTTCATTTACGTTTTTTATCAATATTTGAAAAATCAACAAACAGTTAAGTGGAAAAATTGAAGTTCTTTTAGCATTTTTATTTTTTTTAATATTATTTTTAGTATTTTTCAGTTTTCTTTTCTTTTCTTTTCTTTTTTTTTGGATTATTTAATGCTGCCTAACGCTTAGTCTAGCCTAAACATTTGACACACACGCGTGTATGTGTGTGTGGGTGGGCCCACACACCCACCGCTTGCAAAAAAAAAAACAACACCACTTTGATCGAATTTCTAAATAGCTTAGAGATTAGTATATATTGAGTACTCTTGCATAGCATACCTTTTGCGTCTGCTTCTTCGACTTCTTCATTTCTTTTTGAGTGTTTGCTGCTTCGTGCTCTTAACTGCCATTCACGTCGACGGCCATCGGCTGCGGCACCGTATGTATGCCGTTGGCGAGGCTTCCAGCGCACAATGTCGAACCGGTGGGCGAGGGGGGCGGCGATGCTGGCGGCGTCAATGTCGCTGGCTGCTGCTGCTCGTTGCCAGCCCCATTTGGTGATGCAGCGGTGTTTGGTGGTGCGCACATCATGCCATTGGCCAACTTCAGCTGTTGCTCGACTAGTTGCTCCTGCTCCAGCTCCTGATCTTTCTCCTGCTCCTGCTCTTGCTCCTGCTCCTGCTCCTTCTCCCTAGTCAGTTGATCCACTAGCTTCTCTGGCTCGTTTGGCTTCTCTTTCTCCTCCTCCTCCCCCTCCTTTTCCTCCTTTTGGAGTCCATTTCCATTTGCTGTCTCGTTGAGCGGTGGCGGTGGTGGCGGTAATGAATCCAATTGATTCGACTCCATCAGTGTAAAATCGTTGAGCTCTTTAATCTCCTCGGTTGAGGGTGGCGCCGGCAGGCTCATCAAGCTGTCATAGCTGTTCTCGGGTTCTTCCTTCACCTGCTGCTCCTTAGCCTCCTCCACATTCACAGTAGCCTGCGCAGCCTCGGTTTCGTTCGCATTTCCAAATTCAGCTGGTGCTGGCACCGGTTGCTCCAGTTCCTCCTGTTGATCCTGCTGTACCTGTTCCTCCTGTTGCTCCTGCTGTTCCTGCTTCTCCTGATCTTCCTGCTGCTCCTGTTGCTCTTGTTGCTGCATCATTCGTTCCGGCTGTGCTTGCGGTGCATGATCAGTTCCAAGTTCCAGCTGAGAGCTAAGTATCATGGGTGAGCTATTGCCATAGCCAGGCTGCTCGATGACATAGAGCTCCTGGTTGCCATAGGAGTAGCGTTTGTTCGAGTCGCTGGAGGAGGTGGAGCTCAAGTCAGACTGGGAGAGGCCGGTTTGGGACTGTATGGGTTGCTGTCGGTCAATGTCGTGATCCTCATCAGGCAGCAGCTGCTCCTCTTCGATGAGCTGTAGGCCAACGGCTGCTCCACCTCCGACTGCAGCTGGCTGATTGGCAAAGTCGCTGGGCGGTGCATGGATCTGGACCTGTTCGTGGCTGGGTGGTAGGTTGCGCTCTTCGAGCACCGGGAGCTTGTTGCTAGTATCGAACGGCAGTTCGGTGATGTCGACGCCAGCGGCGGGGCTATCCGGCGGCTGTTTCGAGTCAATGCCGCGTGCCACCTCTACCACAAAAACCCCGTCCTTGTCCGTGTGCATCTTCGTCTCGCGGGCGTTGCGCGAAATGTCCTGCGATGGCGGTAAGAAGAGACAGAGAGAAAATAGCGACAAATCAGCTACGGAGCGCCAACAGTTGGACAACACTTGCAACGGATACAGACACAGTGTGAGTGAGCAAGACAAAGGGGAAGAGTAGAAGTGTTCGAGCTGAAGATGGAAGGAGTGCTAAATGCTTGACAGCAGTGGCCAGGAGACAAATCGAGTGGCTGCCAAGCGGAAAGTGCCGAAAATTGCATTTGCATATGCTTTGCCCTATGACAAATTTACGCCTTACACAGAGCCAAGGAGAGAGACAGAGAAGTGGAGAGAGAAAGAGAGAGAGAGGAGAAGGAAAGAAAGAGAGAGAGAGAGATAGAGCTTTACACAGGTGTGACAGGGCTGGGCTGCTTGATAAATAACTAGCACTCGACTGCAGTCTGAGTGTGGCAAAGAAGCCCAAAGGACGATAGGACAACAACTTGGAGGCTGCCCGACTAGTAGTTACCCTATATAAACAATAAAATTGAGTGTCCAGATAACTTTGCTTTAAAATATGATTAAAGATTGTGACTCTCTTTCGAGTGTGTCAAAAATACCCTGTAAAAAAAGGAAATTTTAGTAGGTATATAATCTTACAGAAACTGGATAGGCTTCTCAAACTTACAAAATTGCAGCTAAAAATCGATAAATATCGAACTGACAAAATTTACAAATATATTTATAAGAATAGGAAAATATAATTATAATATAATATATGGTTCTGCACATCGATTTAATATATAATTTTGATCTTGCATATATCACAGATAATTTAGATATATATATACATACATATATCTTCCTCTACCCACTCTAAGCATTAACAGTTAATTCAAACTACCATTCAAGCGATTTTCATTGTATACAGGGTATATTAGTCAAACAAGAGAGGGACGTACTGGGACAGGTTTATATAAAACGATGTCAGCCAAAGGATTTCCCCACAGATGCATCAGCTGCACTTGCGCAGGATCGATCACAGTCAAGTCGAAAGGACGCGGCGGAGGGGGGTACATGAAGAGTTACAATTTTTTAAATTAAAGAGGGGTAAATATACGCTTAGAACACTTTTTAAGGCTATGGACAGAGCTGTCTCTTTCGCACTCAATGCGTAGCTTGATTGATGCCCAGTTTATGGTCTACTCAAGTAATGATTGATGAGATAAGAGCTAGATGTGGGTTAGCCTGATAATCAGCTAATGATGTGAAGCTGCTCATGCGTCAGGTGACAGCAAAGAACAGAGAACATCTATGGAATAAGGCTGTCATTGTTGCACTCCAAAGCAACGAGAGAGCTTTCCATTAATGGAAGGGAAAGAAAGAGAAGGAATGAGAGCGAGATGGACAGCTATGATGTAATCAAATAAGCTACTACTCGAGAGCGAAAGAGACAGACAACTATATCTAGTTACCAGTTAAAGTACAACATTAAGACACGTTTAGGCAGGCAATATCAACAATACAACATCAATATCAACATCAACATCAACATGAACATCAACATGAACATCAACATCAACTTCAACAACAATAACAACAACATCAATCAATCAATCAATCAATCGAACACTCAATACTACGACAAAGACGCAGATAATGATATGCAGAATGAAGGAGGAAGAGAAAGAGAGACAGACACAACAAAGATATTCATAGAGAGTAGATACAGTTCTGAAGATGCACACTAAATCCATAGAAAGAGTTCCGGAACTAGCTAAACAACTATGCGCCTGAGCTAGTTCAAATATGAACCGTATGAATATATAAACAAGACTAAAACGAAAGTTTCCGATACTAATGAACTAGCTCAGTAAAAAGTTAAGTCAAATACCTAAGAAGTTCAAAAATGAACCAGTTCATGACTCTCAGGTAAAGTGCATTTTTACTTTATATTAATATTTTACTAAAATACTGATTTTAAATGAAAAGTTAATTGAACACGTTAAGTGAACGGGTTCCCACTCTAAGAAACTATTGCAATTTGACATTAAATGCAATTTTTTTTAATCTTTATATTATGCAAAACTGGTAAAAAGAACTAGTATACGGTTACGAAAGAACTAGTTCACATGGTAAACAACTCTTGCTGCGATCAAGTGTACATCCTTTACTAGTCTTATGACATCGGTGCGAATAAAAGAGACGACAACAGGCAAGACAAGACAAGCAGTTGAGCAACTTAACAGCTGTTAAGTAACAGACCGCTGTTAGCTAACAGCTGCTCAAGCTGCGCACAGTTGAACTTACATGTCGCTCTTCGGTGACAACAATTAGATGATTATCTTTGAGCGTCATCTTAGTGACGGAACCGCTGAACGCGAACGCGGCGCCAGAGATTGTGGGCGTGATGGAGCCCGTAGATGGGGGCGTCAAAATATCGGGGCTCGTCTCAAATTGAAACTCAATGCACTGCACGCCGCTGGCCAGCGCCAGTGACATGGAACGAAAGAGAGATGCATTCGAGTTGAGATTCAGTTCCGGATTCGAATTTCGATTTGGCATTGCCTGTTGATTGCTCAGCTGCGATGTTGGCGACGAGAAGGTGGCGACCGACGAAGACGACGACGACGACAACGACTGCAAAGTAACAGAGTGCTCAGTATTTCTTATAATACACACAAAAACACACACATACACACACACACACCCACACAAACACACCCACACACACACACACACACACACACACACACACACAAACGCACACAGACATAGCAGAGAAGCCAAACTTGAATTAGTTTTGCGAGTTGCCGCAACTATTTGAATGCATTTCAATTACGTTCTGGAAATGTTCACAAATTTACGCAACATTTTTGCCATTGTTTAAAGGTTTTGCAGCGAATGGGCGGCTGTTGGGGTGGTGGGCGTGGCGCTGGCAGCTCGCCTGCTGGCCTGGCAAGCAGCTAAAAGTTGGCAACACTTGACGGCATTTGCCTCCGAATTTTTGTGGCGCTGCGTCTTTCATCAACCACTTCGTCATGTGCTCGCTGTTGCGCCTTCATCATCATCATCTTGCTATGCTGCTTCATCATTATCATCATCATTATCATCAACTGCATCTAGTTGGGCACTTACCTCATGCTTGGAGTCCTGGCCGTGGCCCTGCTCGCTGTCATCGCCAGCGGCACTTGAATTCGCATTCTTGTTCAGTAAATAACTGCGAAGAGAAAAGACAACATAGGGAGACAGAGAGAGAAAGTTAATATGAGTAAGAGATAGAGATAAGTAAGTAAAATCCTATGCATATAGAATGTGCAGTTGGATTGCACAACAAAATTTGTTGCGTACTTTGCGTGGCAATCATAAATGTTTGCTTTAGTGGTGCCAGTTTGCTTAAAGAGCGAGATGGTAAGTGCTGCCCAGCTGTTTAGGGAAAGCATAAAGTGCATGGCTTTCACTATAATAGACTACATAATGATGCCTAGTTCGTCCTATTGCTTAAAAATAATATTTGATTGACACACTTGACAGTGCTGCCCATTTGCAATAACCTATTAATAGTTTAATAGGTTATTGCTTAACTTAACTTAAGCTCTAGACTCTAGAGTTCCCTAATTTCAGCAGCAGTCGAAGAGAATGCAGTGAAACTCTAAGGTTGAAGCTGGCTAATGGTAGCAAATATATCAGAATAGCTTCAGCCCAACTATCACTTTACAGTGCTGCCCACTGACTTGAAGATGCACAACTCTACTTCTATTCTCCGTGCTTGATAATCCATCTGCAGCACTATAAAAAGCATGGAAGCGATTGTTGCTTTTGGTAAAGTGCAAGACAAGCTTTTGATAGCCCACTTTGCGTGTGTGAACAATAAAATCCATAGAGTGCAGCCCATCTGCTGTGAAACATTTATAAGACAACGCATGAAGAAACACGTAGCAAAGATTAATACTCAAAGACCTGCCACTCAGGAAACCTTTCAAGCGGGATTACCATATGCGCACACAAAAAAAAACTTCTATGCAAAAAAAGTGCTGCCCATTAGCTGCAACAAGCTTCGATGCAGCACACCACACAAGCTGTTGGCACTGAGAAATGTGTAAGGATTTGAAAATCGAGTGCATGCAAACTATTTGAAGCTTCCTAATTTCCAGCAGTTTATTGGTATCCACAACAACTATGACATACCACTTAAGTGCTGCCCATCTGCCCGAGAAGTGCTGACAGCCAACACAGAGAGCTTAAAGTAGAAGACGAACGAAGGGAAAAAAACGAGCTTATGACACACTCTTCACAGCTAAGTGCTTTGGAAAATGCATGAAAAACAAGCGCAGCTGAAGGTGTGTTGCATATGAGTAATAGGAAATGTTGTTTACAACCCTAATCTACGTGCCCAGCTCTAACCGCTCTCCCGTCGAACCTCCACTTATGCCCCTCAGCCCTCTCCATCATCCTTCAACCCTCGGCATACTTGAGAGACCTTCGCATTTTACTCTTGTTTTTAATACGTTTTTTTTTTCTTTCTTACTTTCTTTTTTTTTTTTTTTTTGCTTGCCAAACATTTGTACAAATTGTCGCACACACAACGCACAGCACACGCACACTCACGCACAACTAATTTCTCGTCTCGACAGTTTATTGTGCAATTTCCTTTCTCAGCCAAACACATGCGTGCTTCGGCTCCCTGGCCCCTGTATGTAACCACAGTTGGTCGCTTGAAAAAATATAAGAATACTTCATTAGCCTATGCTCGACTAGCAGATACCCTGGCATGAGCAGAAGCTTTGTTGTTATGCCGTCCTTCTGTTAGCTTGCTGTTAGCTTTCTGTTAACTGTCTGTTAGCTTTGTCGAGGCTGTGTCAAAAATACCGTATTGACTATTTATATATATAAAGTCCTGTGGGAGAAGGAGAGGGAGTTAGTGATAGATATCGCCAACATAACCATATCAAATTTCAGATTGATCTTGGAGGTGCTCTGATGTGCCTAATCAAACCCATATACCCTGCATTCACAGTCATCTTCGTTGCGTTCAAGTCATAAAAAAGGCAGGCAAAAATTTATTTCCGTTGCGCATTTGTCGACTTTCATCTCGTGTGGCACCTTTTTGTGGCAACTGGCAACTGGCAACTGGCAACTGGCAACTGGTTTGCGGTTGCCATTTTGACGTTTTATGCGTTTGCTTTGGGGCCTGCAGCAAGGCGAGAGGTGCCGCCGTTGCCGCCGCCTTGTTAGCTTCAATGCCACTTGCCATCTTCATCATCTTTACTTGTGTCTCTCTTTCCCTCTCTCGCTCTTGGTAGCCGTCTGCCTCAGTCTATCCTGGTTGGGGGCCACTTCCGCTTCCGGCGCTGTCTGTCGACGCGCCAGCCGTTGATTTGTGGCGCCTTTAGATTTTCGGGGCAGCTTTCATCTTAACGCCCTGCCCCAAGCCGCCCTTCACTCAGTTCCTGTTCCTGTTTCAGCTTCTGCTTCTGTTTCGCCGCCACGCATGGCCTTCATTTTGTTTGGCATTTAGTGCCCGCATATAAAAAGCAACGGCAACAAATTCCCATTTACGTGGCATGCTCGAGATTTATGTGTATCGCAGGCGGCTGTGCGCGGTTGCCAGCAGTGGCAGTGGCAAAGGCAAAGGCAAAGGCAGTGGCAGTGGCAGTGGCAGCGGCAGGGACAGGTCCTGCCTGAAAGGATGTTGCGTGCTGACATTGCGTCACACCCAAGTTCTGGCTAAGTCACAGATTTGCTGCGAGAAATAAAATGCCAGAATGATGCTGATAAATGCGATTTGCCACGCCTACCCCTCCCAAGTCAACTCCCATGTGTATTATGCTTATTTCTATGCTGGGTGTAAGACATGTGGGCATTAGTCAGGCCGAGCCGCGTCAGGTAACCCTTTTGCCACTCTGAAAGCCAGCTGCAGCTGCCTTGCCTCTGCCTCTGCCTCTGCCTCTGCCTCTGCCCTGCTTGTCCTAAACAGCGCCGCAGATTAGTAGCTAGTTTCATCTTCAGCGCGTGCTTATTGCAGCAATTGCCACCATTTGGCTTTCAATATCTTCTCCCCCTTGGAACCCTGCTGCCTGCCTGTCAGTTCATTCAGCTTCATTGAGCATTCGCACTTATTTTCGAGTTTCATGCACGCTGCAGCTGAGCAAAGCCTATGAATTTTCGCGTGAAGTTTCCCTCGAAAATCTGAGGCTTGGCCTTGCCATAGACAGATTTAATATGCAGTTACGACGGAAGTTAAGTTTTAAGGACACAGCCAAGCTATAAAGCACACATCTGAGACCTACATAAGTTGGTATTTGAATCTAGCAAGTAAATACTTACCGCACCCACATCTGCCCTAACACTTGCCTCTGTTCCATCCTTGCAAACTCAACCCCAGAAAATATCTCCAAAATTACTAAATTCTTTTAAATTATTATTATTCAAATAAAATAAAAATGATAAGAAAAAAATGTATATATACATATATTAAACAAATCTATTTTCACTTCCGATATTAAACAAATAAAAACAACAAGAACAACAAATATTTATATATTAAACAACTCTATAGTCACTCCATTATTGAAAAATAAATAAATAAAATAAAATTATAATAAATAAATAAAATAAAATTATATATATTAAACAACCCTACAGCCACTCCCATTACAAAAAAAAATATTATAGATATTAAACAAATAATAGTCGCTTACATTATTAAAAAATGTAAATTAATTACATATATAATATTAAGCAACCCTATAGGATTGGCCACTTCTATTATTAACAAAAAAATTATGCATTAAAATAGGCCCATGTTAAGTCGAAGGCGTTAGCCAGCGCTTTAGTACCAAGTTAGAATTTAAATTATATAAGTTTCATCTTAGACCTACATAAGTTGTTATTCACTTACCGTACGGCACAGTACATGGAGGTCAGCAGGCCAGCGGGGAGTACGACTATGATGAGCCCCATCGAAACGGCAAAGAGATTAAGAAAACCTTTAAGGAGAGCAAGCAAAGAGGAGAAGCTGAGTTAGTTGACAGTCGAATAAAGCTTCATCAGATTCAGCTTACCGTCGTAGTTGGCCAGGGGATCATCGGAGAGAGCCGTGGCATTGCCCATGCGCTCGCCGTGCAGCAGAGGCGCCATGGCAGAGGCGGCGCCCGACTTTGTCCCTTTGATACTCTCATTGTGCAGCTGCAGCGTAGCATTGAGTAGCTCCGCAATGGGCAGTTCGTCGCGATGCAAGTGGCTGTAGCCATGGTTGAGCATCTGGTGGCTGAGGCCGTGCTGTGCCTGCTCCGCGTCCTGTTGCTGCAGTCGGTGCGTTGGACTCTCGAATGGGTAGGAGCCCTCGACGCCATCGAAGCCGCCGCCGGCGCCGTCATCGATCAGATCGCCGCCATACTGAATGGAGCTCTCGATGACGTCCGGATCATTGGACAGACCCAACCCGTTGCTCTCGATGTCGTTCTCATAGATGCTGCGGCCCTGGCCCAACAGTTCGCCCGGCATGTAGTCGATCTCCTTGAGCTCGATCTGCGGCGGCAACTCCCCAATCACCGGCACTCCAATGGCCAAATCGGGCAGCACCGCTGGCTGTATGATGATGTCCGGCTGCTGGGAGCTGAGCAGAAGCTGTGGTGGCACCGACTGCTGCTCTACCTCGATCACCGACTCTCCCACATAGGTCACGTCGAGCGGCGGTGCACCATCCGAGCCAGAGCTGGGACTGCGCAAAATCTTCAGCGCGTCGGCCGTGTGCTGCTGCGGCGAGAGTATAATGTCTTCCTCGTAGCGGGAGGTGACTGCTGAGCTGCGCTGCGATTGATCCTGCCTGTAGCTGGCCGGAAAGAACTGATTCTCGAACTGAAGCTTGCGCTGCTGCTGGTCGCTGCCGGAGCTGGCTGTGGGCAAAGACTCGCCCACCTTGACCTCCGTGTTCGATATGTAGAAGATGGTGTCGGAGTCGCGATCGATGCTCGGCTTGCGTGGCAACGGCGGTGGCGGCGGCGGTGGTGGCGGCCTAGGCAGACCAGCGCGATCACCACCCTTCGTGTCGGCCATGAACAGCTCATCGGTAGCCTCCTGCGGCGGGCGCACAGCCGGCGGCGGTGCGTCCGAGTGATACGGATAGCTGAACATCGAGCCCATGTGCTCTGCACTCGCGCTGGAAATATTCTCGGTGCTGTTGTCGATGATCTCCACGACGAGTATCTCGTCGTTGGGCTTGCCGGCCTTCGAGTCGCTGATCGCTGGCTGGCGATAGGAGAACTCTAGATCCTCGCTCTCATTGCCAAAGGCCTCCGATACGTTGATGTGAATCTCGATTGCAGCCGGCTCCGGCTTGCCCAGGCCAGCCTGGCCCATGCCCGAGGCAGGCTGGGTGGAGACGTCGGCGCGATCGATTACGTATTGGGTGAAGCGCTCCTGGACCGTGGGCGAGCTGGGTGGCTTAGTGGTGCCCACCGCTGGCTCCAGCGGCATGGGGTAGTAGCCCTGTGTGTCCCGGAAGTTCGTCGAGGCCACGATCGAGTCGACTGTCGAGTCATAGACCTCGATTTGTATATCGGATATTTTGGACTCGGTGCGCGGTGGAGGCGCCAGCACCGCTGATCCTGCCACAGTGATCTCAGCCGCTGCCATGGGCAGCCGGGTGGTGCTACTCTGCACCTCCGGCACCTGAAAGACGGTCGTTGACAGCACGGACTGTGTGTGTGGTGCGGCCGGAAGGGTGGTTGTCGTGGTAGTTACCGGTCGTTGCGAACTGCTCTCCACATTCGATTCGAGCAGCGCTGTGGGTGCCAAAATCTCCACAATGCGTCCCTCGCGCAGCTGCTGCTCGATGGTGTCGTCATGTGGCTGGTCCTGGTGGTTGGGTGCCAGTGGTTTCTTCAGAGGATGCGCCACACTAATCGTTTTCTCGCCCATGAAAATGGGTCCCAAATAGCCATTCGGAACGGGCAGCAGCTCAGGCTCTGTGCTGCTATCGAGAGTCATAGGGGTGGGGGTGGTGCTGGTGATGGTGCTGGTGCTGGTGCTGCTGGTGGTACCAGTGGTTGTATCTATTTCCATTGTCTGGGTGGTCGTTGCTGCTGTGACAAAGTGTTGCTGCTGCAGCTGCTTCTTCTTGGTCAGCTTGAGGCCATCGTGTCCACTGCTAATTGGCGGTGCTGCCGTCATTTCCAAGTCAAGCAGTCGCACCACCGCATCCACCGGCTGTGTTGTTGTTGTTGGCGGTGCGGTGGCTATTGACTGGCTATTTGCATTAGCAACTGTTGCTGCTGTGCTGGTTGTTGCTGCTGTTGTTGCAGCTGTTGTTGCCGTTATATTGTTATTGCGCTGATGCTTTGTAGTGGCCATCAGAGTGGGCGTGCCGCCCGCAACACCGAATTGCAAACGTTGTGTTGCCGAGCCACTGGCTGTGGCAGCAATTGTTGCTGCTTGCGTTTGGCCATTGCTGCTGTCGCCGACCAGCAGCAATATTAACCACAGGCCGATAGCCGCCTGGCCACGCCCACTGCAGCTACGTGCAGCAACTGCCATGTTGCGGTTGCTGCTGCTGTTGTTGCTTCTGCTGTTGTTGATGCTGCTGTTGTTGCTGCTGCTGTTGTTGCTGCTGCTGTTGTTGCTGCTGCTGTTGTTGCGTTTGCTGTTGCTCTTGCTGCTATTTTGATTATGCTTTGAGCTTAGTTCGTGCTTTCGTGTTTTCTTATGTAAATTTAGTTTTGATTTCGCTGCTGCTGTTGCGGCTGCAACTGTTGCTGCTTTGCTTTTGCTGTTGCTGTTGCTGTTGCCTTTGGCACTTAATTTCCTCCTTTACTGTTGCTGTTGCTGTTGGCACTTGGCATTGTCGTGTTGCACTTCAGGCTGCTCGGCATCTTCGTCTTCATCTTCATCAACATCTTCAGCAATCCGCGCAGCCGTCGCAGCTGTCACCGCTTTCATTCATTCGCTCAATATGCTGCTGCTGTTGCAGTTGCTCTTGCTTGAGTGGTTGCTGTGACTCGTATTGTTGTCGTTGTTGTTGTTGTTGCCGCTGCGGCCATTTTCTGCGGCTGCAGCGCCGCGGCTTTACTTTGGACTCTTCGACAACTGCTGCGGCTGCTGCTGTTGCTGGTGTTGCCGGCGGGCGTCGTTCTCTTTGTTGGCACACAAATTTCAAGATACAAATAAAATGTATATATATATATGTATATATATATCTATATATATATGAGGAAATAAAGGCATAAAATAAAAAATGGTCTGCTGCTTTTAGCACTTAACGCGGCGCGTTTCGCCTGCTGCTTCGTATTTTCCTTTCTATTTTTTTCTATTTTTTTTATTTTTATTTTTTTGCTATTTTATTTTATTTTCTCTGTTCTCGCCTTTGCTCTGCGCTTCGAATGAGTTCTGCTTGAGTGGAAATGAAATTTAAAATAACGAAATATGCTGCAACAACAAGAGAGTTGCTCCCGTTGCCGCTGCTGATGCTGCTGTTGCTGCTGTTGCAGTTGCTGGCAATGCAATAAAAAGTAATGCAACGACGCGCCAAAGTATGCTATGAAAAAAAGCACAAAAAGATGAAGACGAAGAAAAGTCGAGTGTAGAGCACAAAGCGAAGTTAAAATAACGACCATAAATAAAGCCTGTAAATTGAGTTGAAAGCTCCACAAAACGTTTTCGCTCACATTTCGCCAATTTACTTGGCTCTATCATATAGTTCGGATGCATATCTAATGTAGTCTATATCTAGGCAAACTTAGCTAGCTGTCTATTTAATTTAGGCTGCTTTGAGTCTAGCGAATCGAACTAATCCATCTTTATAACTTCTTTAGCGAAAATTGATCTATTCCTCAACAGCTCAGACTACCAAGACTAGATAGACCAACCTCTATTTTCCAGCAATATTTTATCTAAATATTAGAATTATATTATATAGAAATAAAAATAAATATGTAAATATATATAATAAATACAAATTTAATAAAAATTATATTTTTACTAAAAAGAAAAAATAAATAAATAATAATAATTTTTTTAAATTATATCTATTAGAACACATTATTCTAATTTATTTTTTTTTTTTTTATAAATTAAAAATTATTAATATTTGATTATGAAAAATTCTATTTAAAAAATTTTATAAAATATAATTTTTGTTGTATAATTTTTCATATCACTCCACTTTCGCGTTTTCTACTTTACTCTTGGGCAACGTAAAACGGAACACCCCCATAAAATAAGGTTTTGACCGTTTAAGGCTTAAATGGACCCTAAATACTGAAAAGCCCATTCAGATTTGAACGTTTCAGCGGCGCAAGTGCGACAATTCTTTATTGAAACGAAAGAGTGCACTGAAAGCAACTTGAGGATTTCTGATTGAAAATCCATGAAAAATGTGGGTGAAACGAAGATTAGTTGCCATAAAAATTATACGAAATTTTCCTTACTCTTGCGATGCTTTCTGATGCTGTATACAAAGTGAGGCGCAGCCAGCTTAAACATGACGACAGTTTCTTATAACAAAAAAAAATACAAAAATGCATTTCCGATACATTTCGATGAATCGAACACCTGAAAGTCTTTAACTGTTCCTTGATTGTTCTGGGCAATTCCCCCCTTGCAGACTCAGCCTAGATATGTCTTTAAAAGATGAAAAGATGCAAAATGAAAAATCCAATTTAGAGCAATTTCATGAATAAAAAATAGGTTTTCATTATTATCAAAATAAAACTGAAACTAAAGTCATGCGGCTGGCTCTCTGAGCTGGCAATAAAGAGCTGATGAGAATTTTTGATTTATGTGTCGTTAGGCAAGAAACAATAATTTTGAATGTCACGACAAAGGAAATTCACATTTTCACAGTTTCAGGCGAAAAGAAAAACAAAAGATGAAATGCGAGATGCTTTGAGTGTGTGAAGTTATTTGTTTAGAGCAAAATGGAGATGGACCCAAGGCGAGAGAGGGAGGGCCACAGAGAGTGCGGGGAGAGAAATTGAAAATGAAAACAAAATATGCCATAGAAATACGAATTTTCCAATTTTCTCGTTTGCTGTGTGCCGCAAGTGGAGAGAGGGAACTTTTTATTGCTTTTTGTCTTTGGTTGTAAACCCGAAAATGCGATGCAAATTAAATATAAAGCCTGCCAAATGATTCGATTTCGAGCTTCAACCCTTGGCCCCGGCCATCAGACGAAACCTCAAGCAAAAGGTTGCGGTTAGCTCTTTGCTCTGAACCCAAACAGCCGACCCATCGGCACTCGGGATGCTGGTTGCTGGGCGAACAACAATGTTGGGGCCATAATCGAGAGGGCCTAAGCAAATGGCAGCTGCCTAACGCTATGCACTTTGCCCATTTACAAAACCGCAAAATCAACTGCAAAGCAACAGCAGCAGCAACAACAACAGCAAATGTTCTTTATGTTTATTTGATAAGAAGAAGGTGAACATGAAGTGTGTTTTACTTACCGACAGAAGATGCTGCTGCTGTTATTCTCCTTCCTCCACTTCCTTCTCTTCCTCTTCTACTTCTATTTTGGTTTTGGGCCCCGCAAGGTAATCCAAGGGTCCTTGCGCAGCCTTAAAGTCTCGCTCGCTCGCTCGCTTGCGTGCCAATCACAATCACACACTCAGTTCACAATAGTTTTACTTAGCACTGAAACAAAAATAAGTAATTGCTGGTGTGAAAACTGGCTCAGACTTGGCTTTTGGCCAGCTGCAACACGCGACACGCCCGGCAACACAAGCACGCGCAACGTCAACAAATGCAGCGGAAACTGCAGTAGCAGCAGCAGCAACAGCAACAACACAGCACAAAAGGCGCGCGCAAACTATCAAATTTTATTTCATTTTGTGCAAATTAAAAAAAAAAAAAAACAAAAAAATATTTTCGAAATATTTTTGAAATTTTTTAATTTCCACACTTCGAATATTAAAAAAAAAAATTTTTTAATTTCAATATTTTAAAAATATATTTTAATTTTTTTTGCCTTTTCAAATCATATTTCTTTCAATTTAAATTTATTTTAAAATTTTTCAAAAATATTTCAAAATATAAGTAGAATATCTTTTGAAATATTTAAAACTCTTCCAACTCCTTAACAGCATCTAAACTTTTTTTAATTCTTTTAAAGTCTTCACAACATTTTGTTAATTTTCAATTTAGCTTAATTTTCGAAAATCTTTTTCAAAATTTACTATGCACTTAAAATAATTTTTACCTTTTTTTTTAACTTTTTTATAGGTTCTTAAAATATTTTTAATATTTATTTTTTAATTAAACTTCTGAAACTAATAATTAATTTTTGTTAAATACGTTAAACATTTAAAAAAAAAAGTATTATTTAATATTTCAGTTTACTTGCATGTTAAAAAAAAAAAAAAAAAATAATAATAATGATGGAGCGGAGTGGGTTAAGGTGGGATAGGTAAGTGCGGGCTGGTGGTGCTGTGGTTGAGGAGTTTTATCTCACGGCTGTTGTTTTTCTAGTATGATTTGTTGGCGCTTGGCTTATTCGTTGGCGTTGCCGCTGCTGCGTCCTTTAGCTTCGAAAACCGCACGCAAACTGCGCAAATCGCATCGCATCCTTTGGTCTAAAAGGACGACTGGCCGAGCGATTCGCCGCCATCGCCGATTCACAGCTGTTGACGGCGACGTTCGACGTCGACAGCGAAGCTTCGTTTGGCTGCTGCGCACGCGCCGCCTGGTTCGTGTCTCCGCTAAACGCAGTGGGACCAGACTCCAGCCAGTGCCTATGGCTTCACATTTGATAAACAAATTTGAAATTACGTTTGAACCCAAACAATAACAGCAAATTGTCAACAAAAATTTACCTCTTTCAATATTTTTTGATTGAATTTTACAAAATTTACTTCAATTCGTTGGCTTGTTTGAATTTCTGAACAGTGTGGCAATGCTCTGCTTTTTAGCTTGTGCACAGCTCAGTCCACTTCCAGTCTACACGCTTCAATTGTTGTAGAGTTGACGTGGTGAGAAGCTTTTGCCATATTCATTTTTCATGTGAAAGCTTTGCGTATTAAAGCTTCAAGCCTAAAAGATGACCTAGGTGAAAGACAGAAATGCCGATTCTGCATCTTGAATAGCTGCCTCACTGGATGAAGGGCAAAATAAGTTTAACTACCTGATTGAAGAGAATATTATTCAAGTTATTAATATAAAAAAATAATATTATTATTATTTATATATATTTAACTGAAGCTTATTTCACCTTTTTTATGCTCTCTCCCTCTCAGTATATTTAGCTCTCTATTTCTCCTATAACTTTTTACGTCTCTCTCTATTTATCATTATATCCCTCTTCTCTCCGCCATTCAGTACGTCAAACACTCTCTTTCAGTATCTGTTACTCTCTCTCTCTCTCTCTGTCTCCCTCTCCCTCTCAGAAGTCCCTCTTTCTCCCCTCCTTTCATCGAACTAACTTTATCTCTAACTTAAACCTTCTCATTCTCTCTCTCTCTCAGTTTTTCTACCTCTCACTATCTCTCTCTCTCTCTCTCTCTCTCTCTCTCTGTCGCTTTCTCCCTTTTAACATTCCATTCGTAATCGTAGATTTCTGTCACTCAGCAGTCGAATGGAATCTATTTATATTGGCAAAATTCCGCATTGATTCCCGTTGTCTGGCTCTTAGCCTGCTGCTTCTACCTGTTACAGGTATACCCGGCTCACCTTCTCGTCCCTCTCTCTCTCTCTCTCTTGCTCTCCTCAGCCTGTATAGCTGTCATTCATTCTGTTTTTGATCCGCTTGATCCATTTGATAATGCAGCCCGCACGATAATTCCCATAAATAATTCGCGTTTGGATTATGTAAACCTCTTTCGGGCCGCTCTTTTGCGCCACACTGAACGTGGTTGTTGTTGTTGTCTACGCTGTGGAATTCGAGGCAGCCGCCAGAGGCGACACTCCCAGCACGAGCAACATCGACAGCAACTGTCGACCGCCGGTGGCAACGTCTCCATCTCCAGAAGCCGCACCGCACCACCGATTTCTTTTGCTAATGCTTCTTCTCCTCGTCTGTCAACTATTGTGTGTCTGTGTGTGTGTGTGTGTGTGTGTAGTGTGGTTGACAGCCTTTGCTTCAGCAATTTGGCAAATGCTTGGTAACGCATTTGCACCACCTGCGCACCACCTCGGCACCACCTGCGCAGCGCAGTGCGCATATGGCTGCCAGCTTAATTGACTTTTTACACACCAAAAATATATACACAATGGAGAACGACCTCAAAGCAATTCCATTGGATTCATTTAATATCATTTCATAGTTTTTTTTACTATTTGAATTTTGTAGTTTTAACTTCAGACTTTTTTTTTTGGCGCAACGCTTTCTTCTGCAGCTGCCGTTAGACTTGGTCGAGGCCAGTCGCATTTATGGAGCGTAATGAGCAGTAATAGGAGAAGCCGTTAAAATACCAGACAAAAACCCACACACATGCAAAGCATTGCGATTCGAGTCAATTTTTGATTCGTTAAACAAAATTTAAGCTCGGAAAAGATCTAAGACTAAGCCTTAGGATAAATCTAAAGCTGCGAACCAAGACAGAGGGTGAGTCTCTCCTCTCCTCTCTCCTCTCTCCTCTTTTATTCTCTCCTGTTACATTGTTAGCTTAGACTAAGTTAAGTCTAGAGAAAAACAACAACTTAAGACTGAGGTAGAAAGGCTAAGTCTGAGACCAAGTGAGCTAGGAAAGCCGAACAATTCAATTGAAAGCCCAGAGAGTTAACGCCCTAGACCAAAAATAAAACTCTTACTACGACAAAGTCAAATAGAAAACAGAGAGAGAGAGAGAGAGAGAGAGAGAGAGAGAGAGAGATAGTACCTATGGAAAGACAACTTAACAGACTTAAGCCTAAACTGAAGTAGCAGATGAAACAGAAGCTAAATCAGGAGCTAAGGTTAAGAACATAGAGTGGAGACTAAGTCAAAGTTGAAGGCTGAGGTGATGGGTGGAGACTGAGATGGAAACTAATGCCAGAGGCTAAAACTGAGGCTAAGAAGAAAACAAATGTGAAGTCTTGAGCAGAGGCAGAGGCAGAGAAAGAGATAGAGAAAGAGTCAGAGACAGAGACAAAGACAGAGACAGAGATAGAGACAGAAGCAGAGGCAGAGACAAAGGTAAATGCTGAGGTGTAAACTTAGGAGAAGTCAGCTGAGTCTGAGCCAAACTAATGACAAAGTTTAGGCGGCGCATAAGCCTAGAGGCTGCAGAATCTGAGGCAAAGGCTGAGCTGCAAACTAAAGTGTATTATAAGACTAAGTCGGAGATGGAGGCTAATTGCTTGGCTTAGGCAAATAGCAGGGCGCTGCTCACGCCTCGAGGCTGAAGACCAGAGGCTGAAGCTGACACTAAGACCGCCTATTGACAGCAACAACTGACACAGAGACTTGGGCTAGCTGGTCTCATTGTTTTGCGCATGGCCAAAGGCGCCATCGATCACACACGGCTGACCGCTGAGCACCACTGAGCACCAGTGAACACCACTCGGCGACCGCACCACCAAGCAAACACTTTGCTGCGTAACGGCTCATTTTAATGTGCGCCGCACACTTGACGCACAGCTTGGCTGAGCTCCAGCTCCAGGCACTCTTGAGCAGCAGTTTCCACGCTTTGGCATGCATCGCTGAGAGCAGCCAATTGGCTGGGGCGACACGTTGACAACTGGCGTCGATTTATGCGCCATGCTTTTCCATCAGTTTTCCCGCTGCGCGTGCCTGCCATGCCAAATGCTGTAAATTCTCTCTTCATTTGCCATTTACCATTTGCCGATCGCTGGTCGCCGATCGCCGATTGCCGATTGCCAATCGAAACCGAAACGGTAAACGCGGCCCGCAGTCGCCGTCCAACGGCTTCGATGTCGACAGGCCAGTCAAAGTCCAACTGGATGCCGTTGTCAAGGCTCATCCATCAGCATTTGCTTGGGCCACGAGCACAAAAGCCGCAACTTCATAGCTCCGAGCTCTATGCTAAGCCAACTTTGAGGCCAAAACGCAGCCCAGTTGACCAATCATCCACTCAGCCAGCCTCGACTAGGTCAAGCAACAGCAAGCTCCAATTGGAATATCGCTAGCTGCACCTCCAGTTGAAACCTTTACGAATATGTCCCAAAGAGAAATAGCAAAAAAATGCATTTAGACCCCAGCTGTCTTTAAGAGTGGAAATTGTGAGTTTATTGGAACTTTTTAGATCGTAATTCAATCAGATTTTCTCAGCTTATCATGTCAACTTAGTTGTTTATCTGTCTGTCCCTCTCTATATCTCTTTCCCTTTCTCTCTCGCCCAGCCAATTCCTTCTCTATCTATATCTTTTTTACAGTCTTCCCCTCTCTCTCTCCCTCCTTCTTTCAATATATATATATATATATCTTTCTCTCTCACTCTTTCTCTGTATATCTCTCACTCTCGCTCCCTATTTCTACATTATCCATCTAAATTTCATTCTGTGTTCTCTCTCTCTCTCCTCTCTCTCTCTCTCTCTCTCTCTCTCTCTCTCTCTCTCTCTCTCTCTTATAGCCTGTTCATCTGTATCTCTGCCTTCTCCTCACTCCTTTTCTCTGTCTCTCTGTTACTCTCCCTCTCTCACTCCATCTCTCTCGCACACTTTTTCCATTTAATTATTAAAAATTCCATATTTACTCCATGTCTCGCATACAAATCACATTAAAAATATTCTTCTCTCCCATTTATCACTTTCCTTTTCCAATTACATGTTCATCCACCCGTTTCACTTTCTTCCACTCGCCACTCGCCACTCGTGGCTTGACAATTAAAAGTTCCTCTTTGGATTTAGATAATTTTCCACATATCATATTTCTAACTCATCTGCGTTTTGGCACTGACCGCTCAGATCCATTGCCCAGCAGCTGGATCCAAAGTTGTTTCCATATATATATATATATATATATATATATATACATATATATGCATATAAAATCGGGTTATTTCGTCAATTTCCATGCACAACAAGCTCACAGAAACGTGTGAAAAATGCGATTGGGATCGTTAGCATTTAGTTTTATGGCACACTTATGCATACGATTTGATGTGATGAGATGAATTTGTGTGTTTTGTGCTGCGGTGGGCATTGGGCATGGGGCATGGGGCATGGGGTGGTGCGGAGCAGACTTGGTTCAATTTATGGCATATGCGATAAGAAACTTTCGCATTTTTGGGATTTTTCTGTCGAAGTGCAACAAGCGAATTGGTTGTTTGTGAATCGCTGTTTGTTGTCGTTGGCTGTGGCTCAATAAAGTTTATGACTAAGCTTGGACCAATGCCTCGATAACTCGCTGGCTGGGCGGCGGATAGGCGTGGCCTGGTGAGCTGTTTCGTATGGTTGATTGAATCATCGTTTAGCAAGCGGCATCAATTTCACTTTCATTCCATCTTCTCCTTCTTCTGCGTTGCTCAATTTCTTTTCATGGGCAGCCGCCACGCCCATTATTTCACTTTCTTTTGACTCATGCAGCGCCTCTGCTTCATTTTACGTGGGTGACAACATCCACAGAGCTACTAGAGAGAGAAAGAGCAGCGCAGAGAGCGACACAAGTTTGGTAGACAATGCCCTAGCTCTGTGCCTGCTTCTATACACTTTTTTCCCTAACTCCACATTGATTTCATCATCTGCCAGTTGTTGGACATCCGTTCGCCCCAGACCCCTTTCCCCAAACACTCTGAACACACACAATTAATGTGCATTATTGTCGACCCAAAAAATAAAATAAAACGGTAAAAAACATATCTAAAGACAAGCAAGAAGTAAAAAAAAAGAAGAGTAAATAAATGTTTTTTTTTTTTTTTTTTGAGCTGTTACAGTAGAAATTGTTGAGCAAATATTTTGCCTGGCCAAAAGAAATGAAAGGAAAAATACAACAACAACAACAACAACAACAACGACAACAGCAACAGAAACCTGTCGTGAAATTGAGAAAATTGTTTTTGGGCTGCTTTTTTGGGCTGTGTGTATTTGCACAGTTGTTGCTGTTGTTGTTGTCGTTGTTGTTGTTGTTATTGCTGCTGCTGCTGGGCAATGTTTTCGTTTTCATTATGGTTCGCGTTCGCATTGCCAGCGCATGACTCAAAGGCCAAAGCCAAAAACAAAAAGCTCAATGCATAGCATACATCAGCTCATAGTAGACGACTAACAAATACCCTGTAGGACACTAATAAATGCTCTAAAGAGTTTACTAAAGTTGAAAGTGGAAGCATTTCTATACCTATAGAATATGAAAGCTGATGAGGATTGGCAGCATTATTAAATATTTATTTCGTTGCTTATTTATTAAATATAATTTAATTAAAATAATTTATAAAGCTCAAAATGCCATTTGAAGATTAGCGTTTATTTGAAACTCAAAAAAAAAATATCAAGCCTGCCTCACTCCTACACTTTTTACAGGGTATTGTAAACAAAGTTTTTATTTTGTTTGGCTGCCTTCGATGACTGCAGCGAAATTCAAAAATGAGAGACAAAAAAATAACTTTCTTTCATCCGTGGGCTCAATTCTGGTGACAGTCACGTTCCTTGGCTGCCCTGAATTGTTGTTCCGCCCCGAGTTCATTCGCCGTTCAATTGCTGTTGTTGTTGTTGTTGTTGTTGGCTGAGCAAGTGGTCAAGTGGTTAACCGGCCGCCTGCCTTGCCACAGAAATCATAATTTGCTAATAAATTTTCATTTCCATGCCGCGTCGTCGTCGTCTTCATTTCTGTAAAGTGAAAGTTCGTCCCCCGTCTACCGTTGCCTGCGCCTTACCCTTACCCCGATCCCTAGCTCATGCTCGCTCAGCCCTCTTGCATTGGTGCCAAACGCTGTGAATAAGGCACCGAAAGCTGTGCTGGCCAGTTACCTTTGCTGTGAAGCCGCTAAGAAACAAACTGCTGGATGGAGCAAAACAAAAGACTTAGAACACAAACTTGCTGTTGTTGATATTGGCATTTCCGCTAGTTGATTTGTTGTGCTCATAAAGAGACCCATACATCAGCCTTTTAAGCACGCCAACGTATTTATCATGAGCCAAGCAGGCGACTCTCCATATATACTATCTCTTCCGTTCGCACTTAGCAAAGGCTCAAGCGGGCACGGCATCTATTAGAGTTTGAAGAATTTCATGGGCAGTTAGTGCACAGATGAAGCTTAAAATTCGTGGAAATTGGAAGAGAATCTTCGATAACAAACTAACACATATCAAGCTTATATGACAGACTGGGCTACAGGTTATGCCCTAGTCGAGCATGTTTATACTTTGCCCTGCATCACATGTTTTCTTCTCCTATTACTTGATAGACATTACTTAAGTACAGGGTATACTCTAGTCGATCATGCTTCATAATCAAAATTATGACAAAAGTAATGTATACATTTACATTTTACTGGGTATTGTTTAGTCGTGCAAATTCATTCTTAACGGTAAGTCCTGAAATAACATTAAAAGTAAGTTTTAATAGAATAATATTTGACACTGCAGTGATATTATACAGGGTATGTTGTAGTCGAGCATGGTCACAATCGAGTATAAGTACTTTCAATGATATAAAGTGTATAAGTTTTAATGTAAATACGTTTAGATACAATAGATTAACTGCACAACATGATTACAGGGTATACCGAAAGCCCATCAATTGCTAAGCTCGTTTAGCTTCATTTGCTTTTGCCCAGCAACTGTTGTTCTTGTTACTGACTTAAAATACAAATATAACTATGGCACATTGTCCGTCGTAATCTGCAGTTGAAGATTTCACTCTCGTTTTCTGTTTCGAAAATAAGTTGAAAAGAAATGAAAAAACAAGCTAAAGTAGAAGAGGAAGAAGCAGCAGAGAAGCATTTCTTTAGTTGAAAGACTCAGCTCGAATCGTCGAATTGTCGGAATTGAACGGAAACTAGTTTTGCGGTCTGCTCTGACAGTTAGTTTCACTTTTATTAAGTAATTTGAACGAACGGCAACCGCAGCAGCGGCACTTGTCAATTACTCAGAGATAAAGAAAAATATATATATTTATATATATATATACATATATATATATATATATATATATATACATATATACATCAGATACGCGGATGCGGAATGCTGCCAAAGATACGACAACAATTGAAGAAAGCACGCGGCAAATGGCAAATGAAACAATTAAACGTCGGCCACAGTCACAGCAAAGCAGAGACGGGGGCAAGCCTCCCGCAAAGGGGCCGGCCTGTAGCATAGCTGCTGCTGCTCGCTATGTGCCTGCGTGTGTTAGTCAAAAAGAACTTAAGTCTCATGGCTGCACATTTGGCACACTAAAAAATGCCATCGCATTTTAATCGGGGCAGCAAAGCGCAGAAGTTGTAGGCAGCTCTCCTCGCTCCAGCCATGAGTGGAGGGCGGATGGCGGAGGGCGGGGTTAGACAGCCATTAAGTGTACGTGCACTAGAGATAAATATCATCAGCATAGATTGAACCAATTTCAGGCCAGAGTAAATTTCTATGCGTCTTGCCCTTGTGCACTCTTCTGCCAGCTATCTCTCTCTCTCTCTCTCTCTCTCTCTCTCTCTCTCTCTCTCTCTCTCTCTCTCTCTCTCTCTCTCTATCTATCCCTCCCTCTGTCCCCGTCTCTCTTTTGTCACAGTTATGCCGCGAACTACATCAAAGTGATTTTGCCGCTACAACTCTCGTTTTCCAGCACTTTCTTTCAGCGTCATCAAGAGCCCAATCTTAAGTCTTCGATCTGCAATCGCATTTTTTTTCGGTATTCTAAGCGAAAGTTTTTTTTTTTTATATTTTTTAAGGCCTACTCGAGTCATAATTTATAGAGCATAATGGAAACGTTTTTGCGCACATTATAAACAAAAAATATCTTAAATTTGATCTTAAGTCAAATTATACACAACTTTTTCTTTTATATGTGGTAGGAAAAGCGCTGGATGGCTGTGGGACTATGGAAGACTGCGGATCGGGATAAAGTATATCAGATAATAGCATAAGACTTTTAATTCTAGAAGATTAATAATGGAGCTCTAGTTGGAAAGGAAAAGTTTTTTTGCTCACCAAATTTGTTTGGTCACTGAGAACTGGAGCTTACAATTAATATCCTTTCCTCTTCATCTATTACAGATCATGTATAGACATCTACGAATATTGACATTCTTTCACTTACAATTTGGGGCCCTCTATGAAGCAAATAAAATCAACCCGTAGACAAATTTCTTTTAGCTAATTGTAGATTTAGCTTTTCTCCATTCCTTCATAATTTATGGAGCATATTACGTTGGGGACCCCATGAAAAAGTTATTTTTCTCACGCATTTGTCATGATGATGATTTCTTGTTGTTGTTGTTGTTGTTTGTTTGTTTTCGTATTTGTTTTTGCTGTTGGCTTTGCTGCTCCCCCTTTCGGCTTTCCAGTTTCCAGTTGTTTCCACTTGTTCGGCTTGTTTTTGCCTCAGTTTTAATGAGCGGGTCATCAAGGCGACATTTGGCCATGTCGTAAATTATATTTACTGCATTTCGCATATAATCACTAACACACATACACACGCACACACACATGCACACTCTCTCACACACACACACACTCTCAGCAATTGTCACTTGCACAATGTTTTTTTTTTTCAGGTTTCATTTTCATTTCCATTTTTCACATGTGTATTTTGTGGCATTTGCAGCTTTTGTTTATCGCTCCACAGTTCCATCGAGCCCTTCAAAATCGGGCTAGTTCAATTTTTGCGTGCGGCTTGTAATGCCAGAGCATGTAGAAGTGAATCCTTTTATTGCTAAACTTAATACTAGCTTGACTAACAAAATGTTTTGCTAGAAGCATAAAAATGTTTAACCGAAAGATATGGCATTCAGTTATCTCATTCTAGGCCGATAGTCAAAGTATACATACAAAGTATACATATTATCGATACATAACACAGATCGATTGTGTGATATCAGGTAAAATTATAATCATTCGAATTTTATCGATAGTCGATCGATAGTGATCATGACAAATTGATTAATATTTATTATTGATTTAAGATTTCTATCGGTAATTGGTGAATGCATATGATTAATTTATCGATAAGTATTAATCGATATTATTAAACAAATTAATAAACTTATTAATAAACTATTGCTATATTAGGACATATTATTTATAAATAGACCGTATATCTGCATATTCTTAAAGCATAATGTCAATATATGTTGTCATATATTAATAATCTTAAACAATTTTGCTAATAATAATTATAAAAATGTTAATGATTATTATCGATAGTACACGCAGAGACCTTTATATATATAAATGATATGTAAGCTCTTCTTCAGTTGCCTTGCTCTCCTCAGGCAACACACGCACATCGCATGGATATTTGCTTCTAAGGCCACTTGTCACTCACAAATGAAGTAATTTGTGTAGAGCATCCACTGTACGTTGCATTGGTATTATTTCTGTTTTCATTTTCATCTCCATTTCGGCTTTTATTGATATTGCAATGATAAGAGTTGCTGCTAGTTAGTGCAATTGTTGCTGCTGTCGCTGTTGCTGTTGCTGCATTGTTGTCGCCGTTGTCTGTTTGTCTTTCCCAGCATTTAGGCTCTTCGAAACGAACGTCTGCGCAATTGCCGAGCTGTGATTGCTGCTGGGAATGGACTGGCTGGGCGAAGGGGATAGACGAGGCCTGGGCGGGGCGGGGCGTGGCACGAAACACGTTGACATTTTGGCTATGGGATATTTTGCATCTGACCTTGCGGCCCATCTTCAGCTGCAGCTTTCACGGCTGCCGATGCGGAAATGTTGCAATCACTATTGCTGCGGCTGCTCCTCCAGCTGGCTGCACTGGCTGCACTTCCAGGCCATTCGTCACACGTCTCGATTCGCTGACAACTTGCAATCCTCGCCGCAGCCGCAGCAGCAGCTAATCATATTTTTAGCCAATTTAGCAACAAGCGACAAGTGTTTTCTGTTGCTGCTGTGCAGTGACTTTCTCCCGACCTCGTTTAGTTCAACGCGATTCCAATTCCGATTCCTAAAATAAATTATTGACACACAAATTGTTGTCGCTGTCGCTGTCGCTGCTGATGTTGATGTTGCTGTTGTTGCCGCTGTCGCTTGACGTGCGTCTATTGACCCGCAGCAACAACAGCGCCGAAAAATAAGATTTTAGAAACTCTTTTGCTTTTGCTTATGTTGTGGCTGTTGCTTTTTGGCCAGGCCATAATCATAAGTTCCAAGTAGGCAGTAAGCAGCCTAAGCTAAGGTCGAATACTCTCCACGCACACAAATTTATTTGCATATTTCTTTGCATTTAAGTTGAAGTAGAAAACATATTAGAAATTGTACAGGGTATATATGGCCTCATTCAGTTGCACATCTATCTGATCTCTCTCTCTCTCTTCTCTTACAACCAAAAGGGTATTTTCACTTGCTGTAGTTTAATACCTACTTATAGGGTATCATGTAGTCGTATATAATATAAAATTTATAGGGTATATATGATCATACTCAGTTGAAGATTTATCAGATGTCTCTCTCTTCTCTGACAACGAAATGTCTCTTTTCGCTTGACCTATAGGGTACACCGCAGTCATTCACTTGCTGTGCTTTGATACCAATTCGTAGGGTATCATGTAGTCGTATATATATAGCAACAGTTCTCTACATTATTTGGACTAAACAAACACTCAACAGCTGGTGACTTCACGACTCACTCCCACTACAGGGGAGCTACAGGGTATCTACCACACTCTACTCGCTACAGGGTATCCCCCGTTGTATACACTCTGCAGGGTGCATTTGCTTTGATTTCATAGATTTTTCAAGCAACGCTGAACGCGCAATGGCAACATGGGCGGGGGGCGTGTCGGGTAGCCATATGGAGGCACGGGTCACTGGGCAATGCGTGGAATGCGTTAATTGCCCGGCCAGTTGGCCAGAAACCCAGTCAGAAAAAGAAATATAAATATACAACAACAACAACAACAACAACAACAACAAAACAACAGAAAAACAAAAACGAAATGAAAAGAAAAGAAAAACAAACAGTTAGGCTGCAGAGCTTGAAGCTCGGTCAGATCGCATCAGGTGTTGGCAGTCCAATAACTCAGCTCTGGGCCCAAGCACTTACCAGCCTAACGAACCATAAATTCTAACTAGGCACAGCAACAACACCAACAACAACAACAACAACAACAGCAGCAACAACAATTTGGCAACGAAAGTGCTTACAAAAAATTGCACGAAAAATTTCTAAAATGAGGGAAAAAATATTTTCATTCCACCAAATTGAATTAAACGAAATGAAAGTTTGGCATCGAGTCGGCCGATCAGCACGTAGCCAACATCAATAAAATTGTCAAATTGGCAAAAGCCGTGGCGCACATAGGGGTTAAACGGCTGGCTGGCTGTTTTTGGGGCGTGGCCCACGTGCCCGGCATGAGCAAGTAGCTAGGCGCGTCACAGGGTAAAAAGAGAGAAAAAAAAAACAAAAGACTGAGGCAACGAACTTGCACAGAACCTACTGCCTGAACTACTGGCCAGTTTCCTGACCAGCCAAAGAACTGCAGCAATGATTAAGGCCAGAACAAGAGCCAAAGCCAAGGCCCAAGCCAATGATCTTAGCTAAAGCTTCAACTTGCTGCAAGTGAGGCGAGTTGCATCGATTTTACAAGCGCAACAACAAAGGAAATGGAAGAGTGATATATGGACCATAGGGCGTATCTCGTATATATAAAAATTTAAACTAAACTAAACTTCAGAGCATAACAATTATATATTATATGTTTGGTATTCCAAAAATTACTTTTGCGATTATTGATCGATAGCTATCGAAAAAATCAAATTCTTTAAAATTTCGAGTATTTCGTGAAAATATTTTAAAAATATTAAAAAAATTTGAAACAGAATTAATTAAATACTTACAAATATTTAATCAAATTGATACAAATTGATACAAAAATGATTAAGTTACAATAAAAACTATCGATAAATATTGAAAAACTGATAAAACTATAGCAATTTCTGTTTGCAAATTACTTTCAGTTTCAGCTTTACAAACTTTGCGCTCTAAATTCCAATAGAAAATTTGTAAATTTTAGCAAAAAAAAACTATTCAAATTTCTATAACAGAAGTTGATATCTTATTATATAATGAATGAGAGAATGAGCCAAGGCGAGCTTTTATCGCTAACAAAGTAAATTTCTTGGTAAACAAGCTGCAAACATTTCTCCAATACTTGAAATATATGAATACCAAAAGTATGTATATTTGTAATATATTTATTTATTTCTGGGTTAGAGCATACACAATGCGTTGTCTTTGATTCTTAAACGTGATTTATGTATTATTCGCTTTGTTTGTGTAAGAAAAACAAAAGCTAACAAAGCAAAAAAGAAAAGAAAACTACAAAAAAATGTCATCTTTTTGTTCGAAATGAAATGAGTTGCTGTTACAGTTGTTTGGCCCATTATTAAGTATGACACAACCGGCAGCAACAGCAGCAACAACAACAACGATAACAGCAACAACAACCACTGCAAATTTTAAGTCAATCTAGACTCCAACGCAACTTGTAGATTTGTCCAGCCGGCCGGTGGCTCTGCGCCACTCTGCACCACTTGTTGCCTACCTTATTTTATGATATTTCTGCAATGTTTTGTTTATTGTTGTCGCTGTCACACGCAATTGTTGCTGCCGCTGTGGCTGTTTACGTAACACTGCTGAATTCTGCGCTGGGCAAGCATTTCACTCGGGTGATTTGCCTGCTCGAGTGCCGCTGTCCAAAGCTCCAAATGTTTGCAAATACTTACAACTGTAACGGGCACAAGGCAGCAGGCAGCTCGAGTGGTTCAGTGGTGCAGTGGTTGCTGTTGTTGCTGTTTAGGGCCTAGCCAAAAACAATAATAACATTTTTACTTTCGTTTCATTTCACTTGAATGTGCTTTGTGCAACAATTGCTCTTTAAAGTGCAGTCACTTTTTGGGCCTTAGCCCCACTTTTGTTCCGTAAACTGTTTGAGTAATAACCACATTGAGTTGGCCCCACTTTAGCGCACGCCCAGCCACTGGGAAGCTGCGGCTGTGAATTTCAATTTTCAATTTGGATTTTGGCATTTGGAATTTGGCAACGCAACCGCAGTTTGGCCAAAACGCTTGCCACATTGTGGGCGCACCGTGGTGCAAAAGCGATTTAGATGCAAAAACCACTTGTGCTAAATTAGTAATTTTCTAACACTATTTTAAGTGATTATGCCCTCCAGGGGGCATAACGGTTGTATATCTGTAACTGTTCTCATAATTTGTCTGTCCGCCCCTACATCAACCTTCCTTCTATCCAGTCTCTCTTTCTGTCCTATCTTCCGTCCTCCTGTTTGTATTTTAATATGTTTGTCTATGTCTCTCTCTTTCTCTCTCTGCCTAGACAGGGTATCTTCCAGTCAAGCACGTCCAACTCTCCATCTCTTCATCATCTCAGGTTCGTATTTAGTAATTGACTTGAACAAAAAACTATTCAAAATTCATAATGAATTTCTTATCGAGTTCTCAACACTGCGCGCTGTCTACTCAGCATTGTTCAACACTAAGAATTCTATAGCTTGTTATTGTGAATAGAGCTTTCTAAATACCTCTATATAGACACTATATGCTAGTGTTCTTTCTTGTATTGTTCGCTGTTACTAGCAGTGATATAAGCTACCTCAGGCTTAATCTACAATCTATTTTGAATGCAGCACAAAGCAATTCACAATAGTTTCGATGAGTGCTTTACCCCCACCGCGAAATGGAAATGTAAATGGAGCAGACATTGTAAGCCCATTTTTTCCCAAAGCATTTGGCTCGTGGCAATGCAGCCAGTGGAGCTGCAGGGCAGCTGCTGCACATGCAGCCATGGGAGAAACAGAAGAAGAAGAAGAAGACAATCAAGAGGAAGAAGAAGCAGTCTAGAAGCAACAGCAACGCTACGTCTGGTAGCCCGAGTTGGGAGCTGTTAGGCAGCGACTCAGAACATTAATCTTCAGACTTTGCTGGAAATTAAAAATAATAAAGCACTAAATAGAAAATGAAGCGAGGATAGGATGAAAGAGGGGGACAATGGACTCTCTGCTTCCCCCTCCCTCTCTCTCTCTCTCTCTCTCTCTCTCTTGGTGGAGCTGCCTATGAGAAGAGAGAGACAGAGAGAGAAGTCAAAAACGGGGCTTACTTTTAATTGAGCATCGTGAACGCAAATGCAGCAATTCGTTGTGCTTGGCCGGCTGCGGCAGAGTCGAGTGGCACAAGGTGGGGCAGGGACTGGGGCATAGGCATGGAGAGTGCTTGTAGTGGGTCTTGGTTAACATTCTTGGCCAAAAGATGTTGCGTGCGCAGTTCGGTTGATTTCCTGGGTGGGCGTCGATGGGCGCACGTGGCGGACTGCAGACAACCACAGTGACCACTGACCACTGAGCAGCACCACCAGTACCATCAACAGTATACCAAGCGTAACAATTGGGCGGTGGCACCACCAGCCCATCAACAGTACCCGCCTCCAACTCCCCTACCACTTGACTGCCACAAGACGTTTCCTCATTGTCTAATTAAATAGATCTGCAGTCATAGACACAGTTTGATTAGTTAACTGTTAACTGGGCATTCAGTGTGCTTAACCTCAACCTCTGCGGCCGACCACAGAATCAGTTTAGAATTGAATGCAAGTCTCTTCTATTGTTCGATTCTATGAAAAATCTTTGTTAAATGCCATAAAAACGGATTTTAAACTGAAAAAATTATGATGTTGTGTGTAAATGAGATTAGGAACGATTGGAATTGAAATACATTTCAATTGTAGTAATTCAAGTTGATTTTGTACATTGTGAAAAAGCTGGGAATAATTAAGGCATATAAAAGATAGGTTTACTTGCCACTCAAGAGTTGGAACGCATGGAATCGAACACATGTATTTGCTTAATATCTGCGAAATAAACTTAGGTATGATAGATTGTGAATTAATTGAAGTATATTAGCCGTATCAAATAAACTCCATAATTATGTACAACAGGTGGCGCCACTTACCAGTTAAGGTTAGGAATGAATGAAATCGAACTAAAACTAGTAACGTATTGCCAGCCTACAAATCAGATTAGTAAACTACAATAGTAAAACTTGGAAAATTTAACCTTCTTCAACGTAGTTCAGCATAACGTTCAACAGGTGGCGCCACTTTGCAGTTCATACTAGGAATGAATGGAATCGGACTACAACTAGTAAAGTATTGCCAGCCTACAAATCAGATTAGTAAACTACGATAGTAAACTGCGAAAATTTAACCTGTTTTAACGGAGTTCAGCATCACGTACAACAGGTGGCGCCACTGTACATAATTAGGTTGGAGTCGAATGAAGAAGAATTTTGTTGTTTGTTCATTTTTTGTCGAACTTTAACACTGAAATGGAGCAGCCGCTGCGCCCAGTTCTATTGGCAGTTGGACAACTTGATGAGTGGCTGCTGGCTAAACAAAATGTTGCAATCAACGAGGCAGTTGTTGTTGTTGTTGTTGTTGTTGTCGCTGTTGTCGTTGTCGTCACTTGCGGCAACGTTGTAATTGTCTATTTTTTTTTATTTTTTATATTTTTGTCTCGCTGCAGCAGCATTTTAAACTGGGTTAAAAGCACAAACGACACGCAAAAATGTGATGACAATTCGCCAAGCGAGCGACTCGAGAGCTAAGAGCTGATATCTGAGCAAGAAGCACATCCAAGCGGGGCAAAACTCACTTACTCAACTCAAATCATGATGTGGCTCATTCCTGTTATTAGAACAGATTCAGCAGCACAGAACAGAGGGGAGCAGAGCAGAGCAGCCCATAAACTAAACTAAGCTAAGCTACTTGGCACATTAGCTCAATCAAATGACAGATGATCTCTGAAGGGGGAATGAGTCGGCGCTTTGACGGCAGCAGAAGTTCCAGTACATTTCAAAGTTACTTATATGGAGTAGCTGGAACCGCAGAAGAAGAAGAACAAAATTATGTACCTTGATGTAGCTTGTGAAGAAAAAGAATAACTAACATGGACATACATATATCCGGGTAGTTAACTATATGACAAAGCTCATTGCAAATGATTGTTGTAATATTTTAAGCCCTCAATAGGTTGACAAACAAATTTATGATTTAATAAAAGTTTGCTAAGAAAAAAAAAATAAAATATATATGTATATGTTTATATATATGTTATATATATATATATATATATATATGTTATATGTGCATTACTACCTGGTAAAGTTCATGACAAATGATCATGCTAATATTTCTGACAATTGAGTTGCTCATATAAAAAATGTTGATCGATGCTGAGCTGGAGTTAGCCCAAATTCCACTAAAAAAAAAACATACAACATAACATATACTATAGTATCTCTTCTCATATATGTCGTCTTCCGCTGAGGCCCACCTGTCTACAGTTTGATATGATTGCTCAGCAGAGGCTTTTAGCTAATGGAGGTGTTTCTGATCTGCTTGAGCTCCACTTGTCGCATATCTTAATCGGTTCGCTTAAAGTTCTAAGCAGCTGCCATTGCCACATTTAAGCCGCAAAAGGTGCTGCCAAAAATCAGCAACAACAATCAGTTTATATATGGCCAAGCAGCATGTTTGGCAACATGCTTCAGTTTTCGGTTGGATTTTGGGCTGCGAGGCGGGGGCATCTACATTAGCTATTGGGTGGAAGGGGCAGGTGGCCCACATACGAAAAAATTGTGCGTCGGCTGAACCGGGATTTGTGGCATGATCCAATTTGTGGCATCGATGGCTGCTGCTCCAATTTGCTGACCATTTGGCATAGTTAAAGCCGTTGTTGTGGCATGCAAATGCTTGTGCAACGGCATCACAGCATGCGGCTGGCAGCATCTGCAAGAGTCCAAGAATTATTCGAGCCGCGGCTGCAATTTGGTGCACTTGGCGAGCTGCTGCCACAGTTGCATAACCTGTATTAGTTGTTATTACCGTTTTGTGGCATCCACGGCAACTTTCTTGGCCAGCAATTTGCCATTGATCGATAGACGCGAACGCATCGAAAGCCCTAAGCTTCGCAAGCTTTGCCACTTGCCAAAAAAAAAACTAAAAACAAAAAAAAAATAATCAAAAAGCGCAGCAAGTGGCAGCGCAGCTGGCAGCTGGCAGCTGGCAGCGCTTCGCCTGCAGTCGGTGCCAGGCTTACAGCTTACAGCTTACAGCTTACAGCTTACAAGACGCACAACGCGTCGGCGCAAACTTTCAGTTGCTTTCGAGCTGCACAAGACGACGGTTGGTTATTTTTTTCGGCCAAGCAACAGTTGCCAAAATAGAGAGAGCGAGCGAGCGAGAGAGTCGAGAGAGCGAAACGTGAAAAGTGAAAGAAAACGTCTTCAGCTTCAGCTTCGGGTTCGGCTTCGGCTTCGGCTTCGGGTTAGCTGCGCGTGCGTCGCTTCGTCTTGAACGAGTGAAGGAGAGGGAGGGAGAGAGCGCGTGCGCTGAGAGCTGCATCGAAATCGCTTTAAGCTCGACTGCGACTTCGACTTCGGCTTCGGCTTCGGCCACGAATTCAGTTGCCGTGCAGAACGCGAAGCGAACGCAACGAACGCGGCTGTTCGATCACAAATTTCAATATTTTTTTCTTGTTTTCTCATTTTGAACACGAATTTCAAACGCGTCTAACGGTCTGACGCGCCTAACGGTACGCGTCTATAAATTGTGCTCATTTAATTGCAAATTCTTTTTGTTTTCCTTTTTTTTTGTATTATAATTTTTTTTTTATAATTTTTTTTTGTTGTGTGCCAAGGATAAACGAGTTGAGCGCGAACTGACACACTTTCCGGGCGCGCACCTGTCTGCCCAAATCGCAAGCTCAATTTCGACTTATTCCTGTTCTTCTTCTCCTCTGTGCAGGCAATGTTGAAACATTCATGACTCTAGCACATCAAACACAGCGAGTTTCGTGTAAACAAAGCAAGAAAATACAAAGTCTGCAAAAATACAACAATAACAAATTAGTGTGAAAAGCAATTGCAAATTCTAAGAAGGAGAAAAGTTTCGAAAAAAAAAACAAAAAAAAAACAAAAACAACAACGAAATAAAACAAACACAAGAAGCTGAAGCAGAAGAGGACGAGGCAGCAACAGCTGAAGATCAACAAGTGAGCGACAGAATGCAACGCACGCAGTCGCTGCCGCTGCTGCTGCTGCTGCTGCTGCTAACGTCAGCGCAGACGCAAGCGCAAGCGCAAGCGCAGGCGCAGGCACAGAATATAGGTGAGTGTGTCAAGCGAAAGACGAAAAGACGAACAGACAAAATGCCGAGAAACGGCGAAACCCAGAAGCAGCTCCAAAGACGCAAAAAAAAAACAAAATAAAAAAAAACAACAACAACAAAAATACCAAACAAATTTTCTCTGGCTGCTGCTTCTTCTTTTGGCTTCATCTCTTCTTTTTTTTGGTGTGGGGGGCGCCTTAAAAGTCAATTTTTTGCATACTCTTTTGTCGCTGAGTTTTTTTTTATTTCCGGTTCTGCTCGAAACAAAAGCTTGTGCAGTTTTTCCCACGTTCATAAAGCGAGCAGCAGTCAACAGAAGCAACAACAACAACAACAACAACCAGAGTCCAGTCCAAGTGCCGGCAACTGGTCAAGTTGTTGCTATTGTCGCTGCTCGCTTTATATCGGTCAGCTTTTGTGCTCGTTAATTGTTTCGTGGGATACGCGCGACAAATGAAACGAAGAAACGGCCAAAAGTGCCCCCAAGTCTCATATGCATATTGCAAGTACAGTGGCCACTCGCTAGCACGAATCGACTTTGATTATAAGACAGATCTAATGAGCTAGAGAGAGAGAGAGAGAGAGAGCGATATAATATGAAAAATATTTCCATTTACTGTATATATTACCATATTTTGATTACATGTACAGTAAACATCCTGTATAATCGATCTTCATGCTAGCCACAGATCTTAACTTCCATTTATGTATTACACTTATGAAATTCCACTTTATCATATAGACGACTATATGATATTATATATATATATATATCAGCTATGATATCATGCATATATCATTTAGTTGTCATATAAATTAAATGTAATCAAATTTCTATTCGAAAAAATGTTCTTATTATTTTGCAATATTTCTTCAAAAGGCCAAGTTAGGCATGATTTTTATTTAGAAATCGTAAATTAAATATCTTTCCATATATGCATTTATTGATAATATAAAATTAAGCCAAAGAAAAATTTCTGTCTTTACTCTATGACATCCATAGTCTCAGTTCCATCTCTCTAGCTGTCTTGAATCTATAACAAATATAGTATATTGGAATAGTCTCACTCTCTCTATCTCCCTCTCTCTCTCGCTTCTTTGATGTTATATATCTCCAAAGTACACCTCCTGCCTGAGCATCCGAATCATTTGCTTCACTTGTTCGTCTTAGCCAGGGTAGACTGTGCATACTGGGCACACAAGTCTATTTGGCTAGTGGGCGTGTCCGGCAACAATGTTGACCGCAGGAAACGGATGTTTGTTTGGGTCAGCAGCGGCAGCAGCAACAACTGAGCGCTGAGCAACCAAATGTGTCACAAGCAAAAGAGAAGGAAACAAAAGACTTAGGCAACAAACTTGCTGCTGCTGCTGCTGCTGCTGTTGGTGCTGCACGTGGCAGCGTCACCTGACTGAAAGGCAACCAGCGCAACCTGTTGTGCCGTTCTTGTCTCCAATTACCAAACCGAGTTGCTGCACGTGGCAACAGATTGAGTTACAGTTAAGCTCAGCGCGCTACGGAGTGAGGGAGGCGGACGCCTTGAACTTGAGAACAAAGAACAGCTTACGAATGGCTTTAACTTTTACTGTTATCCCAAAAGAAGAAAACTTTTTTGTTTTCTTTCGTTTTGTTTTGTTTTGGAGCTTCGTAACGAGTCCATTAAAACATAACTCAATAGCTGTCGAATCATAAAAGGAAAGCAAGCCAAGGAGAAGCATGCAACGAGCATCGTGCTCGAACCGAACTGTCCCAAAAATTCAAATCTTATCAGCGCAGCCGAATAACCGTTAGAGGCAGTGAAAAAAAAACTGAAACTAAAACGGTGGGAAATGCTTTGTAAGAGATTAATTTAAATTACAAATCAAAAACAAGAGACGGAAAAACCCGCAAGAAAATGCTAAAGCAATCGAGAAGAAACGAAACGAAAAGAAAACGCAGAAAGGTACAAAAAAGTGAGGTTAATAAACAACAGCAACAATAACAAATTGTAAAAGATATTAAAATAAAATTTACGACCAGCCAAAAAAAATTTCACAACAACAAAAAGATTTAAAGTTTGTTGTTTTTGTATTTGCCGCAAATGGGAAAGTTTTTAATATACATACACAGAAATATATATATATATATATATATATAGTAATACCTATATGTATATATATAGTTTTTTTTCTCAGCACAATTGTATTTCATATTGTTGACAATAAGAAAAGTAAAAGTGCAAACAGACTGAAGTGAAAAGGCGAAAAAAAAAATAAATAAAAAATAAATAAAAAAATACATTGTGGCAGCAGCTGAGAGCGAGGAGGCTGCAGCTGGGGCGGCGCATTACGTAGGTACCTTCCACATTAGACGATCGGATGACTGGGCTGCAGTGGGCCTGTTCGATAATGGCCTGGGCTGATGTACCTACCACAGCTCAGGCTCATCATTAACGTAATGATCATTAAATTGCATTGCGGAAGCTGCGCGATTTTAATTGCAATGCGAAAAGCGAAGCTCGCATCTAACCAATGCAAAGATACATAACTCACAAGAGCTATTATGTTGATGCCCCATGTCGATGCCACGGCTCATTTGTGCAACACACACACACATAACCTCACACTCCCATCATCTTTTTCGAGGCGTGGCACATTGTGCGCGCATGCGTGCAAACATCAGTAGTTTTTTTTTGCTTTTCATCATATTATTAATATTATTTTTGCGGTGCCCCAAACGAGGCGGCGGCTGCCCGTTTGCCCTTACATAAGCGCTGCCAAACAACAAACTGGCCCAACAAGGAAGCAAACAGAGTTGAGGAAGCCAAAAAGGCGGCTGCCGTAGGCGGGTATCACGCACTTCAGCCAGCCAAACCGCACTTGCGTCTCGCACACTCTCTCGCGGCCACCGCAGCCCAGACGTGAGCCCCAGACCAGATGTTAAAGTATCCTTTACCTCACATCCATTACCAACTAGTTGGCTTGCATAAGCCAGCTCTTATGCAATGCACACATAAGCATACGCACAAGTATTACTATCTGTTTAGCATGTTTACAAATTATAAAAGCTTTAAAAGTTTTCGCATACCAAATTGTATAGTTATTAACCATAAGATTCTTCAGCACAATGGGTGCTGAAAAATCCGTGAGATAAAAAAAAGCAAAATTAACGTTGCTAACACTGACTATCTCAAAAAGTTCATGAATTCCTAAGGTACAAAAATCTCGAGCATTATCTGTTTTTAAGTAAGTTCATTTAAAAAGTTAACTATATCAACTAAATAAGTATTTGCTTACCAATTTTCATAGAGCTTGCTCAAACCGATCCTGAGTTCCTTGAGAACATTATAGATAATCTCGAGAATTATTAGTTTCCCAAAAAATTTCGAGCACTACTAAGAAACATTTTTTTATACAGTAATCACACATCAATTTTCATAGCTCTAGTTCAAACCGATACTGAGTTCCTTGAGAACATTATAGATAATCTCGAGTATTATTACTTTTCCAATAAGTTGATAGCCGTCGCTAACAATATCTCTTTATACGCTATTTACATACCAAATTTGATAGCTCCAACTTTAAGCGTTCCTCAGTTCCATGGGATCAAATTTACGTTTAGCTCAGTTTGCTCGTTAACCTTGCACAACATTTCAATGTTTTCATTGCGGGAGTTACGTTAATCAGCGCTTAATGAATTTGATTAGTGTTTTCATTGATAATGAGCTCATTTGGGGAGTGCGACAAAGTGTCGAGGGCAAGAGTTTTGCGCAATTGTCGCGCACTTGCTCCATGGACTGGCTCTCAATACTCGCGCATGTTCAACATCACAACTTTACGCAATTCGAGTTTATTTTTGTTTTTTTTTTTTTTCGGTTTTTGAATAAATTTCAGGTGCAATCTTCAGACGCCTTGGCACGTAGCGAGGGAGTGGGGCACGCTCCATGTGTATGGAGTGTGGAGTGGGGCAAGTGTGGAATGAAAATGGAAATGAGGCACTGCACAACTTGCGCAAGATGCAAAGTGGCCTTGCCAGAGACTCCGCAAGAGAAAAAAGACGTTACTTAGTTAGCTGACATTTTGTGTGGGTCGCTGATTGATACGAACTCTTAGAGGGAGAGAGTGAGTGGGCCGTCGTTTTACAGAGTCTTACAGATTAATGCAAGAGATGCAAACCAATCTGGTTCAAATAGATTTCGGCTAGAGAACTGACTCACAGAAACCCGATCAAACGATCGAGAAATCAAAGCTCAGAAGACTCGAAGATCAACAGATCGGCAAAAGGTCGCATTACCTTTTCTTAGTATTCCCTCTTCACACCTGAGCACATGCGAGAAAGAAAGATAAAAGTTAGACAATCAGTCAGCGATGCCCGTAGAAGTTATAATAATCAAAGCTCAGCATAATGGAGCTTTGATCACTGATCAAAAGAATCACGATCAGACAAAAGCCGTGCATAGAAATGCTTTAATAAATGAAAACTCGAGCAGTTGTTCAAAAATTGTATTTGTTCATGCAGATCAAAGATCAGTAACGACCTGTCTTATGCAACAAGCTTCAGCCTAAAGAAGATTGAATAATAATATATTATTATGATTTTTCAAAATATATATGCAAAATTTATAGACTGTAAAACTTTTGTAGATCGAGCTCTAGATCTAGAAATTTAAAAAGAAAAATTTGTAGATCTGATCGAAACTTTATTAGAAGAGGAGTGCTAATGACAGAGCTCTAGATAAACAAATATCAATTGTAAATTTTAAAAAGGAAAAGCTTTTTAGAGACTTACGAATATATATAGTATATATGTATATATATAATATATATATAGTTTTTGAGATCATCAAATATTTATAGACAGATTTGTAGAACTTTATAGCTTGCGTATAATATATATTTGCCTGATTATTAAACAACTGCACTTACGTCAACCCACTATTGAAGATGCATACACATATATCTATATATATATATAAGATATATATAATTATATATAATCGTATATATGCTTGACTTTATGCACTTACTTTGGCATTCCGTTGAGCTTTAGGTTTTTTGTATTTTTGTGAGGCGCAGCTCATTTGTATGGAATGCTCATTATAGCCATATGAAATATCAGCTGCAGTTGAATATTTATTTTTATGAACACACACACAGCTACACACACTGGCAGTGACATATGCACACGCATGCATAGTAAAAACTTTCGCGTTCGTTGCCTAAGTCATTCGTTTGGCGCTGTGCGAAGAAATTGTAATGTGTGTCGCAGTGAAATGCGCGGAAAGTGAAACTAAGCATCTAATAAATAAATGAAATTGTTTGCTATTAGTAGCGCATTTAAATGACAACAACAGCAACAGCAACAGCTACAGCAACTGCTACTACAACAACGACCAGCCGTGCCAGCAACATGAAAGCTGAAAGGCAAAAAAGGTGTAGCTAAGTCTGGACGACAGAATTTATGCGCTTTTTAATTTAATTAATTGTAATGAATGTGTGTGCTGTGAGTATTGTTGTTGCTGTTGCCGTTGTTGCCATTTTGAAATAAGCTGGCAACAATTGGCCCGCTGGCTGAGTGGCACCTGATTCATGACTCGTTTCGCAGCCATCAATGCCACAAGGCAAACGCTATCGAAATTGTTATAAATAATTGCCTTTTGTTAATAACTTTAAATGCTCGATGTGCGTGTGTGTGTGTGTGTGTGTGTGTGTGTGTATGTGTGTGTGTGCGTTTCGTCACTGGCCCACTAAAAGCTAAACAAAAAGCAAAGCAAAGCTGTTGCAATTGCCATAAAATCGACTGCCAAATGCGTTGCAGCTACAAATTGAACTTGAAGCCGAAGTTGAAGCACAGCAGCTGCCTGCAATTATCAATATATATATATATATATATACATATATAGGAGTTGAGCTTGGATTTAAAATAAAAGAAATTTTTCTTCGAAATTTGACTCTAAGCTTAGGCTTAGCCTAGATCAACTGGCTGGCCAGAGACCAAAGAGAATTAATATTTTGTACGAGTGTGCTCGACTAGTTTACACCCGGCAGCTATTGTTTATAGATTTAAAACTAAAATTGAAATGTTAATCAGATTTAGTTAGTTTTGGGCTAGACTAAAATATTTCTAAATGGATCTCTATTTAGTCTTCAGCTCAGTTTTGCGAACTGAGATTTTTTGTTAGATGAAATTTATTTTGATTATAGAATTTTTCAATAGCTTTAAAATTGACTTTTAATGAATATAAATATCTCAAAATTAGTATACAAATTAAGATTACAAACAATATTGCGGCTGCCTAAAATTTGAGTGAAAAACATAAAACTTTAGACTAGCAAAGTCCACTCCCATATATATAATATTTAGTATATATTTGTTTTATAACTTCCACTAAAATTTCTATTTAAATATCGCATTCTCCAACATTGCCTTTTTGTTTATATTTGTTAAAGACAATCAAAACCTAATTCAGTCAAAAAGCATTCAGCTTCGAATTTGGCCAGAGTTGAGCTCTGCTCGTTTGTTTGCTATGCCTTGCTCAAGATCTTTCGATATCGCAACTTTCACAGCAACAGGTAGCAAAAAAAAAAACAAAAATAAATTATATATGTATTTATATAAATATATATATATATATATATATATATAAACAATGCGAAGGCAGCGCCCACACATATACACTCGAGCCAGAAGAATGTTGGGCCGCACTTGTTGTGGGTGAAAGCCAAGCCCATGCCACACAGCAAAGCATACACACACATGACATGGCCATTATAGACATGGCCATAACGTGATCAGGCATCAGCCAATATATTTTGCACCACTCTGCAGCAGTTGCTGCTTGAGCAGCTCTGGCAATAACCATAACAATTGCCATAGATTAGCGCCTGAAAAGGACGTTGCCTTAAGAAGTGCATGTATTTATTCATGTGTGCCTGTGTGTGTGTATGTGTGTGTGTGAGAGCATATATATATACACATATATATCCATGTGCATGTGCCCAGCCAATTGCATACATGCTCTTGCACTTGGACTCTAGCTAATGTATGGCTAATGCTGAGCAATTGCTCTTGCGCCGCAACAGCATCATCATCATCATCATCATTATCATTATGATTATGATTGTTGGCAAGTTCAACGGCCGTTGGCTTATCCACAGCAATCGGAAGTGTGGATGACGCTGCGCTTCCAATCAATAAACGCGGCAGCAACACTTGCCACACATGAGCAATTGTTGCTGCTGTCTGCTCAGCTGCAGCCAGCTTGTTGTTGTTGATTTCGTAATGTTTGCTGTTGCTGCCAGCAGCAACCGTCTAGCGGTAAATAGCGAGCGATTGGAATGCCAGCAGCAGCATGTGGACGCAAAAACTAAAGCGCCAACAGCAGCAACAGCAGCAACAACAACAACAACAGCAGCAATAAAGCCAGCAAAAATAACATTTATTTTATAATCAAAGCACGCCAGCAACACCAGAACAGCAACAACAACAACAACAACAACAACAGCAGCAGCAGCGACTAAAGTGAAATTTTCATAATAATTCGAAACGCTGTCCGCTGACTGCTAAACTGCTTCTAATTTCACTCAAAGGCGTTGCCAGCTGCTGTTGCTGTAAATAAAGTTGCTGTTGCTGTTCATTTGCATAGCGCGCGTTGACAAAAAGTTTTTACTTTATGAACTTTGCGACGGAGAAAGGCCAACAACAACCAAAAATACATTTGTTATATTTATGTTGCTGTCGCTGTTGCCGCTTTTATGATTGTAATTCCTAATGCCTTCAGCTTGACTCTTATGCAAATTATTTGAGTAAGCCAAGCAAGTTCTACAGCCAACTTCATATATGTTGGTGCTGCTGCTGCTGCTGCTGCCGCTGCCGCTCTTTCCCACATTTAGGCAAGAAAAATAAAAAACAAAACCACAAAAATGCCAGAAAAAAAAAATACAAAAAATCAAGAGTTAACCAAAAAAAGAATCCAAGCAACAACAACAACAAAAGCAACACACAAAAAATCTTTGCGGCGTGTGCAACAAATTAGGCACAAACCAAAAATAAATGCAAAAAAAAGAAGAAGAAAAACAACAACAGCAACATCTAATGATATATTGCTGGCGCGCAGCAGCAACAACAAGTCGGCACACACACACACACAGCAACTGCAACGAGAACGGTTCTCAACAGCAACACACGCAGCGCACGAGCCGTGAAGTGAGCTGAGCTTAGATATTGCTGCTGCCTAGCTGGCCTGGCTGCCATTGCAGGTGTTTTCGCAGCTGCTGCTGTCAAGCGCACACACACACACACACACACACGCGTGCAGTTGGGCTCGTCTTGACCCAGTTTGTGTCAGAGAAGGACGAGTGCAGGCAGCAGTCGCAATCGCAGTCGCAGCCGCAGCAACTGTTGCTGCTGCCAACACCTTTCTTTCCGCGCTTGCACATTGATTTGTTGGCTTGACGTGGAATGCGGTCAACTGGCAAACGAGCTGCGAGCAGAACCAGCAACAGCAACAGCAACAGCATCAGCCGCAGCAACATCGAGCTTTGGTCAATGTCGTAGCCAATTGTTGCCGTTGCTTGGCCTTGCTTTGCTGCCTTAGCGGCAATCAAGCGTTTCCTTTGGCGGCAAAAGTGCCGCAAAATCGTATCGAACCTGTTATATGCATATATCCCCTCTCTCTCTCTCTCTCCCTCTCCCTCTCTCTCGCTCTCCCTCCGATGTTCTGTCTGGGCTCCACTTTCGAGCGAGACCTTGTCAACAGTTGTGGCGCAGGTGAAAGATGTTGCTGCTGTGCCCGATGCTGTCATTGTCTATTGCTGCTGCTGCTGCTGCTGTTGCTGGTTCTGAGTCTGTGCGTTTTATATAACTGTTTAAGCATGAAAAGTTTATTGTTGCTGTCTGCGTCTGGCCGCCAATGTTGCTGTTGTTGCTGTGCGTACCGTTACATAAATGCCTAGAGCCAGCAGCAACAGCACTGAAGAAGCAGACAGCAAGAAGTCAAGACAAGTCAGCGCATGTTTATTTAATGCGCTTAACAGCTTTTAGCCGGACAACGACTCTTAGACATGCTACAAAGTGACTACGAGCTGGCCCTCTCTCGCTCGCTCTCTGTTCTGTTCTCGATTGATGTCTCAATTCTGAACTTGAGCGGAAGTACAAATCAAAAGACTTAGGCAACGAACTTGCAATTACTTGCATTGCACACACACACAAACACAGAGAGCAACAAAGGCAATTGCGAAATGGTTTTTTAACGAGCCGCTGCTAATTTTTTTGCCCGCCAGCAACCAAATGCAGCTGCAGCAGCAGCAGCAGCAGCAACAACTTCTAACTGGGTCAGGCAGCGTCTGCTTCAAGAAGCAACTCAAATGAAATTCTCGAAAACCGGCCAAGTGAAGCAACGCGCCAATTTATGTAAATCCAAAACCAATCAGCCTCAAACGGCAACAACAGCAACAGCAGCGGCAGCGGCAGCGGCTGCGGCTGCGGCAACAGCATCGTCATCATTATGATCATTATGAGCGCTGATAGTCTAACGGTTTAAACCGTTTCTGATTTGACAAACAACAACAACAACAACAGCAGCAGCAGCAGCCGTATTCGAAGTGGCATTCAAAGATGATGCGCGTAGCTTAGCTTTGCCCAAGAAAATTGTTTTCCACATACCCTAGGGACAAGCCAAAAAGGGTATGCAACATGGCAGCCAGCTCGAGCCAGCTTCAAGTTAATGGCCTCCCAGCCCTTTGACACAATGTTCTTATATAATTTTAATATTTAATAGAGAAAATAAAAACCATAAAATGCACAGGTGAAATTCCAAGTGTTAGCTGTATTGGCCTAGCCAAAATGAAGAGTTGTTAGCTGCCCGAATAATTAGGCCAATGAAAAACGAGAAACCGGTTTTTGCCAGACTGTCTATAGATGCGGTATTATATAAATTGAAAGCCAATGATAATGATTTGGCTGCTAATGATAATGATAATAATGAAGTTGATAATGATAATGAGATTTATAATGAGGCTAGATATGAGAATGATAATGAAGCTGACCATGGAAAGGACAATGATATATATAAAAGGCAATGATAATGAAAATTATAATTAATTAAATTATCATGTTAATTATGATAATGATAAAAACATTGATGATAGTAATAGTAATTAACCATAAACAGGACAATGATACTGAAATTGACAATAATAATGATATTGAGAATGCTAATGATAATGAATAATGATAATGTTTATTATAATATTAATTATAATGTTATTGATTATGAGAATTAAATTAATAATGAATTGGACAAAGGTAATGATAATGACAATGATAATAAAACTGCCAATGATATGATTAATGCTCAATAAATGATCATTTCCCAAGCCTCCTACCAGGGCATCCTCTAGTCGTGCATGCTTCACCCCATATCGCTACTTTTTTATGCGAGCGCGCGCAGCTCAGCACGATATCTTCAAAATTAGTTGGCCCATGAATCATTGCGGCTTACAAGCAAAGCTCTGCCGCAGCTGCCCTCTGCTGCCTGGCCCAAATCTGTTGCTGGCTTCAGCTAAGCAGAGAGCCGACTATGGGCTACCCAGAAAAGAAAAGGGAAAACCTTTGTTATGGGCGCATCTTTTTGGACATGCTGCGCTTTTCACTTGCCGCCGGTGCTGCTCTGGCTACTGCTGCTGTTGCTGTTGCTGTTGCTGTTGTCTGTTGCGGCTGAACTATCTCAATTGGGTCATCAGCCAAGGCAAATGTTTGCTTTCCTTTGGCCGCACTTGCACTTTTCAATTTCGTAATTGAAGCCAGCAGAGAATAAGCTGAAGAAGAAGAAGCGGCAGATGATGATCAAGAGAATCAGCAGCAGATGAGGCAGCGGAACTGAAACTTTTTGTGCCGTTTCTGCAGCAGCAACCGAAGCGTGGGCGTTGAGCAATCAGCGCATGACGCGACCTACTGCAAGTCGCGCAGCAGTTGCCCCCAGTACCCACGCCCCACACCCTCCTCTCTCTCTCACTCTCTCTCTCTCTCCCTCTCTCTCTCTCTCCCTCTCTCTCTCTGTCTGTAAGGGGCCCCCTATCGTATTAGCCCGCGAGCAGTGTCTGGAGCTGGGCGTGGTCAAACGAGCTGACAAATTCACACGCAAACCGAAGACAGCGCCCAGAAAATACGCTAATTGCAAGGCAGCGACAGCTCCACTTACCCCTAACCCCCAGCACCAGTCACCACCCCCACCCCTACCCGCTCGCTCATTATCCACTCTTCAAGCAATTAGGCTGCATTTCTCTTATTACCAATGTTGTTGTTGTTGAAATTTAGCGACCCATACGCAAATTGTTGTCGTCGTCGTCGTCGTCGTCGTCGCATGGAATGCGAATTGTTTTATGACTCTCGGCCGCAAGTTGCATTGCCCATTTGGCTGCAAATAGAAAGCGTCGTGCAACCAGCAATTAGCTTATGAACTGAGCGCGAGGCTAGGATGGGCGATAGGCGGATAAATGGCTCAAGCCAAACAGCTGCTTATTAAAGTTCAGCATTTAGATTCAAAGAGCGGCTGCGGGCTTAACGCTCAAATGAACTAGTTCTCTGGCTTAATGTGTTATTTTTTGCATCTTTTTCTCATAGTGCAAAGTTTTCACATCTGAACCAGTTCATAGTTCTTCATAGCTCTTCCTAAGAAAACTAGTTCTTTAGTTCATATATCTAAATTTAAAAGCAACTGAAGAACATTTGATTTATATTTTACCGTACTACAAAGCGGTAGAGCTCGCAAGCTCAAATCTATTGCCGATATGAACTAGTTCTGTTTGTCAAATGAACAAGTTCTGTTCCTTAAATTTACCGTTTCTTTTGCAAGTATTCTTAGCAAACTAAACCTTTCACTAAGACCTTTTGCTAAAGCTTAAGCCAGTTTGCGAAATATCATGTTGTTCAACTAAACTAGTTCTTTGTTCTAACTCCGTTCAACTACATAGTGTGAACTTAGAGCGAGGTGCGCTACGACGCCACAGCCAATTGAGACATAGTTTGTCTGAGTCATACAACTGGTTGCATTTCACACACACTTGAGGGCATAGTTCAATGAACTAGTTCCACAGTTCACACTAATTGACTGATCAACGTGCAATTCAATTCACATGCAATTAACATTTCACCTGCGAAAAGAGCAACAGCAACATCAACAGCGATGGCAACTACAATGGCAACAGCAACAGCAACAGCAAGAGCGATACACACAAACTGTGCACCCTTTACGCCTACACGGCCACACCCCCGCCGCCCATGCTCTGCTGCATTGTTTGTGGCCTTGCTGACCCGGCTGGACGGTGCGAAGCTTTCGCTTTTTATTTGTGTTTCTCTTCGCTCGATGAATGCTTTTTATCTGTAATTTGTTTAGCTGACTGCCCAGAGACCACCCCCTGAACATTGCCCCCCCCCACTCTCCTCTGTCCCGCCCCTCGCCAAACACACATATACAAACGCACAGCAACTTCTTTGGGCAAACAAAGCAACTGTTGCTGCTGGCCAATTTGTAGCAGCAACAGCAACAGCAACAGCTGCCTCCAACTGTTATATTTGTTATGGCTTATTATTATTGTTAACATGATTAACATGACGTTTATTGTGTTTATTATGAATAATATGCGTTGATTTTTATTGCATTTACGAAAAACTTGAAAGAAAAGCGAAGAGAAAAAATTGTTTGTTGCTGCGTCTTTTGTTTTCTACAAATTGCTCTTGTTGTCACTGCCCACTAGAGTGAGTGTGTGTGTATGTTATATATATATATATATATATATATATATATATATATATATATATACATATATATATATATAAATAGTCATAGCTTTATATGCGGGGTATCACTTTCACTGGGTTGGCGCACGTAGAAAGCCAAATGAAAGCAAAGGCAACAAACGAAAAGCAAACAAAACAAAAAAAAGCTGACAACAAAACGTTGCACGTTGCGGCAGGTAACAACAACAACAACAACAACAACAAGCCCTATGTAGCAAGTATATATACTTATGTAAACTTATGTATATATACTCGTATATATCTGCTCACAATTTCCATGCTTGGCTGACGCCTTGGCTCAACCTTTTTCCTAGCTCACATCGGGAAGCAGTTCACCAGCTCCAGCTCCAGCTCCAGCTTCAGCTTCAGCTTCAGTTCCAGTTCCAATTTCTTTGCGTTTTGTTGTTGTTGTTCGGTTCGTTTGAGCGCACAGCGTGGGAGTTACAGTGTGGCCTGCCTGTGTAACTGAAACTGAAATTTAAAATTAATTCATGAACTTGATTTCTTAATGTTGTTGTTGCTGTTCTCTCTCTCTCTCTCTTTCTTTCTTTCTCGCTCTCTGCCTGCCTCGCTGTTCATTTTCCGCTATATTTTACTTTTTGTTTAATAAATTTAAATTTGGCTGCACTGATTTGATTAGTGCCGCCAGCAACCAGCAACAGACAACTTGCAACAGCAACAAGCAACAGACAACAGGGGAGGCTGGCAACGGGCAACCGTTATGATGAAATTGCTCGACATTGATTGTATAAGCAGCGGCTGTCTGCCACTTGCAACTGGCCATTGCACGCCAGCAACAATTGCCGCTGCAGCTGCTTGGAAAGTTGCATTGGTCAAATGATGCTGCAGTTATTCGAGCATTTATGGCATGACTGAATGCCCAAGACTGTGCACAGTCCATAAAGCAAGCTGCCTAATGAGCTGCCAGCTGTGTGCAGCATGAAATGACATACACAACAGCAGCAGCAACAGCAACAGCAACAGCAACAACTGCTCAGAACTTCAGCTCACTGTCTGCATCGACTGAATGATAATGTTTAGCTTGGAATTTGCAGTCGACACGACAGCAACATCTAACTGACTCACATATGGAGCAGCAACAGCAACAGCAGCAACATCATGATCTATGGCCAGCGGTCAGCAGCAATTCAAAGCCGAATGATGAACAGACGCCTCAGACGTCATGACATGCAAATGCGCCTGGGAACTAACTAAATTGAAAATATAATCACAGAATAGCAGCAACAACAGCAACAATTTTCAGATATTTTGCATACGTTACGTTGTTTGCAAATCTCACAGATTTTAAGATATTCAGGCGGGCGACTGCTTGTTGCTGCCTGTTAATGAAGTAAGAAAGGTTTTTCATTAATTAAAGCAACAACAAGCACAACTGCAGCAGCAGCAGCAACAATAGCCAGTAAATCTTAGCATATAACACTTGATAAGCAGCTAAGATTAATTGCCATTCAGCACTCAATTCAATTGACTTAAAAAAAAAAACACTTTTAGTTAGAGTTGCCCAACTTCCACTTGGCAATGTGGAATTTAGATGGAATATATTAGATTGTGCTTAAAATTGATATATTATTTATAGGGTGTGTCATAACATAAGGTAGATGAAAAAATATATATATATGTATATAGAAAATATATAAACATAAAAAATTAAGAAATTAGTTTAAATAGAAAAAAATTAAATATTTTTTTTATATAAAATTATAAAACAACAAAACTGATTTCATATATAAAAAAAAAATAAAATAATAATAACTAAAATAATTAAAAATAATAAAAAAAAAAAATACATTTTCTATATACATATATATAGCAACTCTCATAATCTCAAATGTGATCAGATTTTTACTTGATCGTCAAAGCCCAGCCAACCTCTATCGTTTTACAGGGTATTCAACTAATCCACTTCAATCCCGCTTAATTGCTATCAATATACATATGCATGTGTTCAATGAAGTGAATTGAGCACGAATTGTTGAAGTTTCTAATGTATGCAATCATAATTCGCTCCAGCCACGCCCACACAGCATAGCAGCCCTATGCATGTGGCGTCGAACAGAGTATCGCGCAGTTAGCAGCTTTTGCCTTGTGCTTGACAGTCGCTGTTGTTGCAGCGATATTCTCACGCTTTGCATTGACAGCAATTGCAAGCGGACAACAGCGGCGAGCTGAGAACATTTTGCAATGCTGAATTGTTGGCATATTTGAGGCGTTTCGCTAACGCCAGCTAGACGAGAGCTACGAAATGTCCAACAACAACAGCAGGCAAACTGGAACGGAACTTGCTTAATTGCCCAGCGCAAAGCCATTGGGGAGCTCTGGCCACAGTTAGCCAGTTAGCTTGGACAGCTAGTTGGCTAGTTGGCTAGTTGGCCAGCTTGGGAATTTGACAGGTTGTTGGCCGACAAATGTCGACATCGTCGCATTTTATGAGTTACCCACAACTACGCAGCCCGTAGGATCTGCATTGAAAATGCATTTTAATGCCGTACACCTGTTGAAATAATATCCGCCACGAAACTAGCCTCGTGCAACATGAGATTTTTGTTTGCTGTCAACTGAAGTTGGTGTTAATCGAAGTGCCTTATGGCCAGACTCCTAGAGTCCAAGCGGCAGCTGAATGGAATTTCCAATTCCAAGTCATGAAATGCAGCTACAAAAGCGTCAACTTATTTTGCCTTTCTAATAGCCAAGCTTTAGGGCAGAGTCAGCGAGGACTTTTGTCTGAGATTGAGGTCTTGTAATAAATAAAAATAATAATTAGTAATAAATCTAAGATATTTCTTAGTTCCACTCTTTTTCCACGCAAGTAGTGAAATGTGTTTGAGCTGTACTTGAGTTATAATTGAATCTTCATACATAGTCTTGACTGGCTAACCTGAGTATCCAGGCTAACCCCTAATCAAGCTAATCACACAGCCATACAACATTGATTGGTCCCTTCAACCCCTTCATTAAAGCACATTGTATCTAAGTTCCACAAGAAGAAGAGCCTAAACGCCCAACTAATCAGCTAAATTAAGAAATCAATCAGTAAAGACTAAATGAAACTGTATAAAGAGCCAAAGGCCAAGATCTTTCTGTTATTGATGAACTTTTAATATGCGACTCGAAGTTCTCATGCATAAATGAATATTAATGCATAATCAAATATTATCGAAATATGTTAAAGCTTAACTAATATCTCTCTCTCTCTTTTTCTGTCTCTCATTCTAGATGATGGCTGCAGTTTTCCAGGCTCTCCGGCGCACAGCAGCGTCGTCTTCTCGAGCGCGAATCTAACGCAGGGCACCGTTGCCTCCTACAGCTGTGAGCGTGGCTTTGAGCTGTTGGGGCCCGCACGACGTGTCTGCGACAAGGGTCAATGGGTGCCAGAGGGCATACCGTTCTGTGGTAAGTACAGCACGACTAAGAGTTACCCTGCACAAAACTTAAAAGATAGCACAGCTCAGAGCCCATTTCCATTGCTGACTGCTTATTGTGCTTTACTACCAGATACCTACTATAATCAAGCATAGCAAGCCAAGCGACTCTAGGTCCTCTGTTCAGATGGATGCACAGCCGAGCATAGCCGGCTTTAGTGTGGGCAAAGGGTATACAAGAGTCTGCTACTGCCTTGTGTTACACAATTTCGTGACCCCACCCTCTAACCCTTTTCAATTTGGGTAAAGGCTATTGTGAAGTGCCTGCTGTAAACAAAAGACTTAAGACCCAAACTTGCCGCACTCAATTGGCCCGCTGAACATTTTGTAGCTTCAATTAGCACCTTCTTCTTCTACTTCATCATCATCATCATCATCAGCTACTTCTTCGACATCTTCAACTTAGCTGACTGCCGAAAACGAAGGCATGTGCTCTCCATATGTGCACACAACTTTCACCAAAGGCAACGACAACAGCCACAGCAGCGACAGCGACAACGTTCTCAATGATACACGCGCCATCGGAATTCCAATTTCCAAAAAAACCGAAATCCAATTCCAAATGCAAAGTGAAACATGATTAACACGACGCACAATTTGGCCTGTATAAGTGTGTGTGCGTGTGTGTGTTCTCGATGAAAGGCGGAACATACAGCAACAGCAACAGCAACAGCAACATGTCCGATCGAAATGCGAGTCAAACATTGAACGTAACGATTTGACCCACATTTTCAGTAGTTCGTTTGTTGGTCTTTTTTTTTGTAGCTCGTCTCGAACGCCACGAAATATATAAAGAAAGAAAAAAAGAAATACAACAACAAAAATAATGTTCTAAGTGAATTAGACTAGGCAACAACTTCCGCCCGTTAGGCAAACAACGTGAAAATTGATTGACAGCAGCAGCGGCGCACGCAAATCGAAATGGAAACGAAATACACAATAGAAATTTTAATTGAAATTAAACTCGTTTCAAATAGTAGTTTAAGTTCAATTAAAATTTTTTCGAATTGAAAGTTGCTATTGAAACAGAATTGAATTCAAAATTATATAGAAATTAAATTATGATTTAATTGAAATTGAACTTTAATAGTAAGAAGAAATAATTGATAGGAAATTGAATTGAATTTAAGTTGAATATAAATCGTATACAAATTTTATGATTAAAAAATAGAATGCAATTATGAATGAAATAAGTTTGAATTGAAACTAGTATTAAGAGAGACCAAGACACAGTTCAATTTCAATCTTATTTCAATTCGATTTCAATCTCGCTTCAATTCTATGGGCAATTGTCTGACTGCCTTGACCCTTTCTACGACTACTTAAGCAGCCCATCTGCTCGACAACAATTGTTGGCGTGAAGCAATAGCTCTGACAAATAGTTCTTCACAAAGCATCGTTTAGCTACGCCCACGCAACGTGAAACTAGTTTTTCATTTCCTCATGAATTAGTTTACATAACTGTTTTGAGGCATATATTTGGTCGTCGTGGGGCGAACGAGTTTTGAGTCGAGCTGAATGAAAAGCGAGGCAGGCTAGAGTATAGAAGAACAAGAAGAAATTCCATTTCTTGATATCAATCCATATCTTCCGCATTAACACTCATAACTTTAGCTAAGCTTGGCTTATCGATCAACAACTGCCTTGATTGTTAATAGAGTCAATTGGCTTCGGTTTTCAGTTAGCTCAAAGCTCAAATTGGTCTGTATGTCAAATGTTGTCATTCCGTTTCACAGATTCGTTAGACTTGCTCACAGAGCGTTAACGTTTTTTTTTTTTTTTTTAGTTTCGTTTTGTTTTGTTGATTTACGGCTGTCACTGATTTTCGAATGGTAAATTGCGCCCTGCAGACAAATTGGCGTTGCTTGCGGCAGTCGGCTGAATGATGGCAACCCACAGCCGGCGGTACGAATCGTCAGTTTCATTGATTAATTGAACAATGGCTGTTATTGAATGGGAATTGAAAGAGCCAAGTGCCAAATTGAATGTGAACGCAATGATTGGGAACCAGATGACACAGCAGGCGGTGCCACAAAACTCTAAGGCTAAGAGCTCAACATCAAATTGGAAATTATTGTTAATTGAAAATTGAAATTGAAACAGAAGTAGGGCGCAGTTCTACAGGCATTGGTCACAGTTAGAAAGTGTTGAAAAGTGAGTTTAAAGTTGAGAGAGTAGCTTAAAAGGTTAAGTGTTCAAAAAGAACTAGATCGATTACATAAAAGTAAAGCTAATTTAGGATTGATAGCCAAAGGTATATTTAAATTTGATTAAAACAAAAAAATAGAAATTGAAATTGAAACAACAAAATTTGAATAGATTTAAATTGAATGCAAACATATTAAATGCAAAAATATAATGAAACAATTAAATATTATATATTATATTCAATTTAAATTGAAAGAAAATAATATTAAAAATTGATTGAAATTTAATTAAAATTGAATTCGATTTTATAACTTATGGCAGACTTTAAAAAAAAATCTTGAATATAAAATCTTGAATCTTAAATGAGCTCAATTCACAACGAAATTCAATAGAAATTGTTGAACCAAATCGAATGCATTTGTCAACAACACAGAACTCACTTCAGCTGGGAACTTAATTAACGTTGAAACTTGAACTTGAAGCTGAGGCTGAAAATGGAGATGGAAATGGAGCTGGAAGTGCCTCCAAGAGCGGCACCTGCCAGCCAGATAAGCGTAGATAACTCGAAGCAGTTGCTGCTCACTGTAGAAAGTCAGTTGAAACAAAATACAGAAAAAAAAAAAAAACAGAAGAAGAAGAAGATTTTTACGATCTGCGATCTGAGAGCGCGTCATGAGCCGCTGCCTGCCTAGCTGTGGAGCCAAGTGAGCCAGTGTGCCTTTTTTATCCGACAGATGCATCTGATTAATGAATCTCTCAATGCTGCCACACACACACTCGCACACACACGCGCACACAGTGCGTAGCAATGTAATTAAGACCGAGCAACAAAACAGTTGAAAGAAAAAGTTGGTAAAAAAATCCAAATTTCACTTTTGCTTAAATAAGTGGTATACCCTGTAACTAATTAAACAGTGAATAAGCTGTAGTTTGGCAGTGGTTTTGAAGATATGGAGGGCAGGCCGCCAGTGATAAGGGTTATGGACTATATCAGTAGATATATCCATATAAGCGAGACTCCTTAGATTTAATGAACATTTTGTTTTGTTGAATTTCCATCGATAAATTGTCATATGTCAACACTATCGATAAATATCGATTGCTAAAGAAAGCCTATCAATACCTATACATCAAATTTGTTAGACTAACGCCCGCTTGTCGTACAGATCTTCCTACTCGTGTCTCAAGCATAATTCTCCACGAGGGTAGTTCTTATCGTTTGCCAAATCTCTCAGTTAAATGCAGCCGAGTCGCACAATTAGTTTTGGGCCTTGTAACACTCGTCGGGTTCTAGCCCCTCTGACTAATTGGTTTCACTAGCCAGTTAGAAGGTCTGTCGAGTTTGCGACTTTAACTTGACAAATTTTGCTGGTTGAGAGAACTTTTTTTGTTTTTCTTACCGTCCCGAAAGCATGTCAGGGCCATGCACAGAGCTAGCCCTGGCCAAACTTCTGCGGACCTTGTCAGTGGTCTGGGAAATAGCAACAATAAAACAAAAGCTTAACGCACTCTTCGAACAACGTATGAAATCTTAATTCGCATTCGCTTTAATCTTAACTCTCTTGAACTATTTCTCATCTCGTTAGTGCTAAACGTGGCCGCGGGCAAGGCGCCAATGCAGATTTCAACTGATGGCGCCGGTGCACCACAGAAGGCCATCGATGGCTCCACCTCCGCCTTCTTCACCCCGGAAACTTGTTCGCTAACCAAGCCGGAACGCTCGCCCTGGTGGTATGTCAATCTGCTGGAGCCATATATGGTGCAGTTGGTGCGTCTGGACTTTGGCAAATCCTGTTGCGGTAAGTTGTGCAAAAAAAAATATTAAATATATAAAAATAATAAAAAATTAAAACAAATATAAAAAAAAATAGGTAAACAAAATTTTTGAATTAAAAAAAATTAAATTTAAAAAAAAATTTTAATTTTAAAAAGTTGAAATAAAATCAATTTTTTTTTATACTAGAATTGGAAGACAAAAAAGAAAATTAAACTTTCAGTTAAAGACTGCTTTAGGCTTATTAAAGGCATCAGATAAAATATATATATAGGATTATATACCTCTTAGACCTAGCACTGCAAGAGAGAGAGTCAAGTCTCGACTCGAATAAACGTTAGGTCCGTTAGCTCGATTAGCTCAATTAGAGAATTCTAATTTGTATTCAAGGCGAAATTGAATCAACTTCAAGTAGAGCACAGTCAGATTGACTGCTCACTCAGCTGTCCGACTTCAGTTGGTTTTTGCAGCCAAATGGCGAACGCGGCACGAAGTGGCCTGACGGGTTCGCAGGTTCCACCAAAGGGTAGCCCCGAAAAACTCACGGCTAAGGCAAACAACTGTCACAGGTAGAGACTGAAAGAGAGAGCGAGCTAGCGAGAGAGAGAGAGGGACAGAGAGTGGCAGGGAGAAAGGGTAGACAAACAAGTCAGGCAAATGCTTTCACTTGGCTGCAACAAGTTGTGGCAGCCACAGTACAAAAAAAATGTGTTATGTGATTTTGCAGTGGCTCAGTGGTGCAGTGGTGCAGCGGGCAGGGCCTGGCTGTGACGTAGGGAGGGAAGTTGGGGAACATGCAAGCCCGAATGCAAGCCGAATATTTATGATTACTTTCACTGCGCACTGAACTTGGCTGACCCGCCACATGGTGCATGCCACACACTTGCCCATCTGATTGTGTCTTCTGCTCTGCTCTGCTCTTTACCACAGGCAACAAACCGGCTACGATTGTGGTACGCGTTGGCAACAATCGCCCAGACCTGGGCACGAATCCCATATGCAATCGTTTCACCGGCCTCCTCGAAGCCGGACAGCCGCTTTTCCTGCCCTGCAACCCGCCCATGCCAGGCGCCTTTGTCAGCGTGCATCTGGAGAACAACACACCGAATCCGCTGTCCATATGCGAGGCCTTCGTCTACACGGACCAGGCGCTACCCATCGAGCGTTGTCCCACGTTCCGGGATCAGCCACCAGGCGCCCTAGCCTCCTACAACGGCAAATGCTACATCTTCTACAATCGTCAGCCTTTGAATTTCCTTGATGCGCTATCCTTCTGTCGCTCGCGCGGCGGCACCCTGATCAGCGAGAGCAATCCGGCCCTGCAGGGCTTCATCAGCTGGGAGCTGTGGCGTCGTCATCGCAGCGACGTCAGCTCCCAGTATTGGATGGGCGCGGTGCGCGATGGCAGCGATCGCAGCAGCTGGAAGTGGGTCAACGGCGACGAGCTGACCGTCTCCTTCTGGAATCATCCGGGTGGCGACGAAGACTGCGCCCGTTTCGATGGCTCCAAGGGCTGGCTGTGGAGCGATACCAACTGCAATACTCTGCTCAACTTTATCTGCCAGCATCAGCCCAAGACTTGCGGCCGACCCGAACAGCCACCCAACTCGACGATGATTGCACTCAACGGCTATGAAGTGGGCGCCCAGATCAAATACAGCTGCGATGCGAACCATTTGCTTGTGGGACCAGCGACACGCACCTGCCTCGAGACTGGCTTCTACAACGAATTTCCACCTGTTTGCAAATGTAAGTAGCTTAGACTTTTGGACTAGAGAGACAAGAATTGTTCGACATCCGTTGTCCGATGTCGGATGCCAGATGTTAGATGTCCGATGTCTGACTTATTATGTCCGATGTCCGGTGTCCGATGTCCGGTGTCCGATGTCCGGTGTCCGATGTCCGATGTCTGACTTACTATATCCGATATCCGATGTCCAACGTTCGACGTCTAATATCTGGTGTCCGAATCCCGACGTCTGACATCCGATATCCTTTGCTTTTGCTGCTCACAAGTTGAGCTAGTTTAGTCGAGTATACCCGTTATATCCAATACCCTGTATACATCTAACATCTTTGGCTCTAACCCTTGCAGACATTGAATGCGGTCTCCCCGCCAGCATCGCGCATGGCTCGTATGGACTGCTCAATGGAACCGTCGGCTATCTCAGCCTGGTGAAATATGCCTGCGACGAGGGTTACGAGATGATTGGACGTGCGCTACTCACCTGTGACTTTGACGAGCGCTGGAACGGACCGCCGCCACGTTGCGAGAGTAAGTTCAAGCAAGGTGTAGCTTAAGACTCAACTAACCCTTACCTCCGTCTCCCTGTCTTCCTCTCTCCCTCTCAGTTGTCGAGTGCGATACGCTGCCCGGCAACTACTACAGCACGATCATTAGTGCGCCGAATGGCACCTACTATGGCTCCAAGGCGGAGATCAGCTGCCCGCCGGGCTATCGTATGGAGGGTCCGCGTGTGCTCAGCTGCCTGGCCACGGGTCAGTGGAGCAGCGCCCTACCGCGTTGCATCAAACTTGAGCCTTCCACCCTGGCCACGCCAGCTTCACCACCCTCGACGGTTGCCACTTCCGCACAGCCGCCGTTCAGGCCAAAGATCACAGCCAGCACGAGTCGCACGCCCGCCTATCGTCCCTCCATCAGCACCAGCAGCAGCAGTGCCACGCCCAGCACAGCCGCCAGCTATCCACACAGCACGCCCCAGGTGGAGATCAATGGCGAAGGTGGTGAGTAGAGCAGAACGAGAAGAATGAAGAGAGAGCGGCATCTAAGGTGCTTCTTGCCTCCACAGCCGACTCCGAAGAGGACATCGTCAATGTGCCTGTGCCTGGCACCGTGCGCGAAGAGTTTCCGCCTCGCCGTACCGTTCGACCCGTGCTCATACCCAAGAAGCCAAGCAGCACGCCACCCACTAGCTACAGCACCAGCAGCTCCAGCTCAAGCAGCAGCAGCACTCACCATGTGCCTGGACCCGTCTCCACCTACGCCCCGACGCCGGCGCGCACACGACCTACGCTGGAGACGACCACGCGCAATACACAGCAGATCATCCTCAATTCGCATCCACAGGACAATGAGATTGCGGATAGCGTCAACATTCGCCAGAATCAATCGCCCAATGTCAACATTCCGTTCGCCGTCGACAATCCCGATCGCAAGGAGACCAAAGAGGCCAAGCTCAATCTTGGTGCAATTGTGGCTTTGGGTGCTTTCGGCGGCTTCGTTTTCCTGGCTGCTGTCATCACGACGATCGTCATTCTGGTCAGAAGGTGAGTGCCAAGAATGCCCATTGAAACTTGATTGAAATTATAATGTGAACAGAAAAGTTTGTTGAAATTGAAGGAAAAATTCAATTGAAAGCAAAAATCGAAAGAGAAATAGAGTCGAACTGCAAAATCTAAAGTTCGAACATTCCTTTTGTGATTTCAAATTTTGAAATAGAATGTGAAATTGAATTAGAATTGAAGCTGCATATAAATATTGAAGAAAAAATTACAGGCATGTGTCAATTACATAAAATTCCAATTAAAAATAGAAATTGAATGCAGAAATTAAAAATTGAAATTGAATGCAGAAATTGAAAACAGAAATTGAGTGCAGTTCAACTTTTATTAGTTAGGAAATTAGTGCAATTGAAATTGAAAGCGAATTGAAGTTAAAATAATGATTTTACCACAAAAATTATATATATTTATATATTATATAATATATATATATATATTTATTTATTTATTTATTTATTGACAGTGAAATTGAAAGCAAAAATTTAAATTGAAATTTAAAATAATTTTTAGTAAAATTTTCTTTAAAAAAGAGAATTGTCTTCATTTAAAGTGGAAAAGAAATATTGAAATTGAAATCAAGATTTTCACTTAGAAGTTGGAGCTTAATGTGATAATTGAAATTGAAGTTGAGAATGAAAATGAAAATGAAGGCAAATATTCGATATTAAAATTATCAATTCAAATTCAAAGTAGTAATTGAAAGCTGAATTTATAGATCAAATTTAAAAATGAAATTAAAAAAAAAATTGAATTGAAATTGAATTATAAAACTGCAACTGGAATGTCGATATATATATCTGAAGAGATCTTGGGTCAATGAAAATATGCTAGTTGACTACAAGAGGCTCAACTAGGCTTAGTTTTTGATAGGCCTTACAGGACGAAGTTATCTTTAAGCAATACAGAGACTTTTAGGTTATACTTATATAAATTTTAAGTGCCCTTAAAAAAATATATATGAAACACACAAAAATTGACACCAAACTATATACCCCATTTCCAAACTGTATACCCTGTAATTGTAACTGCTTCCACTCCAGTGTTGTTTTCTCACAAACCTGAAATGCGATTTGTTGTTGTTGTCGTTGATGTTGATCTTGTTGTTATCTCCACCTACTACTACTGGCCTAGCTCTCTCTCTCTCTCTCTCTCTCATTCTCTGTCTCATCCAGATTTTATGCTCTCTCTCTTTCTCTCTCTCTCTCTCATTTGTATATCTCCCATAATTGTACATATTCAAAGGGAAGAGCAGAGCTTCCCCCTCTCTCTCGCTCTCTCTCTCTCTCAGCCCAGCACACACTTGCACCACACACTCACACTCACACACATTCACTCACACTCACACACATTCACTCACACTCACACTCACACATACATCGATACGCTTTCTCTTTCTTTTGTTGTACAACTCTCTTTTTTCGTTTTCGTTTTCGTTCTCTTCTGTCTCTTCGGCAAAAATCATTCGTCAGCACCCCGAACAGCAAACGGCGCCACCTAGCCAAACATTTTACCAATTACAATCAACACAACCACCACCATCACCACCAGCAGCAGCGGCACCATCAGCTCCAGCAGCAGCATCACCAGCAACCGCCGCAGTCGAGATCCCATCCGCACCACAAACGGCAGCAGCAGTCGCAGCCGCACCACCGTCCTGCACCACCCAATCGGTTGCCCAGCTATGCAACGGCCACGGCCACCAGCGCCACCAGCTATGCCTCTACAGCGCAGCTGACGCGCTGCAGCAGCAAGGGTGGTGCAGGGGGCGGTCTGCTCGGCGGCTATCACATGCGACTCTTTGGCGACGGCTATAACAGTATTAGCTCGAGCACACGCTGCGAGGGGGCACCGTCGCTGTGGTACAGCGTCCTCGCACTGCCTTTCGAGGATCAGAAGCTGGCGAGGCGAGAGCTTAGCACCTATGGGCGTGGCTATAGAGCGCGAGCGGGTCTCTTTAGCAGCAGTCACATGTGAGAGAGAGAGAGATAGATAAAACGAAAGAAAAACAACCTAAGAACACTGAGCAAAGGAAAACTAGCTCAAGCCAAAGAAAAAGTGAAATGAAATGGAAATGAAACGAAACGATGAGAAAGGAAACGAAACGATGTGAAATGAAGCAACCAAAACCGAAGACTACCTGCGAACCTAATGTGAACGTGTGCCAAAGACGAACTACAATCAATCAAAGCAATCAATCAATCAGTCAAAACAGTCAATCGAAACGAAACAGTGTTGCCTTCAATCAAACCGCAACACGGCCATATTAACACACAAATGTAAGCAGTCAACAACAACACACATACTCTCCACACAATATACAAAACACGCTCAATCAACAGGCTCAGTCAATCAATCAATCAATCAGTCAATCAAGCAAATTTACAACAATAGCAAAAATATTTGGACCTTTGGAAAGGAATGCTGTGGGGGCTGCCCGTTATTTGCTGTTATCAATCAATCAAACAATCAATCAAACAATTTATCTATCAATCAAACAATTTATCTATCAATCAATCAAACAATCAATCAATCTGTCTATCTACCGATCAACCTTCAATCATTCTATCAATCAATCTATTAATTAATCAATCAATCACTCAATCAATCAATCAATCAATCAATCAATTGTTCAGTCAATCAAGCTCAAGCTGTTGTCGGGCCACACTCACACATACACACACATACACCCATACACTCGCCTGTTCTATCTCTCTCTTTGTCTCTCTCTCCTTATATGTCTACCTCTCTCTTTCATTGCACGTTTGTACTGTTGTCTCTTTCCACACATTTGCATTGTTTACTTTGTTGTATGTTTTTTTGTATCTAATCTACTGCACACTCTCTTTCCCTCTCACTCTCTCTCTCTCTCTCTCTCTCTCTCTCTCTCTCTTTGTGTGTTATTTATTTCCTTGTCTGTTTTTGTGTAACTAACATCCTTTAGTTGTGTTCCTCGTAGCGCCCTTTCGCACTTGTCTCTCAGCTCTGAACGTTAACTAATCATATTATTTCCGTCTCTTTCTCGTTTTTCTTTGTCTTTCTCTCTCGCGCTCTTAGAAACCGCACTACACAGCATTATCGCCATCGCGCTTCGCCCGACTGCAATACGGTCGCCAGCTTCGATAGCTCCACCTCCGGCTCTCGCAATGGCCTCAATAGGTTTGTGACTTGTCCAAAGCTACTCTTAAAGCTCACAGCTAAAGCTTTTACTACCTGTCTCTCCCTCTCTTTAGATATTATCGCCAGGCGTGGGAGAACCTGCACGAATCCGCCTCAAAGAACAGCTCACACAATGCACTGCGCCGCAAGGAGACGCTCGATCCGCCCAGCATGACGCGCTCTCGCGACAATTTGCGCGACAATATGCAACGCTCCCGCGAGAACCTGGATAGGTAAGTGGACTGACGAGAGGATGACAAACAGATAGGCTGACTAGTCAGTTTATGCTAAGTTTTTCAAAGAAGTTGAGTTTGACTACATGTTTAAGTGCATGTCAAAGTACATGTCAAACTGAATGTCAAATTATTAAACTCCAAAGGTAGCTAAACTGCATGTTAAAGTAACAGCTAAACTGAATGTCAAAGTACATGTCAAACTGAATGTCAAAATGCATATGAACTGCATATTGAATTCCAATTTTGTAGCTACCACTAATCAACAGTAGGGACTAAGCTGCATGTTAAAGTGACTGTTAAAGTACATGTTAAAGTGCATGTTAAATTTCAATTCAAGAATTGAATCTTACTATTCAAAACAAATGATCGAAATTGCAATAAATGTAATCTTTATGTTAAACTGCATGTCAAAGTGCATGTCAAGTTCCAGACATCGACTCACGCCCCTTCAAAAAAAAAGACTAAATATAACTTTTGATTGATAGATGCGGCCGGGACAACTATGGCATGCGCGACAACTCGGAGATGGTCGTCTCGGACGTGTGCCTGAAGGGCGAGAAGAAGCGCCACCATCACCATCATCACAAGAGCAGCTCACGCAACGGCGACTATCGCGATAGGGATCAGTCCGCCGGTCGGCGCGAGCACCACAGACACAGCGGCGGTGGCGGCGCCGGCGGCGGTGGCGGACACTATTGACCAACCATGATCATCACCATCAGCGTGGAGGAGCAATAGAAGCGATCGCAACTATCGGAGCTATCGATAGCAATCGCAACAATCGAAGCGAACGGAGCCTGAACAAATTTCTATTAATATTATTTTTTTTTTGCTTGTAATTTTTTGTCGGATTTCGAATTGAGCTTTAGATTGTAGTTCAAATCTTTCTGTTTATAGCAAAAGAAAAAGGAAAAGAAAAAACAAAAAACAAAAAAAAAGAGAAGGAAGAGCAGAAGTGGAAGATGCATATTAGAGCCTAAGGAATTCTTGAAACTTTTGCAAAAGTCAATAGCTACTATATATATATACATATATATATATACATATATATATACTCGAATATACTATATATAATCCTAACTAGTTTTCGATTGAGTCCCCCCTCCCCCTCGTTTTTAGTTACAATTTTTTATGAATTAGTGGATACAACCAGAAGCGAAGGTAAACGAAGGCGAGGCAAGGCGAGGCGAGGCGTGGCGTGGCGCGGCGCGGTTTTTTATATAACTTAGTATTTAGTTGAAGAGCAGAGTAAGAAGAAGCACCGCAAATAACAAACCGAAATCAACCGATCCTTAGTCCACACAGAGCAGGAATTATGTGCAACTTGGTTTAGCCTAGGGCGCGACCGCACTTAGGCCAAATCGACTTGCGCATAGTCGCAACTTCTTACTTAGTTACGTAGCATACCCTATAGAGATACCCTCTAACCCAACCATAGCTCACAAATCACAAGTTGAATAAATGATATTGTAGTACGCGTGCCATTGAAGGCAACAGAAGCAAACGACAACAAAAAATATCCCACTAAAATATATTCGAAATCAATTAACATTTATCTCTGCACTTAGACTCAGACACACACACACACACATATACACATACACACATTTTCTTTATATAGTTTACTTTTTTCATATATGTAATTAACGTGTTTTGTTTTGAGTGTGTAAATCTTTTTTTTTTGGATTAGGCGAAAGATTTGTGTTTATTTTATATATTGAATGCAAAAGCCGCTGAGTATGCAATATTATTTGTATTTCGTGCATTATTTCCAATGTAAATAATAATAATTTATTTCATAAATAAAACAATGATCATTTTAACTAAATCAATTTTGTTTGTTTTTTATAAGTTTTAAGCTGCGCGCGCAAGCACGCCACCTATCGGCAAACAAGCAACATGTGCTCAGCTTCATTTATACACAATTTGAATTCGGCGCGTTAGCTCTCAAAACGCCATCTATTGTCAGAACAATTCACATATGGTTAGTGTGCTCTCACTTGAAGTTGGCTGCGCGCACTAAAGCGTGCGAACTATCGATAAATGAGTTTAGCCGACAGATGGCGCTGCAGAGCTTGCAACCCTGCTAGCACGCCATTTCTATGACAGCTATTGTCAAATTGACGTTTGCTTACTGCGTCTCTCTTTCGCTCTTTCTTCTTCGAGCGTTCGCCATACAAGATGGTGTGTAGAAACAAATTTTTCCACGTTCAAAGCCAAAATAAAATCGACAATTTCTTTAACCATCCGCGAATATTTTTTAATTAAAACCAAATACAATTTTGGCGCAATTTTCGTTGGATGTGTTTTTAATGAAATTATCAGATTGGCACAATTAATTACGAAGTTTAGGAACACAATAATACAGCTCCTCTTTGTTTACAGACGAAAGGTACCTCGAGTTTTGGTAAACGCCACAATAAGACGCACACTCTGTGCCGTCGTTGTGGCCGTTCCTCCTACCACATCCAGAAGTCCACTTGCGCCCAATGCGGTTATCCCGCAGCTAAGTTGCGTTCATGTAAGTGCACCCCACACACCGCCATTGCACATTGAACAAATACTAATTATTTGTAAATTTGATTAGACAACTGGTCCGTGAAGGCCAAGAGGAGGAAGACCACTGGCACTGGCCGCATGAGCCATCTGAAGGTTGTGCGTCGTCGCTTCCGCAACGGATTCCGTGAGGGCACCCAGGCTAAGCCCAAGAAGGCTCAGTCCGGCAAATAGGCGCATCGCAAATTCAACAAGCCGCAACCGCTCTAACGACAACAACAAATAGCAACAGCAGCATAAAAAAATCATGCTCCAACAGTCGCTTGGAGTAAATAAATTAACTTTTTTTTTTCATTAAGTGAAGATATTTGTGCTTATTTTTTTCTGTGGTTTCGTGTTTAAGAACAAAGTGTGGCAGGCTTAAAAACGCCGCAACAACAAGTGGCAAACAACTAAAAGACTATATAAATGCTAAATTTATTCGATTAGTTAATTATTCATATTGTTTTATTTTTTTTTTATTGTGAACTGCATTCGAATATCATGGCTGGCGTGTCTTTGTTCCAGTTGAATGCTTTGTTGTTGCGGCAGTTTTTTTCGCCGTTTTAGGTGGGGTGCAACCTTCTCTGGTTTACAGCTGCACTGGATTAGCAGTCAGAGTCTAAGGGCATGCAAGTTTTGACGTGTGTTGAATTGGAAAAATGTTTCAGCTAAAAACTGTTGTCGTCATGCCTGGCTTGTTTAAATTGGAGGCACGAGCACATTGCGGCGAATTTTGCTAGAATGCATACAAGCATGTTAGTGAAAAACGATTATGGTGCCTGCTCGCTCGCACTGCCTTTCCTTGGCTCACTCGATTCACAGCAACTAGGAAATCGTCGACTAGTGCTAAAGTAGCGCAGCACGATATTTGGCAACATTTAGCGTAGTGGAGCAAAAGCGAACAAACACAATACACAGCAGGAATACTGGCACCGAATTTTGTGGTTCTATGGTTGTTACTTTGTAGATGAAACAATTCAATTTTCTATATAGCGTTATGCTTACATATTTGATAAATACGCAAAACCCGCACTAAAAATTTACTATTTACTGTATACCACAATACTTAAATATAATTTACTGAATAAATCCAAAATCAAAAAATAATTCAACAGTTGTATGACTCTTGGATTGAACCAGATGATAATAGAACATGCTTTGTAATACTACATCATAAAATACATAAAATAATAAGTATATACTGGTGTAATATAATACATTCTTAGTCTAGTAGCACTTGTTTTTTCTGGAGATCTCATCTAAATCTATTGTAAATCCCCATAAGTGTATACCTTAGTGCGTTTTGTATAGTATCAGCTAGATTTCATAGATCAATCTGTATTTCCTTAGTATGGTGCCTTAGTAACTACCATTATTTCTAGAGCTTTTTTTCGTCTTCAGGTCAGTCGAACTCTGATGGTTGACTGACGTCTTGGAAGAGGCATAATTTCTATTAGTATAAACCTTCGAGTAGTTAATAACCATATGCAAATGCTGTAATGCTATAGACGATTATGGCTATTGTCAGAGGCAATAAGAACTACTACTGCCTGTCGTCAGAAGTAGTTCCTAGGTCTTCCATATAGTGTTTAAAGATAGGGTTGATACCGTTAATAATAATATAATTTCTCATATTATATAGGTAAGAAAGACTAGTTTTAGCGAAATTCCCACATTGATCCCAAACTCCGATTTACCTAATTCGCCAAAAAGTAGACTATATAAAATAAAACAAGTCGAATATAGTCAAAAGTACAGTATATGTACGTGCTCCACGATTTTATTTGAGTAGGAGAAACAAAAAAATAAAATAAAGCGCTTTCGACCTGGCTTACAATTAGTTATATCGTATGTATATATATAGACTTTATAGCAAAGCAGGATGATGAGAAAACAGTAATAAAAAAGCAGCGATCGGTTAATTTATGACTATGAAAGCAAAGAACAACAAGCTATTGCTATCTCTCTCTTTTCGGAATGACTAAAAGTACGATTTACAATGTATAAAGCGTTTCACTATGACTAAGGGTAGGGTAATCGGGCAGTGGGTGTATGCGCACAGGACATGGGCGGTATGTAGGGTGTACGGGTGTCGGCTTAGGCGAATTAAATACATTGCGACTAAATGCTAAGACAAATTTACAAAATACAAATACACACAGACAGCGGCAGCCGCAGCTGGCTAATCGGCATGCGGATGCGGAGGCGGTTGCGGATCTGTTTGCGGATGCTCCTGCGCGTGTAGGGTATCCGCTAGCTGGGTGGCAGTGCTGGGCGTCGTCGTCGGCGCCTTGGACTTGATCGCCGGGCTGGCGGGACGCTTGATGAGCAGTTTCTTGAGGTTCTGGAAGGGCGCATCGAAGAGCACCGTTAGCGCCACGGAGGCCAAGAAGATCGAGATAAATTCGTTGGTATCGAGCTGAAAGCAGGCAATGGGCGAATAGATTAGCTAATTTGTATTAGACAAGCTCTTTACCTATATGAAAAATATTTATATATATAAATATAAATATATATATTTTTTAATAATTTTAATATATAAATAATATATACAAAAAATTAAAAAAAAATAATTTAAAAATTTTTTAAATACATAATTTAAAAAAAAAATTTTTATATAATATATGTATAAATAATAAAAAAAAAAAAATATATACACAAAGGTACTCACAATAATCGAGACAAAGTTGTAATAGTGATGTATGTGACGCCTTCGTCCGACGTTGAAGAAGAAGACGGGGAATTGGGTGAGGTAAATGGCGTAGGACAGCTTCGTGGATACCTGAAAGCCGCGCCAGCTGAACAGTCTGGTTAGTTTATCTGCAATGGACAGGGTATTGTTTAGTCGAGCAAGTGGAGGGATTGCATTGCCATACACTCACTCTTGTAGCCATTGTGTGAGACGAAGACGATCCAGGAGAAGAACAGGCACCAGGCAATCGGCGCAAACGCTGCATAGATCGCCGCATGGGTGGAGTTGTACACGTAGCTAATATGCCCCATTGGAGCAGGTCCCAACAGGGAAGCGAGCACACAGACCGTCGCGGCCAGCCAGCCCAGGCGCAACTGCAGACGACTCAGCTGGGCGCCTTGGTACTTGCGCAGCGCATAGCCCAGCAGGATGCCCATGATGTAGACCGTCGAGCGGTGCGGGGGGAACGAGTACATGTAGTCGGCGGTACGGAACAGACGCTGAATGCTGAAGAGGGAACAGAGACAGGTCAATATCAGAGTATGAGAAGGGACTCATTATAAGGCATATACCCGCCTAGTGAAGCTGTGCAGGGTATTGGAAAGCAATGTAATTCCTACTCACTTGGTCCCGAAGTATATATAGTTGGAGAGCTGATTCACAATGGTCGTATAGTAGCGTGCCGCCGTGCCCACCATGCAGAGGAGCAGCAGGGCGAGAAGACCGCGACGTGGCCAGCGCCACAGGACGAAGATGAAAAGCGGCGCCACGGCGAACAGTTCCGTATCGATGCCCAGATGATGGGTGTGGGTGAGGCACATCTCGCTAAAGCCGAAATAGTTGTGAATGAAGAGCAGGTTGCGCCACCAATGCTGCTTGCAGATGTCCGCATGATGCCCCACCACCAGGTTCCACTGCGGACCGGAGCCCCACAGGGGCAGGACATAGGTGCAGAAGAGTATCAAGGCGGCCAGAGGCGGCACAATGCTGGAGAGGTAGATGAACGGGGTAAGAATTATAAAATATGAAAACAACCGGGAGTAGTCGACTGGCAAATACCCTGCAATGCAGAGAAGTCTACTCGGAGTTACCCTGTCTTTAAATTAATTCAATAGTCGACTGTGAAATACCCTGTCTGTAAATAAATTCAGAGCGCTCCCAACTAACCGCATCAGGCGACTGATGTACTCGTTCTTCAGGCGTATCGGCTGCTGCTTCATCAGACGTCCGAAGAGTGAATACGATGTCAACATGCCGCTGAAGAGTAGGAACGGATCCGTGTAGAGGGAGGCGGCGCGCCCGATGACCGTCCAGGGCTGACCCAGGCTCTCCGACATGGCCGTACGATTGTTGTACGGATTGAAGAACATGGCCATCGACTTGTGCGAGAAGATGAGCATCATGGCGTTCAGGAATCGAATGCCATGCACAGCCTCGATGTCACCCGGAGAACTGCGCGTGCTGAACAGCCAGCGCAGATTCTTGTCCAGCGAGAAGGCCGTGCACCAATCATCTACAGGGTGTACGGCGGCGTATATAGTATCTATGCAAATTTCAGGAGCTACTTGCTGCACTTACTCTGCTTGGGCTGCGTCTTGGTGCTGCGATCGTACACCGTGGAGAGCACGGCCACAGCCAGCACCAGCACAAAGAAGCGCACCGCCCAGGTGGTGTTGCGGTCCCAGGGCTGAGGATCGCGCACCTGGCACATCTGTGGCTCGACGCGAACATTGAACGTGATGCCCGTGGCGGCGGTCTGGTTGCGCAGGTACTCGGCCACGCTGTACTCAACGTCCCGATGTGTGCAGCCCGATGGTACGCAGATGCCCCAGTTGACCAATGAATAGCGAGGCACACGATGTCCAGGCTAAAAGTGGGCCAGAGAGAGAAAGAGAGAGGTATATAGTGTCATATTTGCATTTCGCTATTTTCCCGTTAAGTATTTTAAATTTAGCTATGAATATGCTAATCAGAGTGCAAGAGCGGGACAGCTATGTATATCGAGTATGAACTTCACAATGTCAAGTTTGTCGCCTAAGTCTCCAGCATTCGCTGCAAAACAGAAAAGAAAATTCTTTCCAACAAAATCAAAGCAAATCAGCAAATTAGCAATAGTAATAAAAAAAAAATAAATAGAAATCGCTATGAGGTTCATTGAACCTAAGCCGTTTGACTGCTGACTGATTAGCATATTATGCCAATCAGCTTTTTCTCCACTCTTTTCTATTTTGCTCTTTTATGGCGAAATCAAATTGAATATTTTGCTTTGATCGCATTTTTCGCCAAGTTCAATGTCGGCGCACCGCATAGAAGGCGCCATCTATGCGAAATTGTGTGAACGAAAGTGCAGCTAACTTTCTTGAGGTAATTTCTAGCGCTAAATGACGCCGCACCTAAGCAGAAACACTTATGTACATACATATATATGCATGTATGTACATGCATATATATATATATATATATATATATATATATATATATATTTATGTATGTATATGTGTGTGTGCTTATACACGCCATTTATGTCTTTAATCCAATTGCAATCGCAGTCACGTGCTTAGCGCGCCATTTCGAGTGCATAAAGCGAGCAATTGGCCAACGAACTTGAGCGCTGCACATAAAAGGCATAAAATATATTTATAAGTACTTATATAAACCTAGGTTAAGCTCCAGATAAGCTGGGGAATTCTGTAAATGACAGCCATGTTATTATTTAATTAAAATGAGCGCGCGACATCACAAATGTATATCGCTGCCACTCGCTCAACTGCCTGGCATTTGCATGTACATACATATGTACATATGTATGTATGTGCATATTTGCAAATCCCTCCCGCTCGGTCTACTTACGTCATTGAATTCGCTGCGGAAGGGCCCGTGCGATTGAAGCAGCTTGAAGAACGCCTGCAGTCGCTTCGATTTGTGTGGCAACACTGGCTGGGCATAGGCCAAGCAGTATTGGCCGCGCAGCGGCGAATTCGCTGCGCTGCCATCGGTGCCGTCATCAAACGCCTGCTGTATGCCCAGGCACTGATCGAAGTCGCCCGGCTGATTGATGTTGCCATTGAGTATGCCCGAGTTCAATTTGCCGCTAGCATCGTGCACTGCAAGAAATAGCTTATTAGTAACAATAACAACAACAACAATAACAACAGCAGAAGCAGCAACAACAAAAGCTGCGACCTTGACTGTGATTTCAATGAGAGCGCGCCGCGCGCTTCGCGTTCTGATTAGAGATGGACAGCAACACGCACGAGCCGCGCACGCACGCTTAGAGATAATGCCAATGTAATAATTATATAATAATTATATGTTTGTATAATTCAAATAATTTTAACGATATTCATATATGAATGTTGATTGAGCATCAATATTATTATGTATAGAATTTAAATAATTTTTGTATTATTTTCCTGTAACGATCATTCGTGCTTTTCACGTGTCACGCGCTCAGCTCTAGTTCTAAGCAGCCAGCTGCTTACAGTTTGGGGCCAAGTTCGCACAGTCTTTGTTGTTGCTATTATGTTGCAGTTGTTGTTGATGCTGCTACTGCAATTTGCTGCAGTTGGCTTAAATTCAGCTGTTGCTTTGTGGCATTGGGGCGGCTGTCGCTGCTTGATTCGCGCAAATGTGGGTAAAGTTCGACGCTTGACCTTCACTTTAGCCGCACGACACACACACACACGCATGCACATGCACATGCACATGCATGTGTCTGTGTGTTTGCAATTTCAGAAGTTGATTATTTGATTCATTTGACTTTGCACTCTTTCAATTCATGTCGGCGCGTCTGCGACTCTCGCCAGCCTCTTGGCCCGGTTGGCAATGACTCGAATTCTGAATCGACACACACACATACACACGCATTCACATTGCACTCGGATACTCACTTTTCAAGGCCCATAGATCAAAATTGTTTAACGCCTTCAAATAGCGTCGCATGTGGGCGCGACACAGGGGCGAGGCATTCGGATTACGACCGGCATCAAAAGGCTGTGAGATGGCCAAGAAGCGTTTGCCAATGTTGTACAAATAAACTGTAAATATATATAGATAAAGAAATAAAATAAATTTAACAGCAATTTAAACTTGCAAATTTGTAGTCTAATTTGAGCTGAGGCCCTCTAGCGGCAGGCAATGTAACTTGCTGCAAATTCGTGGCGTTGCCAGTCTTATGACAGCGCGGAGTTCAAATTTGAATTTAAAAACCATATGGTCATATGTTATAGAAGTAAGATTTATTTATTTGTATGATTTTCGTATATGCGTTACGCTTAGTTCATTGATAAATTGATTGATTGATCGTTGGCAGCGGTTTTGGCCAAAGCGACGCGTGCCCGCAAACAGGAAGCCAACTGATGTCAGCCGCAGTTGGCAACGCGACGCACACTCGCTGCAGGCCAACAGCTGTTGACTGCATAGAAATTGTTGCTAATGAGGCGCCACGAATTTTGGTTGCCAGTAAACTTCTTCTTCTATTTCTGATTTGTTGCTAGCGGCTGCCTTTATTAATTTTGTGTATTTTTCTTTATTATTTTTATGTCTATGGCAGCGCGTGCGTGCCAGCACTTAACAGAGACCCCAGCCCAATTTCTATTCCATTTCGATTTCGAATTCGAATTCGAATTCGCCTCGATCTCGATCAGCATGCAGTACGCAATTATTGAGCTTTGTTCTTATTAGCATTATCATTATCATTGTGAAACTGTCCCTGCTGTTGCTGATTCTTCTTCTTCTGCTGCTGCTTCTCATTCAGTTTTATGCTCTAAGCTTAAAATCTTCAGCCAGCGGCTCATTTGCCATTCCGTGCGAGTCGCTTCGACAAATCTGTCGCCTGCATCCGTCTTGGGGCTGTCGATGTCGGCTAGGCGAGGCGTGGCAGGTGGCAGATTGGCGTTGACGTTTCTGTTCAACTGGGCAGTCCCCAAACAGTGAAAATGCGTCAGACACGCGACGACAGGCGAAGACTGCGGAATCTTATTTAGCCCCTGTCGTCATATTCTATATGCATATATGCGATAATCCGCAATGGAATCTAAAATAGCAGCTGTGCGACATGCGGCCGGACGGGCAGACGATCAATAAACGGGTGTATACGACTGCAATATGCCCTTTCCGATAGGCAAAACTGGAGAGAGTTGTGAAAATCGAACTGCTTTTAGTTATCGATAAATATATATTTTATATAAGAAATAAAATGTATCGAATTTCTGTAATCTTTTTGCACTTAAATATTGTTCAACAAATGATTGTCAAACTGTAACAATGATCGATATCTATATATATTTAGATTTTTAATTTATTTTTGTTTGATTTTTATTTTCCTTAAATTTTGTATGTCAATGTTTTCAAGATCTTGCACTCGGCAAAATGTGAGCGGGGTATACAATATATACTATACAATATATACATTTCTCTAATCAAACCCGACAATATACATATATATATATACATATACATATACCTATAGACAAGGAAGAATTGAGCATTCTATGGCCAGTCGGTACTCGTAAATCTTTAGTTTGGGCTAACCAAGCGATGTGCCTCGCATGACAAATGCGATCGCGGCGATAGCTTTTTCTGCTCTTTCCATCTTCTTCTTCTAACGTCTAGTCAATTGAAAATTCAGGCGAAATAAAAGTACTTAAAGAATTGCAAATGAGCTGAGCATAGCTGAGCTTGCGTAAGCCAACATAGATCGATTATTATCGATGGATTATTATGATTTTTATGATTCTATTACATTTGAATAGTAATTACATGTATATATATATATATATCTTATAGCTATCCATTCTTAATTTAGGACAAAGCTTAAAATTTAGTCGCACTCTCTCTTTCTCTATGTGTTATTATCTCTCTCTCTCTCTCTCTCTCTCTCTCTCTTTAATTTTTTTTTGTTTTGATTAGCATCTCTTTACTCTCACATTTATTGATTTATGATACAATAATTGCAAGTTTTTTTTTTAGAATTGAAGTCAACTGATCATGGCTGCGCATTTTTGTTTGTTTATCGATCTTCGACTTATCGAACGAATGAATTTTGTTTTCTTTTCTGTGTTCTTGTGTTTTTGTTATTCTAGCTGCCAATTAGCATTACGCCCAAGTAGTGTGTCAGATTTCTGCAGAATATTTGCTAAAGAAATTGACAGAGCCGTTTATATACCCTGTAAATGCCTGCAAATGGGTAGATGAAGTGCTGCATGTGAGTAGATTAGAAAATTAATAATATCTATAGATATATAAAATGCAGTCAAAATTTCGTATGTAGATCAAGTAATACTATAATAATCAATACAAACGAGATTTATTCACAATTTTCTTGTTAAACACAAATTTGATATACCAGGTATACTCTAGCCAAGCAGTATTCGATTTGTGATTGCAACTGTTACGATATCCGTTCACTTTGATTGCGCATTCTGAGTACTCTATTTGCACTATCTAAACGGTGATTGATATGGCTAATAATTGTTGCAGTTGATGAGCTTCTGTTGAGTGTTGAGTAACCATTCTGCCACATCATCATTGCCGTCATCATCATGAATGAAATCGTAATCGTCATCGTAAACCATAATCAAAGTACTCTTGAGGCTTTATGGCCCGATGCCTGGGCATGCGAATCGAGCAACTAGTTTGCTGACCAAAAAAAAAAAAGCCCAAAGTCATGATGGCAATTGCGAGGCTGAGCGACTAGCTGGCTGGCCGGCTGGCTGGCTGGCTGGCTGGCTGGCTGGCTGGCTGGCTGGCTGGCAATACATATGTAATGTTTGTCCAGTGTTGTTTAACGCCAAGCAGACCAAACGCTGTTTGCCTACAATTAGTAAACATTTGTCAACAGTTGCGCATTGAAGTTCGCGTTAAAAATGTTACAAGCGTTTGCTCTTTCAATCTAGTGTTGATTAACGCCCAAAGAGCAAACAGTGTTTGCAAATGTATTATGCAGGGCGTGAAATGAGAATTGGGCTATATTTATTATGTATATATTTATGCATAGAGAGAGAGAGAGAGAGAGAGAGAGACGGATAGATAGAATAAGAATTTGATATTTTAGTCTAGTGTTGATAAACATCAATTATTTGACATGAGAGAGAGTTTCACTCTCTACCTACATAGAAAGAGATATTGAAGCTGACTTTAACCTTTCGATTCAGTGTTGGTTAACGCCTTAAGAAGATCATTTCTTCATTATCCAAGAGTTTGGTCGCATATATATCTCGGGGATATATAGACAACTAGATGACAAGAATAAACTAAAATCAATTTCGATTTTTTTTCCACTGCGTTTATTTGACTTTAGAGTTAACAGCAAGGCTGAACCTTTTAGCAAGAATTCAGAGGCAACAATTGAAATTGAGTGAGTCGAGGCTGGAGAGACCCAGCCAATTGGAGATGCTAAGTGAGTGGAGCACCGTGACGCATCGAGCCGGAAGTTGAGGCCAAACAATTGGCTCGGCCTACGTGCAACTAGTTTACATCAGCATTTTATCACATTTGTGCCCTTTATCATAAAAGCCAAATCATCTTATTGACAATCGTATGTGAGCTGCCCCCACAAAGATATTAAATATGAAAAATATGATTTTTGTTTGTAAATCAAAGACTTTAATAGCTAGAGCCCTGAAAACTGGTATGTAAACACACAAGTATCTAATAAGCAGTGTTTGCAAATGTATTATGCAGGGCGTGAAATGAGAATTGGGCTATATTTATTATGTATATATTTATGCATAGAGAGAGAGAGAGAGAGAGAGAGAGACGGATAGATAGAATAAGAATTTGATATTTTAGTCTAGTGTTGATAAACATCAATTATTTGACATGAGAGAGAGTTTCACTCTCTACCTACATAGAAAGAGATATTGAAGCTGACTTTAACCTTTCGATTCAGTGTTGGTTAACGCCTTAAGAAGATCATTTCTTCATTATCCAAGAGTTTGGTCGCATATATATCTCGGGGATATATAGACAACTAGATGACAAGAATAAACTAAAATCAATTTCGATTTTTTTTCCACTGCGTTTATTTGACTTTAGAGTTAACAGCAAGGCTGAACCTTTTAGCAAGAATTCAGAGGCAACAATTGAAATTGAGTGAGTCGAGGCTGGAGAGACCCAGCCAATTGGAGATGCTAAGTGAGTGGAGCACCGTGACGCATCGAGCCGGAAGTTGAGGCCAAACAATTGGCTCGGCCTACGTGCAACTAGTTTACATCAGCATTTTATCACATTTGTGCCCTTTATCATAAAAGCCAAATCATCTTATTGACAATCGTATGTGAGCTGCCCCCACAAAGATATTAAATATGAAAAATATGATTTTTGTTTGTAAATCAAAGACTTTAATAGCTAGAGCCCTGAAAACTGGTATGTAAACACACAAGTATCTAATAAGCATATCATTTAATCATGCCGTATATGTATAACCATTTTGATATAGTTATCATAAAGAAGAGAATAATTAATATGTTTTTTATCAAGACGCAGTTTTCCCAACACTTGAAGACTTGATTCGTTGAGGCGTTGAAGTTTGGTATGCAAGCACTTAAGAGCCTTAGTTATATGAAAATCAATCTATTTCTAATATGTACAATATATGAATGTAGAAATTTACAAAACTTGGATAAACCCCACTATAACTCAGAAGCTACCATAGCTAGCAGCTTGAAATTTGGTATGCATATTTTTGAATATCATATGAGTATGTAAATAAATACTCTCTCCATATGCACAAACCTATATCAGCAATTCGGTAAAGAAACTCTCAAAATATGAACTTGTGAAATAGGTGCAAGAATTTCGACGCATTACGACCTAAAAACCGAGCGATTGGCTGAGTTCTCAAGAATTGAACTTGACGATGGCTGCATTTAGGCTAACTCCGATTCGTATAGCCGACTCGCTGTTATTGGGCTGTGGGCGGCTCTTGTTCAAGGGTTCGATTTGATCACGTACAGCTGACCCTGGAGGTCTTTGTGACCATTAAACTTGGTTGATGGCGGACGTGTGAGCTCTGTGCGGTGTCAAAGACAAAGAGTTGTCTCTCAGTCACTCTTTCCATATATCTATCTCTCTCTTTCTATACATACATATGCATATATATATATATATGTACATATATATACATATATATAATCGAGCAATTGATTTTGTTTGACGCACGCGCAACTTTTATGCAACATTTGCGTTGTGCAAAAGTACGCCAAGGGACAGCCGAGCTCCGCGGGTATCTTTGTCCACTTCAAGTCTTCCTCTCTCTTTCTACCCCTCTCCCCCTGACATTTACAGCTACAAATGACAATTGTAATTGAAATCGAATCGCACACTTCGCTTGCGGCGCGACGTGGGTGGCGTGAGAAAGTCTCAATTGGAAATCACCTTTAGCCATACGAAATATGTTTTTTGTGATTATACAAAACAAAAAAAAAAAAAAGTGACAAATGCTGTACGTCAAGCTACCCTGGAATTAGTCATAAGTGGAAGGTAGTCAAGCTCTATAAAAATTATCTTATATATCATAGATATCTTCCTATTTTCAATTCAAGTCTTATACACAATTTGCATAATATGATATCACTTATTGTTGACAAAAAACAAAAAAAAAAAAAACCCACATATCAAATTCACAAGGTATAACAATGATATTTCCGGAGTTACTTGGGACTGTCGGAAATTTTAGAAAATTTTCTAAACTTTCTCTGCCAGAAGTCCATAAAAACCGACTTACAAAAAAAAGTTTAGAATTAAAAAAAAAAAATGATTTTTTCTATAATATTATTATAGATATATTATAGAAATTTCTACCTAAAAAATGTGTCAATTTCCCTGCTTACACTTGTGCCTCCCTTACAGCTTGCCCTGATTTACTTACCGCGCTCGTCCTCCTCCGACTGATCCTGCTCTTCCTGGCGCTTGTCGCTCAGCTGCCTCAGCGTGTAGTTGCTGATCGGGTGATGATGCAGCTCACTGAGATTGCCCGCAGCGAGTGCATCGTGCAGCACGTCCAGCACAGTTGTTGTTGTGGCGCTGTTGCTGGCCGTTGTTGTTGTTGTTGCCGCATTGGCATCATCCGCAAACAGCTTGAGACTGTAGTTGACCTTATCCTCGAAGATGGAGGCAATGTGCGTCTCAACGGGATCAGTATCGCCGGCCACCGCCAGCAGATTTTCGCCCAAATTGCAATTATCCTTTAGATTGCATGTGGGATGGGTAACTGCAGCGGCAGCGCCACCTAGCGCCCAGCTTGTGCTCAGGCAGCTGCAGAGCAGCGCCAGCAGTGTCAGCATTTGGCAGCGCATCCCAGCAGGAAACGAGGCACCGAATAGAGCGCTGCAAATGGATTCCTTGCGCATGCAATCAGCCAATCAGCTGCACATAACACAAAAATAATTCTCAAAAAAAAAAAAGAAACAAAAATAAAATTCAATCGAACACACGCGGCGAAAAATTATAGATTAGCAAAACACAAATTTGTTTAGCTTAATTTTTTTTTTTTTATTTGTAATTTTTATTTAATTATTTATAGTTTTGTTCGTTCGAAGCGGCGCGGGAGTTTTGGTTGCTGCTGTTTGCCAGCGACTAATTCAGCGACCGCCAAGACCTAACATTCAACGTCAACTGATTGTCCAAGTGCCGCGAAGCGTACGAAGACCGCTCAGCCAAGCGCTTTCGGCGGCTCAACAGGTGACTCTGTGTGTGTATGTGTGTATCGCTCTCCATCTCTCTCTCTCTCTCTCTCTCTCTCTCCCTCTATCTGTCTCTGTCTGTGTGTATTCGCGTTGGTCTTTTTTAGCCGCAGACCGAAAAACATTTCAAAACCAAATGCAAACCGAATTTTGAGCGACTGCACATCTCGTCAAGAATCGTCGTCGATTGCATTGTGTTTCGTGACGCGAATGCGAAATTCGTTTGCTTTTTGTTTATTTTAGTTGAAGCTTCCCCAACTACCCAACTGCCCAGCAACAGGCCAACCAACTGGCAGCCCCACCATCCCCTGCTCAATGCAACTTTGCATTGATCTCGCTTAATTCTCACAGATCGAGCAATGATAATGTCCCAGCTATTTATACTTTATACTTGATATTCTTATATATATGCAATACAATCATGGGAGTTTTTCCTTCTTTCTGTATAGAATGCATACGGGAGCATGTTGAGCATAGTTGTCTATAATACTAACTCAGTTTAGACAAATTTGATTACGATTTATTTATTGAATATATATATAACATAATTCAAATGATTTCTCTATATCTCTAGACTTAATCTTTATTTAATATAATCAATATTAGCCTACATTTTAGACCCCATTTAACATTTCCCAAACACCAAACAGTTAGAAATTAAAAAAATAAAGAAACAGAATAAAATTCCATTTGAATTTCTATAAAAACATCGACAAATCTAGCAAAAATCTAGCAAAGCTCAATCATATGATCGTATGTCCCAGATCTAGCCCACCTGTGTCGCGTTTTCTTGTTGCCGAAACTGAAAAAGCCCATGAAAGTCCGACGATTGAGGAGCTAACGGCGGCAACAAAGGAGAAGCTGAAAAAATTATTTATTGCATATAGATACTGACATAGAAATTTATAGAGGTATTCATATAGGTATTCATATAGATACTCTTATAGATATTCATATAGATATTCATATAGATACTCATATAGATAATCATATAGATATTCATATAGGTATTCATATAGATACTCATATAGATACTCTTATAGATATTCATATAGGTATTCATATAGGTATTCATATAGATACTCACATAGATATTCTTATAGGTATTCCAATAGATATTCATATAGGTATTCACATATCAGATAGATCCTATAGCTAAGCTTCAACTCTTTATGCTGATCGAGTATTATATAATCTCTATCAAAATATATCAAACTGAGAAATTCTTAAATAAATAGCTTAGCTCAGAGTTTCCTTCAGACTAGTTGGACTAATCGAGCCAAAGTAATTTTGTATAAATTATAGTTTAATTCTTTATTGCCGATCGATTGATATTGAGGTTTACGACGCCTAATAGAGCTCTATTTATATTATTAGTCTAATGTGTGGTTGCCACAGAGCAGCTGAAACGCAAGCCAATCTGCATTTAGGCCAACTAGAAGCGAACAGCTAATTGGAGTTGGGAGAATTGGTTCAGTTGAGGCGATCGAGTTGTCAGACATTGGGTCTCCCCAAGCGTTGATAAGCGATTTGGCAATTGCTTGGCTTGGCTTGTCTTGGCCTGGCTTGGCTTGGCTTGACTCGCTCAACTAGCAAAATGCCTACAAATAATTATAGCCAAGATATTGGCCAACGCCAACTCGTTTTTTCGTTTCTGTGTCTTTTTTTACGACGCCTACGTAGAAGTAGAAAAAACTCCAAGTTCCAATCGAGAAGAGCAAGAGGAAACATTTAATCAGCTAAACTTGAATACCCTAACAAAAGTGGGTAGAGCATATAGAACTGGAAAGTTCTCTGGAATCATTATGTATTGTGAAATAAGTTTTCTTGACGTATATTCGATCATAGTGTAAGGAATTTATCAACCTTCACCAACTTCAACCAGCCACCTCGCACTCTAGCCCAAGTCTCGCATGACCCATACAGACGACCATAAGCGATATGCTCATGGTCTAGGGTATAAGCGATCTGAGAGAGAATCGTTCAATGTTTGTCTCTGAATGTTGTTTACCTATGTTTTTGTTGCTTGCTCTGCGGGATGACGTTGCGGCTAAGCTAAGCCTAATTAGGCTTGGACAACGGGTAAAGATTTTGCAGCTCGTAAATTGGCCAAGTGAAGAAGAAGACGAAGAAGTAGAAGAAGTCGACGAAGTAGAAGAAGTAGCAGCAGCAGTAGAAGTGACAGTTGGCAGGTGGCAAGTGACTCGTCACTTGTGCTCAATGAAATCACAGAAGTAAGAGTGGTCTAGGTGAACTGAGAGAGATAGGAGAGCACGACTAGCAGATGCCCTGTAAATACAATTTTTTGTGTAGGTAGATGAATATACATATATAGAGCTAATATACTCTCTATCTAATTCATCATATGATTTCTGAGATAATATACAAATTTAAGCATCAACTTTGCAATCGATAGGTATCGATATCAGTTATTAAATATCAAATATCGAAATCAATATTAAAAAATTGACAACTATAAATTATGAATTAAAAAAAAAAGGAATAAAAAATTAATATTTCAAAATCGATAATTATCGATATTTGATGAATAATGAAAAAATCGAATGATAACTAGCAGTACGACTACTAGACATAGCTCAGCTCTAACCACGATTTTAGCTTTCCTTAAAGATGACTTCTGTGTCTCTCTATAATTTCGTATCCATCTTACATGCCACATTACAGGGTATACAAATACTCATAGCATTAATTAAACAATAAACTGACGCAAATCCATTGAAAGTGAGCCTCTGGTTGCCAATATCAAATTACTCAAGCGCCTGCCAACAACAATTTGCAGCTCGCTTGGCCATAAAACGTAAAATACAACAATAAATACCCTGTTGCTGGCCAGCTTGCGACAAGCCAAATTGCAAACGGAACCAGCAACCGCCAAGCCAAGTCGAGCCAAGCGCCAAGCGCCAAGTCTAGCCAAAACATTCTCTTTCTGACTGCGAATTGGGCCGCAAGAAGGAATGTGGCAATTCCACGCTCCGAACACTGAACGAGTTTTTCTTTTCGGTTCCGCGGAACCAGCGACTCATTAGCTGCAGTCGAGGCGCCTGAGTGGGGAGGACGGTGCTTGGTCGCTGTGCTCAACATGTTGCACACACTTTTCAAGTGGCAAGCAGCAAGCGGCAACAGCCAACGTCCAGTGAATGCAACTGCAACAGCGACTTGATTTAGTTGCGGCCACGTTTGTTGCCAAAGCGGAGCCAGATAGCCGCCCCTCTCAACCACCCCCTCGTTGCCTTGCTAGCCTCCCCTCTTTTTAAGCTTCTTAAGTTGCCCCTGGGGCTGCGTATTTACAGCTTAAATACACTAACAGTGGGAGGAACCATTTGACTTCGTTTCGGGCTCTTTTCCAATCACAATTCTGAAAAATTCTTCTAAAAATCATTAATAAATGAAAATATTTAAAACATGCTAAAATTTGTTTTTAATATTTTAAATTCTTTTTTAATTTTATTTTATTGAAATTTTTATAACTTTGTAAAAAAAATTTTTTTCAACCCAAAAAAAAATTATAAAACCAAAAACTTGTTCTTTTAATTTCAAAGAAAATAAAAAAAAAAATTTTTTTTTGAATTGTATTAAAAATTAAAAAAAAAATTTTTTTTAATTTTATTTAAATTTTTTATTTTAATATTTTGGAGATTGGAACAGAACTATATGAACTACAATTCTTTGTATGCCCATATACCCGTTAAAAGACTAATCGAGACAAAGGGTATTCAATATTCTGCTAAAGCGATTCTATCTTGCAGTTCATGTTTGTTTTTTCTCATTTTCTTTTTGGCTGTTAGGCAAGCTGCTATTGCCAATTGAAAGATTTGTTGTTGGCGGTAGTTTGTGGCAATTTGCAGTTTTCGGAACTGTCTTTTAAGTTTATGCAATTGGCCAAAGCGTGTCGCGTGCTTTTCCTCAACTGCAAATCTTCAGCACATCAGACGGGGCAGCTTACGCACTTCACGACCACGCCCCTTAGCTAATTAGAGATGTTGCATAACAGCCTGGCAAGCTGTGGATATGTATGACCAATGGATGACCTGTAGTCTAAGGATTGATTATCTATGGAATGATACTTGATAACTGAAACAATTTAGTACTATAAAAAATAACTTTTTTATACAAAATGGCATTGATGTAACTTTAAATTAAAATGAGAAAAAAATTAATAATTCAAATCAGTTGTATTTTATTGCAATTTCGTTTGCTATTGCTCTTATTGGGTCTGCTTTAGATCTATAGTTCATGGGCATCCGCACTGCTTACATCTTATTATACATATATATATATATATATATATATATATATATATATATATATATATAATTAATATATAATTATATTCTATTTTATATATTTTAGTAATAATAATATATTTATATATTACTAATTTTATTCTTAAGCTTATCTAGCCAACACTCAAATAAGGTTACAAAATATCGCACTGCAGTGACATTTTCCAGTTAGATCAATAGATCAGTTAGTGGTATATAAACATGCATACATATATCACATTTTGACAACGTTGTTTGGCTTTTTTACGGCGTTCACAGAAATACATTTTACAGCTCGTTGTAGCCCAAATAGACCAAAACAAATTTAAGTGTTAAACTGTTTGCCTACAAGACCACAAAGTTCCCCTTGCTTGCAGCTCCCCTTCCCCTCCTATCTTTGTCAAATGCATTTGTATTTATTGTGATCGCTGTAAAGGGCTCACCATTTGCAATCGCATTTGCTTTTCACGTTAAAAACCTATTGACCAAAAGCCGCAGCGTGACCTGGCGCAAAAAAAACTTATATAGTTTTGCAGACAAAACATTTGTTTGTTTACTGTGTATACCCTGTAAATTTGGTACATTTTTTGAGATCTCAGGAATTGTTGTACTAAGAATTGAAAATGATCTTAGTGAAAGAAAAAACTTGTCATGTCACAAGTATTTTAATTCTCAAATTTTACTCAGCCTTTTCAGAGACATTCATAAACGTTTCCCTATATGCGCTCAAGCTAAAATTTATATTTAAATGTTATATTTGAAAAAATATTAATTAAAATTTTCAATTTCATAAAACTTAAATTTAGATGACGGAAGACAGTTTTTATGATGTCATTTGGTAATCCTAACATAATCCTAGGCTTTACAAAAAAGTTATGAGTAAAATTTAGTGTCTAGGCCGCATCGGGTTTGATGACGGCCTGTCGACATCCATTGCAAAACTGACAAAATAAGGCGTTCGAAATGCATTCGAACTGCAAGCCAAGTGCCAATAGCCGAAAACACAGAACTTTCGAAACACGTCGAGACGTGGCGACAACGGCTTGCAGTCGTGGGAAACCAGACGGGGAAGCGGGTGGGGAGGGTGGTGGCCGAGGGGACTGGCGTGTTGTGTGGCATGTGGTGGGATTTGCCCGCCCAGCTGTCTGATAATGGATGCACAGGTGGTCAGTCAGCCAGCCAGCCAGCTAGCCAGCCAGTCAGCAAGTTGCTCGCTTAAGTCTTTTGCCGTAAAGTTGCTCGCTTAAGTCTTTTGTTTTGTTTTGCTTTTCTTATTTGGTTTTGTTTTTCTTTCGTTATATTTTTTTTCTTCTTTTTGGAAAACCGAAAGTGTAGCGCGCCACCGTTCGCGTCTGCCTGCAATTTATGCATTGATACATTTGATATGCACATTTGGTATTTTTTTCGATATATCTTGCAACGACCTTGGCAATTGTTCAGCCATTTATAATAGTCGCGTCTGCAATGATTCGTATCTGGAATTTTAAATAGCTCCCCTACTCCCATTTGTTGCTGTTCAGTTGTTAGTGTCGATTGTCCAAGTCGTGTTATACGCTTTATGGAACATCTGGTTGGGTCTTTGAAGGGCATTACGACTGCTCCAACTCGATTCACGCCAATCAAGCGCCCAGTTAAATCTCGAGCTCTGGTGACGTCATAATTGGGCATTGTCTTAATTTTAGCTCTTTGTTCAATTATCAACTCACATGCAGTAATACCTAATTCGCGGGTAATGCCGCACTTCAAATTCAAATACAAATCTAAATTGCGCAGCGCAATTAACTAACTAACTGAAAACAAAATCAAGCAGCTCTTAAACAGTATCCAGAATTTTAATTTTGTTTTCTTAATAGTTTGTGTGCATTGCCACGACGAAGTTAATTATATGTGTATAAGGGGGTACACTTGTAACGCCAATCCGAAACAACAAGGTTTTTGAGAGCCAATAAAACGATGTTAAAGACGATATAATGAATACAGTAATACTGTTATACTGAGATATATGTACATATGTACATATATATATTGATGAACTTTTATACTGTTATACTATTATATTGTTATACTATTATACTGTTATACTATTATATTGTTATACTGTTATACTGTTCTCCTATTATATTGTTATACTGTTTTACTGTTATATTGTTATATTGTTATACTGTTCCGCTCTTAAACAGTTATACAGTTATACTATTATACTGCTCGTCTATTTTACTATCTAGTATAAACGCTGCATTTATATTCTCTAAATAATAAACAAATTGGAAGTGCTATATATGTATTTGGTTGATATTTGCCAGTTCCGAGTGCAAATGCCAAATGCCAGTTTTTAGCAGCTTGCTTAAGCTTTAAATTAATGATATAGCCATCATAATATCATCAACATTAAATTATATGATTGTCAGGGTATTAAATCTTCGCCAATCTATATAAAATAGCTTCAGTTTTTTAAATTAAATTACGGATTTTCCAGTCTCTTTGTCTAATTTGAAACTCATAAATTTGGGAAGCAATTAAGTTCAAAACTGACGGCGAGTCCGCCAGCAATGGGGCACATTTGTTGGTGCTGTAATGAAGTAAGGATTAGGGATAGACATAAAGACGGTAACAAGTACTTACTGGAAAGTAGAATAAAAAACAGAAATAAAATAACAAAATAACAAATTGTCGTCGAAGTCTTCATATAATATGAAGCCCACGCCCAGTTCTCTCTCTCACTCTCCCTCTGTGTCTCTATTGCCGTATAACTGTTCATTTCGAATTCGAATTCGAGTCAGCTTAAAGAATGCAAAACATGTTCAATTTTCTGCCCAAAATAAAAGCAGGCAACGACTCTTAGATACTCTAATATTTTTGATTGATTAGAAATGTTACCATATACATTTTTGTATATACTACCATATAACAGTTTATGACATAGGCTGGCATTATCCAAGTTGTCTTTTAAGCTTTCTGCCTTTCAGATAGAGATATCTCTAAAATGAAATTCCATCTCGTAGATTACTCTCAGCATCGATCACTTTTATGCAGAGTATCTTCATTCTGAATTTGTGGCTGATGTGCAAATAGATTGTCCTCTGCGGATCTTATATGTAGCTGCAGAACCTGTTCAATTAACAGCTACTTTGTCACCTTTTTAGGTAATTTCCCCTAATTGTTTTTTGTCTTTAGCTTGAGCTTTATCTTTGTTGTTGTTTGGCTTGTTTCTTCACACTTGCAGACACTTAAAGAACAAGGAAACCAGTGAGAACAATTGAAGTGGCAGCGCGTACAGTCAGTTGTCAGAGCTAAGTTTTTAATATGCCATAGATAGAGCTACTATAAACAAATGTAAACTATTTACAACAACAACACCAGTCAACATCCATTTGAATGCCATAAAAGCGATTTATGTGCGCATATTTAACGCCTCACGCACATACCTGTGTCTGTGTGTGTTGTCTTAAACATATGCTTGACGCTGTACTAACCATAACTAGCCATCAACGCTGCCCTCCTCGCTTCTCTCTAGCTCTTCAACATGCCCAAGTTCAAGGCAGCCGCACACAGAAATACAAAGATTTGTGTTTACAATTTGCAAAGCGCAAAAAAAGATCGGAGGAAAAAAAATTAAGAAATAACTATGATAAAATGTTTATATTAAAATACCACAGATTTTTAAAAAGTTTCTGTCTGGGGTATATTCTGCGCGGAGATATGAGAAATCTGACTAATGAAATATCGATGATCAAAGATCGATTATCAATAATAATTATCGATAGTCATGAGTTTATATGCTCTATCATTTCTATCGTATTCAAGCTCATAGGAATGAGATTGATAAACATTTAAAATAATTTTTTTATGGATTAAAGTGGAAGTATATATTGATTCGTATATAAAAATAAATATACACATGGAAAACAACTTTTCAGTAGACATATAAGAAATTTTTCTATAAAGGTAGCCCTCAAAATCATATCTAATATGATAAAAAAAATAATTTAAACTACATCAAAATCTATATACCCGTATATTACATTTCCTAAACAGCAGCTCTTCTCCCTTAATATATCCTATTCCTCCTAAATAAAAAATGCAATTTCAAATCTTTAGAATTCCCTCTAAGAGGTATTCACTAGCCACACTCTTTAGTTTGTTTTAACCTTAGCTTACATCAATGTTTCTTGTTTCTAGCCAATCGCCCTCTAACCGGCCGTTCGGCTGGTCTTTTATTTGTTTCTTTTCTTATGACTTGACCTTTGAGTCGTTCGTTGAGCTTCAAAGGCTCGTCTTTTGCTGAAACTTCCAGAAATTATCAGCGAACTCTGACTGCTTAATTAATCATAATCTGAGCGGCAAATGGACAATTATTTGCCTTAGGATGTACGTTTGCTTTTAATGCTTTTGAAAGTTGTTTCCAAGTTAATTTTATTATTTTGTATATTTTTTTTTTCTGTCTTTAATTGAAGTCAACAACCAATTGACATTTGCATAATTTTTTTAATTAAACAAAAATTTTTTTTTATTTTTTAATGCGACTTCCTGGAAAATAAGGGTGACCAAGCAAGCGTGATACTATTTCCTACAATGATATTTTAGTTGATTTTCAAGTTATCGATAATATTTAAATTGTGAAATTTTTAATTAGATTGGCCATTTGATCAGAAATCATTTTTTTAGTCTGTCTAATGTGTCGAAATAATGAAGTAATTTTATTAATAGAAGTCAACTTTGCATGCTTAGTTTTAAAAACTGGAAGTAAGCCACTTTTAATTTGAATTTCTTTCGTTCCATAAGCCAAAGATTAAGCCAATCAAAATACAATTCAAGCAAAGTGCCAAAACGGGTTTGCTTGCAATATCTAAAAGTTGTGAGCTTAAGTCAGCTACAAAGCTCATACAACACAAGATTTACTCTTGCGTAGAATTAAGATTTGATAGATCCATGAATTTTACTAACCATACAATTATAATTCTTGATTTTCAATCATTTATAATAGATCTGACTTCATGTGATGTGCATGTCGAAAGTTGGGTATCGTCGAGCCACCATCCACTATGACTGTTTATACCCTTTCTGTCTGTATCTCCGTCTCCAATCAGATGGACTGCCAGTTGAAACGTTTCCCTGTTGCTCAGTGTAATCAAAGTGTTTGCAAATTGAGCAGCCAAATTGAAATCTAAAAGCTGCGTCCTTCAGCTTACTTAATATTTGCGTTTATCCACTGAGGAGAAGCAAACGCGATATGTGCATTATCTTTGGCCGGAACTAAACGCAGCGGTAGTGAGGCGTGTCGTCTGTCAACAGATCCACCCGAAATCCAAATTCCACAGATATTGAACTTTAGACACGAATTGTGATTCAGACTTGCTAAGAGTAAGTCGAAATAATCTGGCTGTTGCGGATACAGTAATCGCAATGGAGCTTGACCGACTTGACACGCCCCCTGGCTTCATCGAAATCTGCCAACTCATGCCCACTCGTGCAACTGTTGACCCAGCTAAGCTGAATACTTTCCGCTCGTCTCTGCAGTTGTCCAACATGCTTGGGCTCTTCAAATATTTAACCAACTTATTTGGCGAAACGTTGAGCCGTCAATTGGATTGTCGCACTAGTCAAATATTACAAGCTCCGGACTGAATGGGGCGAGAGAGAGAGAGGCCACTGCGGGCAGCTGTATGTCAATTGCAAATGAAATTCAAGTACTCAGGAAAAATGGAATGAGCGTCTCAGTCGGGGGTAAACGACTGCGAATTGCTCATACTTTTTCTGAGATCAATATACTTACAGCACAAGCAGATCGACATTCGTAACCAATATACTCGCTTTTTAGCTTGTGGGCGAGCATCAAAAAATGGGTGCGAAGAACAAATTATACTAAAGATTTGAAAGGTTTAAACATCGAATAATTTAGCTAATGGAATAAGCTAATGCTGGGAATGGCAAAGCTTCAGCTATAAGTGAATTTATGACTGACTGATTGACTGACTGAAGATCAATACACAGCGAAGGCCTTAGGCGCTAGAAAGCTTTACTCAAGTGAATCAATTTTTACCTAAGATTCCTTTCTCTTACCAGTCAAGTTCATTCAACAAAAGTTTCACTGTACTTAAACTCAAACTCAGATGCCTTGCAATTTCATGGATTTAACATTTTGATAAAGTTTTTTTTTTTAATGCATAACCAAGCTAATTGGAATAACAATTTTTCCATATTCATTACACAGATTTCCCAGATTAATTACAATTAAGGGAAAACTTAAGTATGTACATATGTTATAATCTATAATATATATTTGTAGACGGAAGTCAAGGTTAGGTTCCCATAACTTAATCAATTCTCATAAGCAACCAATTTTAGCCATTGTGACCCGATGCAAGGTACTCAAAAGTTGGAATGCAGAAATTTTTGTAAAAGCATTAAGTCTCATGGAAACAGGTTTGCCCAAAGATGTAAACTGGAGAGCTGAGTCAGAGTGAAACTAGACGATACCCTGTACTTGAAGAGCTGTAATCGATTGTTCGATATTTATCGAAGTTTCGTGGAAACCGGTTTTCCCAAAGATGTAAGCTGGGAAACTGTGTCAGTGTGGGACTAGAAGATACCCTGTACTTGAAGAGCTGTATTCGATTGTTCGATATTTATCGAAGTGTGGAAAAGATGCAAAAGTCTCACGTGGCGATATTATATAGACAGAGAGGTATGGTTATAAATAGATACCTGATCAGATGAACTCATTTTGACTTACCTCAACTTGTACACAGTATCAATACACCCTCTTACTTTAATTACAGGGTATCATATCTAATTTCAAACGTTGCTTGGGTCAAACAGCTATTTGATTATTTCGATGGGTCATAGATTGGCTATTGTCATCAGACGCATGCAAATCGTCAGTCGATTGATAGGCCTGCTTCCCCTGCCACTAGCCGGGCTAAGCTGCTGCACCACCTCCCCTGTCGCCGCCCCCAACTGGGCAGCAGCTGCATTTGTGGAGCGTGCGCTGTTGAGCGTTTTCGGTATGCCAAGGTCAAAATCCGATGCGATCAAATGCGACGCCTTGTTGCTGCTATAGCTGCTGCTGCTGCTGTTGCTGTTGTTGTTGCTGCTGCTGTTGTTGTTGCTGTTGATGTGGTTTGGATGCATTCACATTGAAATTTCATTTTAACAATTTTTTGCTGCTTTGCTTTAAGGGGAGGGGTTAACTGCTGCCTCAGCGCTAAAATGCGACATTTCTCAGATCTAACCTACTTAGCATGCTGTTAAAAAAAATGATAATTAATTTCAACTTAAATAAAAATATAAATATACAAATTAAATATATATACTACTTAATGCTGAACTAAGCGAAGTCCAAGGTGTTGGCTGTACAAAGGGGAGTGCTTAATGGCTCGATGGGTCGAATTGGTCATTAAGCTGTGACCATAACGTGTACCTTGCTTAGCTACTCAACAAATACTTTAAGCGCTTGATCTGAAGATGTCAACAAACATGGCGATTTAATATTTAAGATTCAGTGATCTTATGGTTAGGTGTGCAGTTCGTATTATATAACCTGCCATGTACTCTACGTCTGCCAAATATTTATAACATGTACCCTAGCAACCATGTAACTATGGACCACGTACCACGTATATACGTGGTACCAACACTATACATATTAATATAACACTGTACCATATTAATATAATGTACCATGCATCAAAATATGTTTCATTATATTTAATATAGTCTGTAGCATAGAATATGTACCTTATAGATGTACTATACCATGCGCGATTAAAAGTACCTAATAAATATAAATAAATGTACCATAACATGCCGTATGTTAATGTAGCAAAACAGATAAGATCGCACGTGAATACACAGTACCTCAAAATGTACCAATTTATGTGTACCAATTTTGATGAACCAATTAAAATGTACCATAAACGATTTCAGAGAAAGTATGTACCAAAACATGTAGCATAATATGCATCACACCATGTACTTATATTTAGTTATTTTTCAACATTTGGTCTAGTTGACTAAACACGATTTATAAGCGCATGTCAAGTGAACAATACGCGCTGGACTTATTACAACTATTGGCCACTCTGGACTCCACCTCGAACGGGCGACACGTTCGTGCAGACACGTTCAAGTGCGTAATCCACGCTCGAGCTCGAGCATTGGGCATTGGGCAATTGTTGGATCCAGCAACAAACAGCGCGACCATCGCGTCCAATGGGCATCCCCCAAGACGTTTATGGACAGCTGACAACTGACAACTGACAACTGACACACGTGTTGTCCATCGTCGTGGGCAGTGCCAATTCGGTCGACGACCTTGATCCCATTTGTGTTGGGCCAAAACTTGTAAAGTGCGCACTTTCCGTGGGGCGAAAACAGTTCCCAAAAAAACGATTTTTGAAAATTATTCAATGAGCGTACTCTGATTATCGTTCATTTCGGAATTGAGTCAATTTTCGGAAAGATAATTAATAATTAATTGACAATTTTTACCATTTTGACCGCCAATTCGAGTACAAATACTTTTCGAGAATTGCTTCAAATTTTATTTACTCTAAATTATTTAAATTAACAAACATTTTTGATTCGGAGTGGATGCAGTCAAAATTTTCAATAAGCTCTAAATACAATCATTGAACAAAAAAGATCAAAATTCATATAGCTAAGATTTCATTTTAATTCGAAATTTCTTAATTTCCGAATACATCTAAATTTTTTTTAAATTTATATGTAAATTGGTAGTGTGATCTCTAATATATCTATAAGGTAAGGCTAAAAGATACTGTTTGAAGGTCGAGCAAAATTTGACCCAAATAATTTGAATCACTGAAAGTGAAAAAACTGCTTAGTTCGGACATAAACCAATTTTGGGAATGTTGACTGAGACTGTAGATTGTGAACTAATTCTACAAAGCTAGAATTTCAGACAGAATAAAATAATTCCGAAAAAAAAATATAACAAAAATTCTTAATTATCAATCTTTTTAATATCAAACTTCCTAAAGGGCCTGCTACCTTTTCTCGATCACAAACGTTACCAAAAAAGCCTAAAAGTATGCAAAGTTTCAGACTAGATTTACTCATTACAAGGTAAACGAGTTTTTATGGGTCAAATGAAAGTCCAAGAGTATATCAATTCTTATCGCTGCATTAGTTCTTAGCAATGAAAACTGATTGTATTTGAAATTTCCATCGTTAATGATAATGATGATGTTAATGATAATGAAGATGAGGAAGACACCCTGTAAAGGTAATAAATTACAGAGTATCAAATTACTAAATAGACAAGTTACGTATTGGTATATGTCTTCGCTGAATCATTGATTGACTGACAGATTCAGGGACTGATTGACTGATTGACTGACATTAGCTGACCTATACACATACTGGCTGATTGAGTGACTTATTGACTGACTGATGTGATACTGATGTACAGACTGATTGATTGGCGATTGATTGACTGACTGATTGACTTACTGGAGGATTGACTGATTGACTGACTTGTTGACCGACTAATTGACTGACTGATTGACTGATGGGCAACGGATGTACTGACCAATTGACTGACTGACTGATTGATAAGCTGAGTAAATAACTGATAAACTGATAGACGAATAGTGATGCTTAAATCCGCATAAGTCAACGCAGATGGTTATCAGAGTGTTTGTTAAGACGCAGTAAAAAATATTAAAAAAAAACAAACAGAACTTTGGAATGATGATTGTGAAATATGAAAGCTTTATGGATGCTAAGTTAGTGGGGGGTAAAAAAAAGCTGGATTACGCTTGCGATGACAGCAAAGTGAGCATATCCATAAAAAAAATGCGATTGCTTTTGAAATAGAAGAAACCAGGTTTGAGCATAGCCAATTCAATCTAGTTTCACAGCTATGATTAAAAAGAAGCTTTGTCTCTTTCTCTCTCTCTCTCTCTCACTCTCTCTCCCTCTCTTTCTATTGCGCCCTCACTCACTCTCTGGTTCGTAATTTATTTCTAGCTATTCTTAGAGCTTAGAGCTTAGAGCCGAGCAACTACTATTCGTCGTGGCCTTCCGCCCAGACGTGTTTGCAATTTTCATGTAGGTCAGTCGCGACGCTTTTATTATATTTATTTTGTTTTCATACGACTTTTCATTACGGTCATCGTGGGCATAGCACAACACTTGTTCTGATACTCTATGCCTGCGAAAAAGGCCTGTCGAGCGATCGACATTCGCGGCTTGCGGTTGAACATAATCGGGACAACATATAGAACAAATAGGGTATGGCTAAGAGCGGAGCATACATGACAGGCAACGGTTAGTTACCGTTCAGATCACCTTATTATATAGTAAGTAATAATTTCTTTTTAATTATATGTCATATATATAATTTTTTAAAGATAAGATACAAATTTAATATTTTCCTAATTTGTATATATGGTATCTTGTGTCTTAATATAAGTAGTATTAGATTCCATGTATCTATCTATGTTTAAAGCTATATATTTATCCCATATTATATATATCAGCAATTAGATTGTATCTTGCAGGTGGTTACTTATATAAGATAAGTATATATATATATTGTTTTTTTTTCACTCATATTATAGCTAATAAGTAGTTACGAATAAATTTGCATCTGGTATTTTATAGGTTCTATCCAGCACTCATAGAATATCTTACAGCTAAATTTGTATCTATTGTAATTATGTGACTTATTATGTGACTTTTAGCCAAGTTAGTATCTTTTACAGTCTTTCTGATATAATATATATTGCATCTTAAAGTTAGATTGTAAGTATGTATTTTATATGATTTTTAGATTCATTTTTATTTTTCATCTTCCCTGCTTTCTATCTCACAGACACATTTCTATCTTTTATCCTACCATGTTCAATGTTCTACGTAAAATATCATATGCCATAATCTATCTCGCAGATAAATGTTTAGCTAATATTTACTATACCAATATCTCATAGATATATGTACATATATATTTGATCTTTTTCTCATTCTGGTATAGAATACCATATATATGTGGTATAGTATGCCATATACATATCATGCCACATATCATATTCTATTTCACAGATACTTTGGTATCTTATTCTTTTCGAAATTGCGAAATTATTATCGTAAGCCGTCTTACATGTCTCACGATCGCCAGATCGGCTCATGTCAGGGTATACACTCATTGATAGTGCACAGTTGGCGATTCTTTCGAGTTGACGTTGATTCCACAAGCGAATTTAGTTTAGCAAGTTGGCGAGAAGTGAACGGTTGTTAATTTCGCGTTAGCTGAACAAGCTGAAAACAAAAAACAAGCAAAATAACAAAACAAAAACATATTTTTTTTTTTTATTTTTATATTTCGCTGCCATTATGAATACCTGGACGTTGATTGCTTTTGCGTTGTGGGCGCTTTTCTTGCGCTATTTGCCGCAGATATTTGAGTTCTTGCAGCTGCAGCGCTTCGCGCGCACTTTGCCTGGGCCCACGGTGGGCGAGCTGATAGCCAATGTTAAGAAAGGACGTAAGAATAATGGACTTTCGCCAGTAGTTGGCCAACTCGATTCACATTCTTCTACTTTTGGATTCACGCAGAGATACTTAACTGGCTGAAGGAGCTGCGCCTGAAGCATGGCCCCGTCTTTCGCATCTGGTTCGGCAAAGATCTGATGGTGTTCTTCACCACGCCCGAGGACATCAAGCAGCTGCTGGGCAACAATACGCTGCTGAACAAGTCGCGCAACTACCAGATGCTGGAGCCCTGGCTGGGCAAGGGCCTGCTGACGAACGGCGGCGAGTCGTGGCATCGTCGGCGCAAGCTACTGACGCCTGGCTTCCACTTTCGCATACTCAGCGAGTTCAAGGAGCCCATGGAGGAGAATTGCCGCATTCTAGTGAGTCGCCTGCGCGCCAAGGCCACTGGCGAGGCCTTCGACATCTATCCATACATCACGCTCTTCGCCCTGGACGCCATCTGCGAGACGGCGATGGGCATCAAGAAGCACGCCCAAATGCAGAGCGACTCGGAGTATGTGCGAGCAGTGCAGACGTAAGTGCGAGTGAGCGAGAAGAGTGATCGATTTTTATAATAGAAGTTTATAAATTGAAGACAGTATTCTGCAGTGTCCCTGTGGCTACCCATACGTTCTCTGTCATCTATGCTCTACTCCGTCCGTTTACCATCATTTCATCCGTTCGTCTGTGTAGAGCTCAAGTCAACGACTTCTGCTGAATTTTAATTTGAATGCCCCCAAAGATCTAGATATATACATATTTCTTATACGGTCTGTCCTTTGGCACGTGCCAAATCGAGAAATTTTTCAAGTTCATTTATTGTATCTATTTGCAGTGGGCGTGAAAAGCGATTCAGTCTATAATTTCTGATAGAATAATTGGCATTCTACACAGACAGAGCTCTATATTTTTATGAATATGTAATATATATATATATATATATATATATTTACACATATTTTTTTATATATGAATGCATTAGTTTGTAACAAAGTTGTGCCTGATTATGACCGTCTATCCGTCTATTCTATCCGTCCGTATGTTCATCCGTATATTTGTCCGCCTGTCCATCCGGCTGTTCGTCTATCTATCTATCCGTCCGTCTATCCGCCCGTCTATCGGTCCGTCTATCCGTCCGTCTATCCGCCCGTCTATCGGTCCGTCTATCCGCCCGTCTATCCGCCCGTCTATCCGCCCGTCTATCCGCCCGTCTATCCGTCCGTCTATTCGTCCGTCTATCCGTCCGTTCATCCTTCCATCCGTCTTTCTTTCTGTCTATCCATCCGTCCGTCTATCCGCCCGTCTATCCGCCCGTCTATCCGTCCGTCTATCCGTCCGTCTATCCGCCCGTCTATCCGTCCGTCTATCCGCCCGTCTATCCGTCCGTCTATCCGTCCGTCTATCCGTCCGTCTATCCGTCCGTTCATCCTTCCATCCGTCTTTCTTTCTGTCTATCCATCCGTCTCTCCGTCCATAGCATTTGCTTCAGCTAATCCAATTTTTTTGCGCTTCCTTAGCATTTGCCGGATTCTGCATCATCAGAGCTTTTCCTTCTGGCAGCGCTTTAACATGGTCTTCAATCTGTCTGCGGCTGGGCAAGAACGGAATGGGGCGTTGCGCGTGCTGCACGGCGAGACGAACCGCGTGATCCAAATGCGACGTAAGCAGCTGCAGCAGTCCAGAGCGGACCAGGCGACGACACAGCAGCAAGAGGACAACGATGTGGGTGGCAAGCGGCGTTTGGCTTTCCTGGATATGCTGTTGCTGGCACAGCTGGAGGGCAACGGCTCGGAGCTGAGCGATGTGGACATACGCGAGGAGGTGGACACGTTCATGTTCGAGGGACACGACACGACGAGCTCGGCCATTGCTTTTGCTATCAGCCTGCTGTCGAAGCACGCCGAGGTGCAGCAGCGTGTCTACGAGGAGGCCGTGGAGCTGGAGGGACGGGAAAAGGAATCGATGCCATATTTGGAGGCTGTCATCAAAGAGACGCTGCGGCTGTATCCGTCGGTGCCGTTCTTCTCGCGCAAAGTGCTCGAGGATTTGCAGGTGGGCCAGGTGACGGTGCCCAAGGGAGCGGCAGTCAGTTGCCTCATCTATATGCTGCATCGCGATCCGGACAGCTTTCCCGATCCGGAACGCTTCGATCCGGATCGATTCTATCTCAACGAAAATCAACTACATCCGTTCGCCTTTGCTGGGTTCAGTGCGGGCCCGCGCAACTGCATAGGTCAGTGACGAGCTCAAGCCCCTTTCCAGTGGCACGCCCCCTTTTCAAACGATTTATTTACTATCTTTGCAGGTCAAAAGTTTGCCATGCTAGAACTGAAGTGTTCGCTCTCCATGCTGTTGAGACATTATCAGTTCCTGCCCGTTGCCGACCACCAGCCCGTGCCGCTCGCAGAGCTGGTCATGAAGAGCGGCAATGGCATTCAGGTTCGCATACAGCCACGCCCACAAGCCAACTAGTATCTATTTTTGAATCTACAGCTATCTCTATTTTCCTTCTTCTAGTATTTTAATTTGTAAAATAATAAACTTTTTAAACTTTTTCGCATACGCATTCAAAATGGGCACAATGGTTGTCTTTGTCAGCGCTCATAGAGCTGGAACTATTTCAGTTTTTTTCACATATTCTAAATATTCATGGCGTCTAAGTAAAGCACTTATAATAAATATGTCAAAGGTCTAGTTCAACTAACAGATGAGTTCATTGGGTTATATGGAACCATATGGGATGCTATAAGAAAGCTATAAATATATATACATATATGCTGTCAACTTATCTCTATTCAATTATACAAAACCTTCTAGTTCTACGTCAGAGAACAGCTGCGTTTCATGAGTAAAGGTTCAAAGATTCCCCATAATAGCCATGGCTTGAGCCGCTCGCTAATCTATTAATCAGCCCCTTCATATTCGTATATTAAATGCAGCTTATCACATTTTGGTACTATAATTTCAGCAGTGCTACAATAGCGTTGATAAGAGCCTCAGCTGAACAATATTATTTAATGTCATGACAAAAGTAAACAACAGCCCCCAAAACAACTTCCCTATTTAATTTTATTTCTATATTTTGTTTTCGTTTGTTCGTAATCATTGACATCTCATTCTATGAGGGGGCTTAGACTTTGAATTTGGAAAGGCAAGTAAAATGGGGGAGTTGCCTGACGACTTATCAAAGGCAACAAAAATATTTTAATTAATCTGATTTGATAATTTATCCTAGAAATACAACAAAAACAAGTAAGGAAACTCTAGTCGGAGGTGCCCGACTAGGAAATACCCTGAACCCCGCCTATTGGCGGCTTTAAATGCACTTCAAAGTTTATATATAATTTTAAATTAAATTAAAAAATTTAAAAAAAAAAAAGGGCTACCATACCAGGGCTACCATACCAGGGCTATACCAGGGCTACCATACCAGGGCTACCACACCAGGGCTACCACACCAGGGCTACCATACCAGGGCTACCATACCAGGGCTACCAAACCAGGGCTACCATACCAGGGCTACCAAACCAGGGCTACCAAACCAGGGCTACCATACCAGGGCTACCATACCAGGGCTACCATACCAGGGCTACCATACCAGGGCTACCATACCAGGGCTACCATACCAGGGCTACCAGGGCTACCATACCAGGGCTACCATACCAGGGCTACCATACCAGGGCTACCATACCAGGGCTACCATACCAGGGCTACCAGGGCTACCATACCAGGGCTACCATACCAGGGCTACCATACCAGGGCTACCATACCAGGGCTACCATACTAGGGCTACCAGGGCTACCATACCAGGGCTACCATACCAGGGCTACCATACCAGGGCTACCAAACCAGGGCTACCATACCAGGGCTACCATACCAGGGCTACCATACCAGGGCTACCATACCAGGGCTGCCATACCAGGGCTACCATACCAGGGCTACCATACCAGGGCTACCATACCAGGGCTACCATACCAGGGCTACCATACCAGGGCTACCAGGGCTACCATACCAGGGCTACCATACCAGGGCTACCAAACCAGGGCTACCAAACCAGGGCTACCATACCAGGGCTACCATACCAGGGCTACCATACCAGGGCTACCATACCAGGGCTACCATACCAGGGCTACCAGGGCTACCATACCAGGGCTACCATACCAGGGCTACCATACCAGGGCTACCATACCAGGGCTACCATACTAGGGCTACCAGGGCTACCATACCAGGGCTACCATACCAGGGCTACCATACCAGGGCTACCAAACCAGGGCTACCATACCAGGGCTACCATACCAGGGCTACCATACCAGGGCTACCATACCAGGGCTGCCATACCAGGGCTACCATACCAGGGCTACCATACCAGGGCTACCATACCAGGGCTACCATACCAGGGCTACCATACCAGGGCTACCAGGGCTACCATACCAGGGCTACCATACCAGGGCTACCAAACCAGGGCTACCAAACCAGGGCTACCATACCAGGGCTACCATACCAGGGCTACCATACCAGGGCTACCATACCAGGGCTACCATACCAGGGCTACCATACCAGGGCTACCATACCAGGGCTACCAGGGCTACCATACCAGGGCTACCATACCAGGGCTACCATACCAGGGCTACCATACCAGGGCTACCATACCAGGGCTACCATACCAGGGCTACCATACCAGGGCTACCAGGGCTACCATACCAGGGCTACCATACCAGGGCTACCAGGGCTACCATACCAGGGCTACCAGGGCTACCATACCAGGGCTACCATACCAGGGCTACCAGGGCTACCATACCAGGGCTACCATACCAGGGCTACCAGGGCTACCATACCAGGGCTACCATACCAGGGCTACCAAACCAGGGCTACCAGGGCTACCATACCAGGGCTACCATACTAGGGCTACCAGGGCTACCATACCAGGGCTACCATACCAGGGCTACCAGGGCTACCATACCAGGGCTACCATACCAGGGCTACCAGGGCTACCATACCAGGGCTACCATACCAGGGCTACCAAACCAGGGCTACCAGGGCTACCATACCAGGGCTACCATACTAGGGCTACCAGGGCTACCAAACCAGGGCTACCAAACCAGGGCTACCATACCAGGGCTACCATACCAGGGCTACCATACCAGGGCTACCATACCAGGGCTACCAGGGCTACCATACCAGGGCTACCATACCAGGGCTACCAGGGCTACCATACCAGGGCTACCATACCAGGGCTACCATACCAGGGCTACCATACCAGGGCTACCATACCAGGGCTACCAGGGCTACCATACCAGGGCTACCATACCAGGGCTACCAGGGCTACCATACCAGGGCTACCATACCAGGGCTACCATACCAGGGCTACCATACCAGGGCTACCATACCAGGGCTACCATACCAGGGCTACCATACCAGGGCTACCATACCAGGGCTACCAGGGCTACCATACCAGGGCTACCATACCAGGGCTACCATACCAGGGCTACCAGGGCTACCATACCAGGGCTACCATACCAGGGCTACCATACCAGGGACCGCCCTGATACCGATAGACCTAGGTCTAGGCTAGCCTGGTACTGGAAGAGCCCTGTCAGAGAGTCGGTTAACGGTAGAGTGTTTGAAAGTCGGGCAGCAGTAGAGAGGCGGGCAGCAGTAGAGAGGAGGGTAGCAGAAGAGAGGAGGGCCGCAGTAGAGAGGCGGGCAGCAGCAGCGAGTTGGTTAACGGTAGAGTGTTTGAGAGTCGGTCAGCAGTAGAGAGGAGGGCAGCAGTAGAGAGGAGGGCAGCAGTAGAGAGGCGGGCAGCAGTAGAGAGGCGGGCAGCAATAGAGAGGCGGTTAACGGTAGAGTGTTTGAGAGGAGGGCAGCAGTAGAGAGGCGGGCAGCAATAGAGAGGCGGTTAACGGTAGAGTGTTTGAGAGGCGGGCAGCAGTAGAGAGGCGGGCAGCAGTAGTGTGTCGGTTAACGGTAGATTGGCAGAGAGTCGGCAGCAGTATAGAGGCGGGCAGCAGTAGAGAGGAGGGCAGCAGTACAGAGGCGGGCAGCAGTAGTGTGTCGGTTAACGGTAGATTGGCAGAGAGTCGGCAGCAGTAGAGAGGCGGGCAGCAATAGAGAGGCGGTTAACGGTAGAGTGTTTGAGAGGAGGGCAGCAGTAGAGAGGCGGGCAGCAATAGAGAGGCGGTTAACGGTAGAGTGTTTGAGAGGCGGGCAGCAGTAGAGAGGCGGGCAGCAGTAGTGTGTCGGTTAACGGTAGATTGGCAGAGAGTCGGCAGCAGTATAGAGGCGGGCAGCAGTAGAGAGGAGGGCAGCAGTACAGAGGCGGGCAGCAGTAGTGTGTCGGTTAACGGTAGATTGGCAGAGAGTCGGCAGCAGTAGAGAGGCGGGCAGCAATAGAGAGGCGGTTAACGGTAGAGTGTTTGAGAGGAGGGCAGCAGTACAGAGGCGGGCAGCAGTAGAGAGGCGGGCAGCAGTAGAGTGGCGGGCAGCAGTAGTGTGTCGGTTAACGGTAGATTGGCAGAGAGTCGGCAGCAGTAGAGAGGCGGGCAGCAGTAGAGAGGCGGGCAGCAGTAGAGAGGAGGGCAGCAGTAAAGAGGCGGGCAGCAGTAGTGTGTCGGTTAACGGTAGATTGGCAGAGAGTCGGCAGCAGTAGAGAGGCGGGCAGCAGTAGTGTGTCGGTTAACGGTAGATTGGCAGAGAGTCGGTAGCAGTAGAGAGGCGGGCAGCAGTAGAGAGGCGGGCAGCAGTAGTGTGTCGGTTAACGGTAGATTGGCATAGAGTCGGCAGCAGTAGAGAGGCGGGCAGATAGAGAGTCCAATCCAGATAGAGGTTCCAGTAGCACGAGAGTCCAGCAGAGGTAGAGAGTCCAGCAGAGGTAGAGAGTCCAGCAGAGGTAGAGAGTCCAGCAGAGGTAGAGAGTCCAGCAGCGATAGAGAGGGCAGCAGGAGAGAATTGGGGAAAAAAAAACAATTATTAGTAAAATATTTGCTTAAAAAAACAGTTATAACTAATACAATTTTGCTTAATATACTTAATACTAAAATTATTAACTAAATACTTACCAAATCCAGAAGAAGAGGAGGAGCAGCAGGAGGAGGAGGAGGAGGAGAAGAAGACACTACACTACACTGCACAGCACGACTGACCATCAGGGGGTCAGGAAACCAACTGAAGAACTGGGCAGACGGCTTGCCCTTATATAGGGCAAAACTCCCGCCAAAAGTTATGCTCAACTCTTTCGAGCTCAGCTCGGTCGAGGTCATGAGTCGATTCTTACAGTCGATCATTGAGTGGGAAATAAGAGCGCTAACTGTTTAGTTCGGTAGAGTCGGTCAGCAAAATGATCATTAGCATAACAATCATTATCTAACTACTACCATTATTATTCTACTTAATTCACAAACAACAACTCTACTCGGAGGTGCCTGACTAGGAAATAGCCTAAACCCCGCGTAATTATATCATTACATACATTTGTGCTGCAACAAAACCATTATACCCTTCTTACCCATTTTTAATGGGTTCAGGGTATAAAAACAGAAACTTCTTTTATCATTTCAAGAAATATATAACAAAAATTTATTTACTTAATACTAAAAAATTTGTCATAAAAAAAATCAAAAACTTCTTTTATCATTAACAAAGTATATATGTATATAACATTTACTTATCAATAAAAAAATATTATAAACAAGTAAGGAAACTCTAGTCGGAGGTGCCCGACTAGGAAATACCCTGAACCCCGCATATCGGCGGCTTTAAATGCACTTCAAAGTTTGTATATAATTTTAAATTAAATTAAAAAATTAAAAAAAAAAAAGATTAAGTAACTTTTAATGGGTTCAGGGTATAAAAAGTTATTAAACATTTAATTTTCCATAACACGCACATATTGGCGCAGCGCAGTCGCTGAGTAAACTGCGCAGTTAGCAGAGCGTATGCGTGTGCGTGTGTATCTATGCGTTGCTTGCAATATACATACATGCATATGTATATACTGTATATATAAAATAAGAATAACATTGATATAACTTAAATAAAGTCAATAAAATATACATATGAATAGATGAAATGCATTATGTTATTAAACGAAACGTTTACCAAACGTTTACGTACACACGCGCGTGGCAACAGCAGCAGAAGCATCTAGAAAATTCGAAGAATTCATAGCAACAACAACAAAGACAAATTGGGGATGAATTTTCAGCAGAAGTTCAGCAGCTCAGTAGCAGTAGCTCAGTAGCTCAATAACTTTACTTAGGAATTCGCTATCTCACTCTTATGTACTGCAACGGCTGTGTTGGTAGAAGCGATGATCGCCGACGTAAAGTCTCGGGTTCGATTTTCTAAGCTGTGACGTCAAAAATTTTTTTATGCAAGTTACTTAATCTTAATCCAAAATTTAACAAAAATCAAAATTGTATAAAAGTCCCATTAAGCTAAATACAAGATTTGGAGTCTTTAACTATCAAGATATAGAAGATATAATTTTAAAACTGAAAAATCGATTTTTATCGATCGTTTTTAATCGATAAAAAAGAACGAGAAGAGTTATCGAATTTCTAAAACAAACTCGACCTGCGCGTGATATACACAAATCTATAAAAAAAAAAGTTCAAGTCTCTAGCTATTATAGGTTCTGAGATCCACGCACGCACATGGGGTCTGCCACGCCTCCTTCTGCCTGTTACATACATTTGGGCTGCAACAAAACCATTATACCCTGATTACCCATTTTTAATGGGTTCAGGGTATAAAAATATATTAAATTTGCAATTTTGTTTTTGTTTTGGTATTTTATTTATTTGAACTATTGAAAATACAATTTTATATATGCTTTATTTGATGTAAGATAAGACATAATCGTATAAGTTATAAACATATTTATATGAATATATGTTTTTGAATAATATTGTGATTCTGATAACACCTAAAGCCAACAACAAAAAATATATATTTATATGGTTATATGTGTATGTACATATATAGTTAGTTAGTCATAGTTATGGATAAGTTATTGTTATACATATATGTATATATATATAGTTCGATATAGATATACTTATGCTGAATTCTGTTAAATCTCTGTTACATACACACATACACATATTTATTGCTGTCCAACTCTGTAAAAGCTCTGTTAACTTAGCTGGCTTTGATGCTATCATATATAGTGTGTTCCCTGACAATTCCTTAAGCTATACTCTAATATATATATACATGTATATATAGAGACATATCTATATATTCATATATATATATATTCCTTTACGAGTCCTTTTCAGCCAGCTGCAGCTGCTCATTTCATTTCCATTTGGATTAGTTATATATATATATATATATGGTATCTAAAATTATTATCTTGTTATTTGTTTTCTCTTGGTATGTTACATTTCCCTATCTAGATTGCCTTCAATTACCGTTTGTGTTGTTATATTTTGTGCCCATATTCGATTTATAGATATATCCATCCCTCTATATACATTGCGCAACACATACTCGAAGTGCCCAACCAGGTAAATGTGCTAGCGAGTTGTGTATGATATGATAAGCCTAGGCTAGCATTGATTAACATCAAATATCTTAGATATATATAGTTATATAATATATCATAAAGCATGAACAAGGGTTGCTTTCTCTCACTTAACTTAACGAACAAAATACCCTTGCAGCAGGTTAGGTAGAATAGTTTTTCATTTTTAACAAGTATTTATATAGTTAACAATTATATTCGTGATAAATCGTACTTTATATATTTATATTTATTCATATATGGTATATATATATTTGATATATAACTCGTAACTAACACGGATCGACAGCAGTCGTAGGAACAAGCGAGGGCTTAGACGTCGAATCGAATCGAATTTAATCGGAGCGTATCGGATCGTTTATATATATATATATGTTTTGTAAAGCAAGCATCAGGAATTTTTGGAATTTCAGGAATATTATCTAAGTGCTACAATCTAGAATTAAGTCTGCGGGCGGAGTGTATGCAGAGCTCAATCTTAATAGAGCTCGCCTAAAATATATGGATTTTAGTTGCATTTTCAATATATACATATAAATGACAACCTATATCATGTAGATATAACTAGACACGAAATGGTGATAAAATGCCTTTGGTTTACAGTAGAAAAGATTTGAGAATCTAGAATATTTTTAAATCTATTCTAGAAATATCCAGAAGTACATCAGATATATCCAACCAACTTTGTACAGTTATATAAAATCTATTAGAAATATCTATAAAGCCATCAACACATCCATGAAGCATATCGGGAATATAGAACTAATCATTAACAGATATATGAAATTCCTTTGGTAGACCAAGGTCAACTTCAATATATATTTATTGAATAGATATATACGGAATAAACTTCTTTCTTTTGATATATACATTAAGTATAGCGGAAATATACATCCAAATTTCGATAGATGTGAGAAAATTATCAGGAATATCTTGATAGATATATAGAAGCAATATAGTCTAAATAAATATATGGACCTAGAGTCTATATAGATTTCACATATACTTGACATATCTGACGAAAGATGAATATTTTGATATATTTTAGATAAATGACTAAGACTAACTGCATACGAACTTAAACTTTATCAGATATCTTAAAGTTTATCGAACTATTCATCTTTCGACATATATGATGTGAAATCTCTTATTATTCTATAACATATTAAATATCTAAAATACTCAGGAATAACTTTAACCTTACGTACTGTTAAAGTTGTCAAAACTAAATCGAAATATTTTCCAATCCTAACCCACAGAGCTATATTCTAAAAGCAAAAATCTCGTATATATGTATGAGGAATATTTAGTATATTCAGCGATATCAACAGCATTTGGAACATATTTTTAACTAGATATAACATAGATATATATATGTAGCTAAAATCAACTTCAACAGAATCTAAGCTAAAGATATATATACTATCTATATATATATATATACTTTTTACTTGTCGGACGATTGCTAGCCTTATAGGAACATTCAGTGTGTGAAACAAGGAAATTCTAGACTAATTTGAACGAAACTCTGCAAGGATATGAAAGCTTCGACTGGCCGAAGTTAGCTGTGCATGCCCGATGCGATGGTTAGCTTATAGCCAGGGTATGCAAATGGTGCGACAAACGTCGCGTCGGTGCGGCTCCAGGTGCGGCTCCTCGCCGGTGGGGCCGCCTCCACCGCCCGCACCGCTGAACTTAAAAAACGAACTCCTTCGTCAGTGTTTGCGGTGCGCCTGAGGTGAGTGCGAGCTCGAGCTGGAGCTGTGTTCGGGCAACGGTTGCTGGTGCAGCGGCAACTGTTGATGGTGGTGCAGCGACTGTTGCTGGTGCGGCTGCTGCGGAGCAGCGGTCAGCGTCGAGGCGCGTGCCAGACGCTTGGGTATGACGAATGGCGGCGGCGGCTGTGGCGTGTATTGCGGCATCGTTGAGTTGGCCGACGCCTGACGCACGAAGCTGCGACTCGGCGACGCTTGCATTGAGCCGCTGCGCGCAATCGCGCCCGTGCGCGGTGGTATGGCCGGCGGTGGCCCGGGCGGTGGACCGCGCAGCTTCGCCGGCGGCGAGCTGCTCTCTGTGGAGGCCTGCGAGGGCACGCGCGGCGGTAGCTGTGGCAATTGCGGCAACTGCGGACTGGGCGTGGCCAGAGCCGGTGGCAACTTCGCTTGCGGCTGAACTGTGGACATGGTGATGCTGGGCTTCTGCATGGGCACCGTATGCCGTATGGTTATATGGCCTGGTTGCTGTCTGCCGGCAGCTGGAGCAACTGTTGTAGTGGCAGCAACCGTGGTGGCAGCAATTGTTGTGGCAGAAACTGTTGCTGTTGTTGTTGCAGCAACTGTTGCTGCTGTTGCTGTTGTTGCTGCTGTTCCTGCTGGGCTGCTCTTCTGCTGCTGCTGCTGTTGATGCTTCTGCTTCTGCTGTGCATGTATGTCCTGGATCTGTGGTGTTATGACCACCGGATTCTTCTTCTGATCCTGACCAGCGGCCACGTAGCTGAAGACGCACAGCACCGAGTAGCATATCTGATCCGACTGCATGACACACGTTACGTTAGTTCTTGTTACCTGGGTTTTTTTTTTTTTTTTTTTTTTTTTGGGTTGTTATTGTATTAGCAAGTGGTTGGGTGGTTTGGGTGGCTCAGTGGTGTAATTATTGAGGTGTTTGATCAAAAACCAACGATCGCACAAACGAACCCATAAAAATCATACGTACATTTATATATAAAAAGCATGCACTGTGGAACAATGGAATGGAACACAAAAAATATTGTGAGCATGAGAGAACTGTGTACAACTTGTGCATGTTGTGATGTTGTTGCTGTTGTTGATGTTGTGGTTGTTACACACACACACACACACACGCACACACATTCAAAGGCAAGGCAATTCAGACGGATCGAACCGACTAGGCATACACTGTTCACATTTTTCATGATCAATCATGGTTAGCTTGCAGAGCTTGGTATTCTTGACTTATGACTTATTCGTAGTATTCTTTAAGCTAACTAACAAATTAAATAAGATTTGACTTTTTCTCAATTACTCTAAAACTGTAATATGAAACTTATCGCTCTAAAACTGTAAGCAGCTGAGAGCGGGAATTGACAAAATGTAGCCTAGCTAAATTTTGCTATGAACTATGTATTATTGTATCTAAAATGGGCTAAGAATAGGCAGAGATGTCAAACTGTCACTAACTCTAATGCCGTAAAGTATACTCGGCGATCAGTGATCAAACTGTATGGTGACTATCAAACTGATGACATTGAATGACAAAGCCACAGAACTGTACTCAATTTAAGCTTAACTAAGAAACAGAGTCGTCAAACTGGCTAAGCTAACAACTATTCGTTTATGGACTCACAAACTGTTGACTCAAATCATTGCTTGTCAAACTGTAAGCAGCTGTTATTTGACAATGCCTTATAGAGTTTTGCCATGGCTTTCGACGATCGAGAAAAAAAAACCAAAACTCTTTAACCAATGTGAACGGCGTAACGGTAAAAAATAAAAAAAAAACTATTAACAATTGCTATATAAATTTTATTTACAAAAGTATTTTGGTTTTTCTTTTTGACTATTTATGTTTTGTGTGTTTTTTTTTTTTCGTTTTGTTCAGCTTATTCGATTGGAACATGTGAAATTGCTGCTGTCTACTGTTGGCTGTGTTCCATTGCCACTGCTGCTGTTTCGCTGTCCCCAGCGTTCCCAGGGGCCGTTAGTGTCCGCTGCTCCTCTTTGCCGTTCAGATGACAAATGTATGCAAAGCGCACGGACGTCACACGATGAAAGCTCAGCACAATTTCAGAGGCCTTTATTTGATTAATTCGATATAATATCATTTGGAATTATTCACATTTAATTTATTAATTTTAATTTTGTAATTTTGTAATTTTGATATTAACATTATTTGAATTATTACATTTTTTATTTTTTTTTTTTAAATTATTTATTATGTACATATGAGTTATTTATTTATAAATTAATGAATTATTAATTTACATATTTTTTTTGTTAGTTTTATATGCATTTGTTTCATTTTCACGTTTCATTCGAGGGTTGCACAGTTGTTTCAGCGTGTGTTTATGTTGATGCAGTGAATGATTGGTGGATTGATTGATGTGTGATGTGATTGTGTTAGTTGCAGGCATGTTGTTTGTTGTTGTTGTTGTAGTTGTAGTTTTAGTTGTTGTTGGTCGTATACATAGAAATGTTGACAAGGTAACGAAACGAAAGTGGCAGCAAAGAACGAAACGAAACGAATAGAAAAAGGTAAGGCAAATCAAACATAGTCAAATACATATATATATATATATATATTCCGATATATATATTTATATATATAAACGTATATTCATATTATTATTGTGTTATATATATTTATATATATACAGATGGAAATGAAACGGTGCATGTATACCTACATATATACAGACACACACACATATGCGATGCGATGTGGATGTGAATTCAAGTGCAAAGTGCTTTACCGATTTAATTTTGTACATAATTTATTATTATTATATATTAAAGAAAAAAAATGTATAATCTATATATATATATATTTTTTTTATTTGATATATATATATATATTAATTGCAAAACTAATGGTGTTGTTTTAATGCATGTAATGCAGAGCGAGAATTGAAATTTATATATATATATATATATATATATATATATATATATATATATATATATATATATATATATATATATATATATATATATATATATCTATTTAAGTATATATATTCATACAGATATGTATATATATGTACAGAGTCACTTACCATGCTCGACTGATATTTACGCTGTACGAGATTGCGTGTCTTAGGATCTGCGAAACGAATGGAACAATTGGTATTAGTGAAACGATTAAGCTCGCCATTTTGTCAACTACTTACTGTACTCCTCCAATACGAATATGCCGCCCTTTTGTGTGAAACACTTGCGTATATGATCCAAACGCACAAAGAACTGAAATTAATTTTTTTTTTTTTTTTGGGAAGAAAGAAGGGAGATTTATACATGAAAATATATTTTCGAATAAATTCGTACCGAACACAAAGTGGAACGAAACGTAACGTAACGGAACGTAACGAAACGAAATGCAAAACAATAAATGAAAATCAGGGGGAGCGGGGGGTAAACAACGGCAGTGAAACACAGAGAGTTTCGTTTTCAGTTCATTTGTTGAAACACAGAGTTTGTGGAAAGTATTTCATAATCAAGTATCGAATAGGATAAATAACAGATGCATATATGTATATATATAAGAAATATATATATATATATATATATATAGATATACTTGCAGTATATATGTATGTTTTATATATATAAAGAGAGAGAGAGAGAGAGCGATAAATATTGTAAGGGAAAGTAAAACAGATATTTGGAGTTTGTTCATTTCATCGTGTTGTCTTGTGTGTTCGTGTGTATTCGTGTGTATTCGTGTGTGAGGGTTGTTCAAGTGTGTGTGGGTGGTACTAACATTCAATGCAACAAAACGGAATTGAAACGCAAACGGCATAATCAAAAGCTAAATGCTACGCAAGCAGAAGCTCAGGCAAGAGCAGGCAAAAGCAAGCAGACATGCAAACAAGCAAAAGCTAAAGCAACAGCAAGTGCCGTAGCAGCCAGATAGCAGTTAACAGTTAATAATAATATACATTCAATAATACACTGGGAGAAAAACAAGTGGTCCGTACTGTATTTTCAGAGGGCACAGTGATAACAGAAAACGAATGAAAACAATAAAGAGAAGAAAGGAACAATAATACTAAAAAAAATACTATAAATCATTAAGAATCGAACGAAAAGGAAACACGTTGACATTGGGTCAATGAAAAGGAAACGATTGGAATTGAAAATGCAGCAAAAACAAGTGGAAAGTTTTTATTTTTATATATGTATAAATATATATACACATAGTATATAGTTTATATATATATATATATAAATATATTTGTTGTTATTGCAGATCGATAAATGATCGATTAATATCGATTCACCAAGTTTATTGTTCTAATTAGCACTTGTGAGATGGTCATTCATAAATTAGCTTTCGAATTGAATACATACAGATATAAATATATAATTATATATAAACTATATAATTATATATAAACTAAAGACTTGGGGCTTAAGTAGTCGAACTATTCAATTGGAATTCACTTTCAATTCAATTTTTTTTTTTTACACTTAGACAAGGGAACTAGGCTGTGTGTGTGTTGTGTGTGCGTGTGTGTGTGAATTGAAAAATAATATATAGTATGCAGATTTAAGTGAATCAAATCGAAATAAAAAGATCTCAAATGAGGGAGGTTTTACATGGACTGATTGAGAAATTCTGGGGTTGTACATGTATATATAGACGCTCTGTCTAATATTGATAAAGATATAACACATAGAAAAAAATTATAATTGATTCTGTGAATTTTTTAGGTTTTTTTTCTATTATCTTAAATGTTATGAGTAATTCACAATAACTGCATGCTTAGGCTAATGTCGAACGGATTGGGCGATTCGGTATGAAAGAGAGAGAGAGAGAGAAAGAGAGAGAGAGCGCTAGAATCATTTTGGTTGTTGAATATGTATATTTCGACTACTTTCATGGCTAAAAAAAGTAAAAGAACACGAAATGAAACGTTTGCAAAACAAGTAGAACGCAGGAATAGAACATAAAAGAAAGACAATAGATTGACACGGAAAAAGATAGATAGAAGGGATAGTAAAGAACAGTTCTGTAATGAGAGACGGATAGAGGCAAGAGCGAGAGAGTCAGTGAGCGCTAGCTAGCTAGATAGCGAGCGAGAGTGAGAAACGTGAAAGTGAAGCTAACAAGAGCTTAAAATAAATATTAAAATTGAGAGAGCAAACGAATTTTAAAGGTTCAAAACTTTATATAAAAAGTCTTCAGGTTTTTTTTATTAATAATCAAATTTTATGATTTTAGTTTTTGCAAGTTTTCATAAATGATATTTTTTTGGTATTTTTTAATTATTTCCTTTTTTGTAAATTTTTGGTATTTTTTGTAGAACAGCTACAACTACAATTTATTTGCGTTTAAGACTTTTGTGTTACAACTAAAACTACACAAGCATAAATCATAAACATTAACAAGTAGTAGTTTTTAGATTTTATTTCTGGGAGAGTTTTATGGGTTACGCTACAATTTAGTGGTATGGTTCTAGGTTTCATAGAGCAACCAGCAAGCGTACTTCCAACGAACTTAAAACAAATATAATCAAAGTTTTGAATGTCGTTCTTTTTTTTTTTTTGGTATTTTTTTCTTTTTTTTTTAACATGAACTAGCTAGAAATAATGTATATATAGGTATTGGAAAATATTGGAACTACATGCCGTCAAACTAGTATCTATTAGTGCAACTCTTCGGCAAGCCGAGCAAATTGTTTGATTAACTGAGCTAATTGAAATTTCTAATTGATTTTGAGCTGCTTATCAAGCAGTTCCCAACTAATTTGGGTTCGCTTGTTTAAAGATTTTAGAATTTAGCTACCAGCTACAGATACAAACTATATATATATATATATATTTATATATATGTATGTAAAAGTATATATATATATATATATATATATATATATATATATATATATATATATATATATATATATATATATATATATATATATTTATATATATACGTATATATTGTTAGACTATATAGAAAATTTGTGAACAGATCTGTTTAGTAGGGCAGATAGCTGAGTGTGTACAAATGTGTGTGTGTGTGTGTGTGTGTATAGGTGTATGTGTGTGAATGTTAACATTTAAAGAACTAGTGCCAACCAGAAGTCAAATAAAAACAAGAACAAACACTTATCTCCGTCAAGCCGAAGCTCAAATTCCCTTGCAGACATCAACACTTGAGACTATTGAAAAGAAAAAACTCTAATACAGTTATAGAATATAGATATGTCCTAGATTTGAGCTCTTTAAATTAGGATTTTTTTTATTGTTTTCAAACAACTTGATCAGAAATTTAATACTGACAAAATAATGAACTACTAAATACCAAGATATATACATTTACTAAATTTGCTTTGTATGATTTCAATGCTCTTCAATTTGCTAGACAGAACAACAGACAGGGTCTACAACCCTTTCATATTATTTAATCGAATGGAAACATTTTATATTGCCCTCTGCAAAGGGCACTTCAAACATATATAGTTGTTGTGTAGTGTAGGCGTAGGTGTGTGCAGGGGTTTAGCAACCAGGTGGGGCATGCGCGGATTTACGTCCAGTTAGAAAATTGTTTGACATATATGTAAACATAGCTCAGACTGACATAGAATCAAAAAAGGTATTCAAAAATGTATATATGCACCGGGAATTTAGTGCTGTACAGTGTGTGAATGGAACAACAGCAAAAACAGCAAAAGAATATTATCGTTATCGTTATGGTTATCGATATCAAATGAATCGAACAGCGCATGCTGAAAACTGGTTGAGTGGCCCCACCCCCAAAAAAGAAAAACTATGTGTAGCCTGCTGAGTGTAAAGATAGACGGAGAGAGAGGGAGGCAGATAGACAAAAATAGAGTTAGAAAGAGAGAGAGAGATAAAACTCAAAAAGGTGTCGGACAATACAAGCAATCAGATGCTATGTATATATGAATCTTTAGTGCTTGTATTAATTTCTTTAAAAGGTATTGGAAATGAAACAAAAATGTGAAACGAAATGAAAATCATTGAGAGAAAGAGATAGAGAGAGAGAGAGAGAGGTTTTGTTTGGGAAAACGGCTCTGTTTCAAACGTAACAAACAAACCAACCATCCAACCAACAGTTTCGATCACAAAATTATCTAAAAACATAAAATCTTATAAATAATATACATAGTTCTTTATGTTTTGTTTAGATTTTTTTTTTTTTAAATATATATTATTTATTTCAAAAATATATCAACTACAACTTTTTTGGTTCTTTAACAGTTTTATGCCATTTTTTTTTTTAGTTTTTGTTTTGAAACAAAAAAAGAGTAAATGAAAACACAAAAAGTGAGTTGAAATATGGAAGAAAATAAAAACACAAATTATTTTTGTAATTTTTAAACGCAAAATTTGGCTTTTACAGTGGGTTTGAAGGCCATGGGATAAGGAGGGCGGGGCGTGGGGCGTAAAGAAGAATAGTTGCTTATAAATTTAAATTCAAATATAACAAGAAATTTGTTCATTGCAATACCTCGAAATCCTTTAATCGTATACGATATATTTCAGTTCATATTGTGAATATTCGATTCGGTTTTTTTTTTTTCGTTTTTCAAATTTTGTTTTCAGTATTTTTTTTTTAGTATTTTTAGATCAATTTTTGGCATGTAAGTGAGGTAGACCAATCATTCGAATTTTTCGTAACGTTTCGATTCGTAGGGAACGTGTTTGAATCAATATCAATATCCACAAATGGGAGAGCAACGGAGCAGCGTTCCACGTACGACAAAAAACATTAAACAAACAACAAAGAAAATTAAATAAAAAGAAAGTTGACAAAACGCTTTTGTTTTTATTTAATTTTAAATTTTTTTTTTTTTTTTTTTTTTTTTTATATTTTTGTTTCAAAATTGAAAATAGAATTTCTAGCGTATTTTTTCATATTTTTGTTTTTGTTTTGTAGCACACTAGGGAGAAGCGATATGAAATGTGGTTGTTGTTGTTGTTGTGTAAAGAGTCGTAGTATTTTTTTTTATTTATTTGGCTTAATTTTTGTTGTAATTTTTGGAATTTGGGACAATGGGTAGGGCAGCTAAATCTTAGTTATTGTTGTTGTTGCTGTTGTTGTTGTTGTGGTTTACTATTTATACATAAAAAAGAAGAAGAAAAACAAGAAAGAAGAAGTAGAAGAAAATAAACAAAAAGTTTGAGAGCAAAAAATACTCGTAGAAAAAGACGGAAATTAAACATATTGAGAAAGAAAATTCAATGTAGAAATTTGAGCTGTAAAAAGCTAACAAACTTTGTATACAAGAGAAAGAGTAAGAGAGATAGACTCAAAGAGACAGATAGAAGACAAGTGAAGGAAGAGAGCGAGAGAGAGAGAAAGATACAAATACCGAATATACCGAATAAACAAATCAAAATAACACAAATCAAACGCAAATCAGAGATAACTCAAGGAGCTCTAGAGACAAACGATAAACCGCAAATATACACAAGGACCATCTCAAAAGTGACCAGCTTTAGTATATGCACAAAAACAACTGGTATTTTGTACATACATATACATATATGTATATATACTATATATATTAATTTACTTTACATAGGTACTTTTTTGTTGGGGGGCTTTATGCCTAGATCGAATTCAAAAGAAATCAAATGTAGCGAGAAAAAGTAAAACAAATTAAGTAAATAAAAACGTATAAGAAATAGAAAAATAAAGAGTTGAACGGTAAACGGTTTGCCGACTCGCTCGCACACGCACACACACATATATATATATATATATATATATAGACAGACACGTGCTCTCTCGCTCTCTTCGGCAAAGGACATACGAAAGAGAGCTGGGCGACGGCTGTTTATTGAATACACGGTAAACGGCATAGCAGTATAACAGTATAATAGTGTAACAGCATAACAGTACAGCAGTTATAAACGTATAACAGCTATAACGGGATAACTGTTTCACAGTAAAACAGTTCGACAATTCAAATGTATATGCTTATAACAATATAACAGTTTTACTATATGCCAGTATAACTGTATGTGAGTTTTACAGTAGTAGTATAAAAGTATAATAGTTATAGCCGTTATAACACATATATTAGTATGACAGGTTTACAGTGTAACAGTTTTTGGGTATAACAGTTTTACAGTATAACAGTCAAACCGGCGTAACACTTATAATAGTATAACAGCTTTACAGTAATAGAGTATCACAGCTTTACAGTATAACAGTATAACAGTTTTACAGTATAACTGCCACAGCAGTATAACAGCTATAACAGTATAACAGTCTTACAGTAAAACAGCAATCACAGTAAAACAGTTATAACAGTATAACAGCCTTATATTATAACTGCATAAATGTTCTAAAGTACTGTTAGTTTAAGTACAGCACAATGTAAACAAAAATTACAAATTTTAAATGTTTAAAAATTATAAAAACTGAACAGCCAAAAATACAGAATTAGCTAGTGATTTGAAAATACATTCACACCACGATCTCTCCACTTGGAGCCTGAATACAAAATAAAAACTCGTATAATATTTATATGTATATAGCGTTTTCAAGTAGATATTTCATTTCTTTGTTTTTTTTGTTTTTTTTTTTTTTGTTATTATTTATAATAATTGTTGTGTTTTTCTTATTTTTTGTATAATCAAAAATTTTACACATTACAAAAAGTAGCGAAAAGAATTTGAGAAAAAAATTTGATGGTTATGAAAAAGACTTATCTGATATCGCTCGAGACGGAATAAAAAGAGAAAAAAAAACAAAAACAGATTTGAAAAAAAAATTAATAAAAGAAAATTTAAAAGTCGAGACAAATAAATAATTAAAGATAATGCCCAGATTAAGGAATATAGTAAGCATAATCATAAGATGATGTTAGCAAATGTATCGAATCGATTAGAATAATAATAAAATAAAGTAGAGAGAGTATAATGAATATAGCATTCAGTACATTCACTAGCACAATATATGGATTATATGATATATGGTTGTATTTTTTTTCTTTTATTATTATTATTATTATTATTTTGATTAGTATTGCTTAATCCGATCGAAAGGGGTTTCGATGTTAATTGATTGTTGCTCATTTTTCGCATTTACATATGCATTAGACAAATAAATAGATATATATGTATATATATAGGAGGTCGAGAGAAAATAAAAACAAAATAGGAAATAATATACAAATGAACTGAAATGAGATAGTTATGAAATATTACAAGTTGGATTTAATGAAATTATATATTGATATATATATTTTTTTCGATAATTGTTTGGGGTTTGACTCGGGTTTGAGGATGAATGAAATTGAAATTATATAAACAAATCCCAGGAATTGCTTGAAATCTTAATCTGTATGAGACACTTTATATTCAGACTGCGATATATATATATTTTCAATGTGAATCGGGAATGTCGGGAGGGTTCGTTAAGCTTTAGAAATATGGTAAGGCAAACTCCTTCATGGGTACTACGAAACAGAATCGAAAGGCTTGGCACATCGTCCAGTTATAATGTCCAAGTGGTAGTTCCATGGAACTAATGAAAATTTGTAGTTTAGCCTTACTTATACTACGTATTATCCTATATGTGATTAAAAATTAAAATGCAAAATATTGAGAAGGTCCTTGTATTACGTAAAACAAATATATATATATATATACATATAGTAGATCAATTTGCCTTGCAACGATACGAAAAACAAAGAAAATATAAATAATAACGAAAATAAAAGGAAATAACCAATTAGAGAACGAACCAATAGACCAAAGCGAAACCCAACACGAAACAATAGACAGACAGAGTTGATAAAGTGAAGACGAAAACGAATAATAGAAATGAGAGTGAAAACGAAAATGAAAATGAAAATTCGCCCAAAATGTGAATACTTAGTATTTTAGTATGTATATTCTTTATATGGAATTTGTAATGTACTTTCGCTTATTGTCGTATGTTCATTAAAAATATATAATAATGTTATATATCAGTCATATATATATATATATTTATATATATATATATATATATATATATATATATATATATATATATATATATATATATATATATATATATATATATATATATATATATATATATATATATGTATATGTATATATATAGAAGTTATAGACGCACATTGGGGATATTTTGGTTTTTTTAGGAATTTTTATTTTGCTTTACTAGAAAATGTTTTTGGTTTTTGTTTTTTTTTTTTTTTTTTTTTGGTATTTTTGGGGAAAGCGGCAAATGGTGAACGACAACACCAATTGCCGGACATGACGAATATATATATATATTTGTATGTATATATATTGATATTGGATATACATAGTTAGATAATACATATATGTATGTAAATGTCTGTAGTTATATGTTAAGAGCTGAGCTGAGAGCGAGCGAGAGAGAAAGAGAGACAGACAGCGAGAGAGAGAGAGAGAGAGAGAGCGAGAGTGAGAGAGTGTGACTCCGAAAGATTTCGTAATGAATTCGATTTGTTTTACTTTGTCTGAGCTTTTGATTAGATGTTAGTATGTGTCTATTTTATGGGGATGGGGATAGTTGGGATCTGGGTCTGAGACTTTACGTATTTCGGGTAAATTTGATGCTTATATGTTTTGTTTGTTTTTTTTTTTTTTTTTATATAGATGCAGAGAGTTGTACACAAAACGAGTATTTTTAGAGAGCGGCGAGGTATATGTATATGTATATGTGTATGTGTATATGTATATATATATGTATTTGTGTGTGTGTGTTTGTGTCTACTGGTGTGCGTGTGTGTACTTAAAGAGAAAGAGAGAGAGAGAGTCAGCGACACTTACCTTGCTGTTGGAGAACAACAAACCGACACCCTCGAGACAGACCTGCAGCAGTCCACCCTCGCCCGTATTCATATCCTGCACCGGAAACTCACCGCCCAATTCGGGCACATTTGTGGGCGTGCCGCCGCGTTCCATGGCCTCCTTGATGCAATTATACAGCTCCTTGCACTGCCATATTAAATAGTTCACATAATTGTTACTTTATTATATGACGCAATCAATATGACCCACCTTGCGTGTATAGTATTTGTGAAGCTGCGTCTGGCCGCCGTTGCGTCGCCACAGACAGAGCAGCTTTGTCTTTGGAGAGTAGGTCATATTGACCAGACGCTCGTACCACCAACGTTCCACAATTGTGCCATCCACAGAGCGCAGCACCAAGCCATCGTCGCGCACCTCCATGAAGCGCAAGGGACCGTTCACATCAATGCCCTGGTGCACGGTAAAGCTCTGCCGATGCAGCAGTCGTGAGCCCAAAGGCTTCAGATCTATATCGTTGCCGTTCTAAAAGGAGAATGTGTATTCAATAAATAGAGCATGGGATAGTTGAATCAATTTAAAAATGCTGCAGACGAATGTTTCCGACTGGCAAATACCCTTACTTTAGAAATTTACTCGGTTTCACCTAATATAAAAGAGCATTAGGGTGCCTATAAGCCCAGCAACATACCAGATTGTTGATCTGATCGACCACATTGTGCACCTCCTGCGAGTAGACCAGTCCGATGTGACTCTTTCCCAGGAGGCGGCGTATTTTGCGTCTTATCTCGTCCTTGGTCACATTCAACATCACCAGGATGGCGGTCAGATTGTAAAGCATGGTGCTCAGCAGGCGATCCTCATCGTGCTCGAGACGTTTGCGTTCCGACTCGCTCAGTGACTTATAGCGCTCCATCATTTCAATGGGACCCTAAATGGAATACAAAGAGGATTAGTATAATTTTGATTAGGACTTCTCTGCAGAGACTGATCTCTAACCTGATCCATCCCGATCATATCACGCTCCTGACTGACAGCATCCAAGAAGGCATCCTCCCAGAACTGCATTTGATTCCAGAGATTGAGCCGATCCTTGCCTAGGAGACCCTCAAACAGGTAGACCCGTGGACTATCTGGCGATGGCGAAGACGAGGTATTTATCAAATGTCCGCCCGTATAGCGGAAACCGGCGCTGAGTGTCGACTTGCCCGACCACAAGTTTCCGGTGCTCTTTTTCGAGTCCTTCGACGTGGTGGTCTGTGAAAGATTAGTGTGCAAAGCGAGCGAATGTTCAATGCAAATCGAATGTCAAGAGAGAAGCCAACTTATTCGGAAATTGATGATCGATGCAGGTCTTGAGCCAAAAAGTGGGACAACAACAGCTACGAGAAGTTGATAATTGCGCTCCTTATGCTATGTGTTTGGGACTTGGGTTTGTTGGGTTGAGACGAGTTGAACGTATCGATGTAATTATTATCGATTAATCGAGCGATCGATTAATCTAACGGGACATCCATCTGTGTACTTACATTTTCGTATTCGGTGTCTGAGACTGTGGAACGGCAGCTGGATGGCATGCGAACGCTCAAACTGCCAGCTGGTAGCAGATCACTGACTACGGATAGCGCGCCCGTGGAGCCAGCAGCCTACGAATTACGATATACATATGTTTATATATAAGTAGTTACGAAGTACGGTATACGATTTACGATATACGTTATACGATATACGATATACGATATACGATATACGTTATACGTTATACGATATACGATATACGTTATACGCTATACGTTATGCGGCATATGATATACGTTACACTATTCGGCATACGATATACCATATGCGATATACGGTATACGATATAGACTGTACGATACACAATATATTGTATGCGATGTACGAGTAACATTACTCGTCATACTATATATGATATAAGATATAAGACATTCAATATATGATATACGATATACTGTTCACATTATACGATACATAATATATTGTATGCGATATACGAAACACAAAAAATTCATTTATATAGTAATATGAGATATACGAGTAGCGATACGATACGAGGCGTGGCCCGATTATGCGACTACACATATTGACAATATACTGATAAGCTCTTTATGCGATATATAGTTAGACAACGATTACGATAACGATAGCAGTAGCGATGCACGATATTGACGCTGATACACTGAATGGACGTGGGCATGGGGAACGTGGCGACTATGATTGAAAGTTTACTAATTATGTGTATGTATGTATGTATGTATGTATGTATGTATGTACGTGTGTATATACGATTACATATATATAAATATATATTTGTATATTATGGTGCGCATCGGGAATACCGGGATTATATATTCTTAAGCGCTACCACTCACATCAGAATCGAAGGAGGTGAGCATATTCTTCAAGGCACTTCTCTTCTGCGACAACATATCCTTGAACATCTCAGTTGTCGACTGGCCATCCTGACTATCAGCCGACGAGAGACGACGCGCTGCAGCTGTTGACTGTGAGGTGGGAAGTGCCGTATGCGTTGAACTCTTGCGCGACTCCTGCGGCGAGGCCCACTCACTGCCCAGCCCCGAATGGGAGCCATTGGGGCTGCTCGGCGAACGTAGATTCTCACGGCTGCCCATGGGACTGGCCGCGTGACTGGACAGCAAACTGGATGACATATCGCTGCCCTCATTTATTTCCTTGCTCCAGTAGTGTGTGTGCGCCACCTCCATTAGCTGGAACACCGAGGCCATTCCACCCAGTCCAAAGTTGCTAAATGTTACATCCAGACCACCAGCTATGGCTTGCACGCACTTCAGCATTCCCTTCCAAACGGGTTTGGTGACACACTAGGGAAATGGGGAAGAAGGTTAGTTGGTTATTCTAGTAAGCAAAGGCAACAAGGGCCTTTTTTAGTTTCAAGGTCCTCCATATGCTTACCACATCATCAATATGATCGTCTGGCGCTATTTTCTTGTCCAGCGTCTTGTTTAGCTTGCTGAGCACTAGCGTGCGATAGGATTCGTCCTCCATCAGTTTCTTGAAGCGATTGAGCTTCAACCATCCTATGCCCTCGCCCGCTAGCACCTGGGTGGTGACATCCTTGAGGAATGCCTGATTCTCGGCATTGCTATGCGAACGCTCCTGATTCTGTTGACGCGTTAGATCCTCCTGCGTTTGTCGAGGGCCCGAATGCTTAATAAGAGGCGTGCGCTCGACGAGCCCTTTCCGGCTGGGAAAGGGATCAAAATTGATACCCGCCTTGGTCTTGGGCGAGGATACATTCGTCGGCTTGTGCTGCACGGCTGCCTGCTTCTGTTGATTCTCTGTGAAAGACATGAATATATGAGCTAGACTGGAAGTAGCTTAAAGTGTAACTTACTCTTTCCAAACATGCCCGAGAACATGGTTGTTGTGGAAGAGGCCAACCCATTGAAGTCGGTCCCAATGGAGGAAAAGAAATTGTTGCCTCCGCCGGTCTGTTGCACCTGCTTCTGTGTTGCCAGCTGCGAGCTGGGAATGACAGGAGCATTGCTTGTGGCTGCAACTGCCGCGCCATGTTCCTCAATCTTGATGATGCCCTTCTTGGTCGCTGCCTCTTTGGCTGTCTTGGTTAGATCACCCAAAGTCGACTTGCCCACATAGGTGAGATCTTCCAAAGTGTTTTTGCTAACGCCAGCTGCCTGCTTGGACACCTCCAGCGCCTGCTTGGAGGCCTCACCAGCGGCCTTCTTCGCATGCAGCGTAAACTGTGGACAGCATAGCAAAATCAATTTAATCACAGATCAATTTAAATACTAGAAGCGATAGCGATTATTGAAGAGCTACTACAAAACAACAGCGCAGAATGCAGGTTAATGGCAGCCAAGAAAACTAACTAATCAGGATGAGATTACACCGTTTAGCTACGAGAGGGTTTTAGGGTTGTCAGCTACTTATGGCATCAGCTGACTATTTGCTACAGTTCACAATAGTACGTAATCAATGCTAGATGGACAATAGCTCTATGATCTAAAGCTTTCATGAACTATAGGGCTTCCCGATTATGTTAACAGTTAATATTGAACAATGAGCAATTGCTCACTTAAGCAATCTCGTCAATCCATGGGTTAGTTAATGAGTCAGTCGATCAAAGTGTTAATCAACCAATCAACCACACAGACAATCAGTCAGACAAGACCTCAGCTAACATGAACTAGACTGTGAATGCTAGAAGCATGGACATGAGCGTTGATGTTATCAAAGACTATCGATGCGATTATCGTGTGCGTGTGAGTGTGTGTTTTTATGTGAGCGTAAGGTGTGTGTGTGAAATGAAAGCTGTTTATGGTTTATTGTGACTGAGAGTGGCTGAGTACCAACCTTTTCGAAGGTGTGTCGCATTTTGTCATCTAGATCTTCGTCCTGCGCATGCTATACTTAGTTACACATTCGTTAACACGAAGGAGACACATAGAGCGTGCGATTTGAATTTATCGATATCATTGACAAACGTCGTTTATCATATAGTCAAATAGTCAAATAGATGGAACAACAAAGAGCACAACAACACATTGAGTCCGACATTGGATGCACAATACAAAAAGTTACGGAAGCATCTTTAAGCATTCAACTCACCTTGTCGACGTGGGCGAGCAGGCCCTCCTGGCTACTCTGGCGCGTCGTCTCACGCACCAGCTCCTTGGCGTGCGATGCAAAGTTCTCGAACAGCGAACTCTGCGAGCTCTGGCGACCTGGACTACTCGAACTGGAACCAGAGCTGCCTGTGCGGGCCAATATATTGCTAACACTCGGCTGCTTGACGGGCGGTGTGAGCGGAGGCTGAAACAATTTCGATTTGGAAAGAGTTATTCTCATTTCCTAAGACCTGGAAATTTTCCGAGGGCTCTAAGGATTCTCTGTCACACTTACCGGTATCTTTTTCTCCGTACGCTCCACATCGCTGGTATTGCGCTGCAACTTGTTGCTGGCTATGCTCTTGCCTGTCATTGTGGAGGCTGTATCCGACTCAGCCTCTAGGCTGGCCATCTTAATGGTCGCCTCGAGCCGCATGGCCAGTGGCGTGGCCAGTTCGAAGGCGCCCGCTGCAGCCGTCGTTGGCTGCTGCCCCGTCTTGGGCTGGAAGTCAAACTCCGAGTCACGATTAAAACTGGGCGAACTAAGATCCGACCGACTAGATGAGGAAGACACTGGCGAGTCGGCTCGCTCCTCATCGCCCTTGCTGCTTTTCGGAGGTCCGACCAAACCCTCCGGATACTGTAGCTTGCTGGGCGGATGATAAACGAGCGCCGGATCCAGATTGGAGGACAATGTTTGCGGCACGACATGTGGTCGATTGTAGGAGCCGAAAACGTCGTGTAGACTGGGCGACAAATCGGAGGACGCCATCTCAGAGACAAAATCACTTAGAGAACTGTACGAGGAGCTGCTGCTGTCGCCACCCTCTGAATCCGAACCGCTCTCATCCGTGGGCTGGCACTCGAGCTGTTTGAGTGAGCGCAACGCTCCATTCAGAGAGCTGCCGTCATCCCACACGGAGAAGCGTATGGGGGTCAGGGAGTGGGCGAACCACTTGGGCTTATCGCCCACCTGCATGGGATCCATGACGCCCGTCTGCACTCGCAGGAAGGCAACATTTGTGGGGGTTAGCGACCATTCCGCCAGGAACTCAACGGCCTGCGTGCGTGCAAACTGGTTGAGGAAGACCGAGGCACGCGGTCGTGAACGTAGAAAGCTATTGATTTGGAAGGCCACAACGGGTCGAGGATATAGACGTAGCGTGCGCGTATGCTCCGCGAAATTAGCCAACGTATTTTGGGCATTGAAGAACCGAACCATTGCCACACGTGTGGCCACGTCCACCGAGTCCACGTCGGTACCATAGACGAAGGGATTCAGGGCTGGCGAATTCATTGGACTAGGCTGGCGAGACAACATGGCGCCCTGGGCAGACACCGAATTCCGCTGGCTGGCATGGGCGGAGTGCGGCGGCGTTTGCAAAGGCAGACGCACTTGGGAAACCCTGCGAAAGACGAGAAAGGAACAAATCTATAAAGAAATCGACAGCTATATATTTTTGAGTGACCTACCCCAATAGCGGCGGCTCCTGCAGACTATCCCGCACTGAGGGCAGCAGCTGCTGTGAGGAGACAGCCTGATTGGACGCTGTCATCGATGTTAAAGCCTATTACGAGTAATCAAAACAATCGATTTAGTGAGCTCAACTAAAATGGTAGGACTGCAAAGCTGCAAACTTCAAAATGGCTAACTATAAGAAGGGTTGGATTACAGCGAGAGGGTGGGTAGGGCCTTTGGTATTAGCCAGTTATAAACTCGATCTATATATATATATACTAATATATAGAGAGTGGATATTATAATTAAACTTATGTCTCAAGAAGCATGCACACAGAAGAAGACAGAAAGAAAGACTCCAGAGAGCTCGAGAGAAAACAGAGAGAATGAGACTTTATAGTGCCTAGTTACAATGAAGCTCCAATTACAGCTCAATAATAGAGTGGAAGATTTGTAGAAGAAAGTACGAGGTGTTTATGAATATTTCTAGAAACTAAATCAATTCAATTGAATCTTCAAACAAAAACAAAGTGAAATTTTGAGATATATAAAATAAGAAATACAAATTAAAGATTTTTGGATCATTTCGAATAGTTTCAAATTGGAATTGAAATGAATTTTAGAAATATCCATAAATGAGTCTATGAATATATAACACATTAGTTAGAGTTGCGAAAGAATAACATTTCTTGGGAATACATTTCCCAAATATGACTGTATGCATGCATTTGTATTTATGTATATTGATTAGATAACAGGTAACAGGTATTGTCTTGTTTAAAGTATAATACAGCAATTCACAGTAGTATTATATACATATTTTTTTGTTTTAGATATGTACAGAACGTTTGTAACTCAAAAATATGTAAATGATAAAATGTTATACAAAACGCAAAAATGTTATTTAACATATGTGAACGATATTTACACCAAGTCCAGCTTCATCCATAAGTAGCATAGCCTGCAGTAGTAGTAGTAGTAGTTGTTGTTGTTGTTGTTGTTGTTGTAGTTGTTGTTGTTGTGATCAAGTTTAACAAATTCGTATAACAGATAATGCATGAATGTTAGAAGTAGAGTAGTACAGCGTATTAGCGAAGTAAAAGCCACAAAACGATAGAGACAAATACAGAGTGGTCGGGACGAAGAGAGAGACAGAGAAAGAAAGAGAGAGATAGCGTTTAAGAGACAGTGAAAGAGAGAGAGAGAGAGAGAGAGATAGAGAGAGGGAGATCGAGAGCGAGAGAGATGGAGCAATACAATTATGAGAATAAATGTAAAAGTAAAAGCAAAAGACAAAGAAAATTTATGTTCAAATCATATTTATGGACTTCTCTGTAAGTGTAACTCCAAGGCGATATAGACAAGTATTAAATAAATAAATATATATATATATATATATATCTATATATATATATATATAGATAAATGTATAGAGCACAATCATACAAAATCGGGTAGAAGAGGCGTAAAAGATGTAAATAGTACAATTAATCAAAGATTTTGCCCGTTGAGCAATCGATCGCACATCGATAATATTTTAATATAGACGATCAAAGCGTTTGTTCCGTATCAAGATATACACATACATATATATTATATGATATGATATATATAAATATATATATATATATCTAAATGGCTTAAGCACGAGTGCAAGTTTGAAAGAGTGTGTTAACAATCAGATAAGTAAATAAATAAGTTTTCTAGTCGCAGATGCACGACTAGCAAATACCCTGTACCCAAATAGATATAGAATATATGTTTATATATATACATAAATTATTTTATCTTTAAGACTATAGGACTGCTATGTACTTGAGCACTATACGGATTAGACATATCTACATATCTTACATAGACGCTGTATATCAGGAGTATGAACAGATTCAGAGGATATCTTAAGAATAAATGTATTAAATATCATATATATACAACTTCATAGACAATTCATATGGGCACAGGGCTTTTACACAAATATATATATATATAAATAAATAAAATGTTTTCCTTTCCGTTGAACGAGCTTTCCTTATCCATTGGCTTAGTTCAGGTTTACAAAATTCATGCACGATTTAGCTGTCAGTTCTCAGTTCCCAACACACTCCCTTTCAGATCAAATGCATACGTAAGTTCAGAAATTTTGTTTGTGGTTTTGTTTCTTTTCATCCGGAAATATCGATTTTCCCGATCAATAACCGAAACGAAAACAACATAATAATACCAGAGCAGAAACAGTAGATAGAAAAAATAGTTACTGCTACAGATGAGCATGTCGAGGCAAAGAATTGCTACCATGTCTATAGATGAGGCGACCTCTCTCCGAAATGCAGAAAGCATACGAAAATACACCAACTCAATAGATCCGCGCCTGGATCAGCTGGTGGTGTACAGCTCCGTGCTGGAGCATTTGATGCAGCAGAAGCGCCACTATGAAAAAGAGCGAGACACGGAGCAGCTGCGGCTCGAGAGATTCAAGTGCGAGGGTGCCAAAGATAATCGCATACGCGTGCAAATGCAGGTGGTGAAAAAAGTGCAGGGCATGCTCCCAAGTATTGTCTTTAAGCTGCGCAACGAGTACGACAAATTCGAGCGCTTTCTGCATAGAGAGAAGGGGCTCAAGCACATCAATTTGTCTTTGTATGATAAAGGTCTGCATTTACTTACCATCTGCAAAAAGAATCTAGAGCAGACTCTATAGACATGGTTGCACTCCCATTGCTCTCACGTACAGACACACACACACACACACACACACACCGACAATTACCCCAACTCCCAACCAACGATATGGATAAGCTTCACATGGAGATCCCAATGTATTTCAAGCGATCCAGCCGAAGAAGCCAAAGGAGGACTTACCTGCTTCAGATGATTTTTTAGTATAGTGCCCTCTGGTTCGGGCAGTGGAGGTATCTCATCGTAGCCACCCGTTGGTGGCGTCAGCTTGGTAGAGTCCAAATCCACAACCCAGATATCATCGGGCAGCCTGCAAGTGGTACGATGACTACTATATTCGTCCTGAATAACTATCTAAATCTGTTAGAGACTGTCAAAACTGCCTGGCATTGTCGGGTCTCTAAGACTTCACCAGACAATACCGGGTACTTTCAGTCTTTAACAAACATCTTCGACTATAGCGGAGGCTACAAGGTACTACCTGGTACTATCAGGCAAGAGTTGACCGGTCACTACTTGGATACCGGGCACTACCATGTATCGCCGGCTATAGCGACAGCAATCGTGCACTACATCAGATATTACCAGGATTGGATGGAATCAGTCAGTAGTAGATGCCAAGCCACCACACTTACCTGAAATTCTTTTTATAGATGAGAAAGGAGGCTGGCACACCGATCACAAAGGGCGTGGGCGCGAGCAACAGCTGCTCGGCACAACTGAGGCATGTGGGCAACAACGGTATAACCGGAAACATGTACTCCAATGGATACAGCATTGTTACGAATGCCATTACCGACATGGAGAGTGCATTATAGTCACGCGATTGGAAGAGCACCTTATTCTCCAGCATGATCAGTGTCCACACCTTCAGGCATGTCTCCACGCCCAGCAATTCCAATGGCAGATGCAACGGAAAGTCAACGAGCGAAAAGCGTGTGTGGTCCGGCAAAGCAAAGAGCAGCGGCTCATGCACAGTGGGCGACAGCACCTCCACCTACGTGGAGACAACCAAACAAATTAATGTACACTTTAGCCTAGTGATAATTGTAGTGATAACTGTTTAAGAAATAGCAATTGCTCTGTGGACCGATATTATTAGGCAAAAATAGAGAAACGACCACATCTCAATCCATTCGTTTACTTATTGGCTAGGAATAGATATAGATCTAGCTGAAAGCTAAAGACGTGAAATACGGGATCTAACGTCTCTTGCTACTTAATGGGAATTTCTTTATATAGATAGTTATCCAGTATTCCTTTTCTATTTACCTCGACACGCGTTGAGCCTGGCACCGGCACCGGCGTGGAGAGTAGACGTAAGATCCACGTCTCAATCTCGCGCACATCGTGCAGCACGATGGAGGGTGTCGCCTCGCTGGCATGTCCCGTCAGAACCGTCCACACATTGTCCCGATTGAGTTTCTGTGAGGCGCCCACACGCTTGGGCGAGGACGACTCGTTACAGGCGTCGATGAGCTTCTTCAGAATGAAGAGGCACTCGCGAAAGGTGGTGAAGAACGGATGATGCGATATGATGCAGAGCGATGTTAGCGATTGATTGCGCAGTTTGGTGCGCTTTCGCGACGCCCGTGGCGACGGTGAATGACTGCCGCCCGATTCCGAGTCTGCCGAGGGTGCCATCAGGCCCAGTTTGGGCGCCGAGGCGGCTGGATGATGATGCGAATGGAGACGCAGCTGGTCAGAGTCGCGACGCGAGGTCAGTTCACGATCCGAATCACTGGGCGCTACGTTACTTCTGTAGTCGCTAGAAGTAGTTAAGAGGCCGTAACTATTATGGAAGTGGTTTGAAAATCGGTTAGATCATAAAAGCCAAAAGCATATTATAGCCAACCAGCATTAGCAGGCAGCAAGGCGCCGCCACCTGCCTGCCTGCCCGTCTGCGCTGCACACACACACTTGCCTGCTAAACGCCGAGTCGGAGCTGCGCTCCATGCTCTTTCGCCACGACTCACGCCGAAAGGCAGACGAGCGTCGGCCACGCCCACCGCCACCAGCACCACCGCCGACGCCGGCACCATGCCCGCCCGCGCCACCGTTGCCAGCCGCACGCTCAGCGCCGGTCGCCGAGCTGGGCCGCTCGATGGGTCTGTAAAAGTTGACGCAGATGCCATAGCGCGTTTTTCCCGAATCCTTGTCCGTCAACGCAAACACAAACGAGGTCATATCGCGTATAGCGGAGCCAGTACGTCGCGGTCCCACGCTGGTGCAGCCCTCCGGCTGGCAAAAGTAGACCATGTCCAGCGGTAACGGAAAGTCTGCGTGATCCGATGGTGGATAACGTCGCAGCAAATCGGGCACCTAAGCAGTGGAAGGAGAAAAGATGATATTACCCTAGCCCAATTGAAATGTCTAACAAGTACCCTATATTGAGCTCAATTTGAAAAGAGATTAAGAACTAGCATAGTTGTTCGATTGCTCACTATTCAGAAACTTGTATATTGAATTCTAAATCTATAACTCTTACAGTTTTCGAGATAAGCCTAAAAGGCTTAGGCTATATATCGATATTTATCAATATTTTAATGAGAATACTGAGCTGGAAAAGCAGTCTCAGGGAAAGCTATAAGACTAAAGAACTATAGATATATTATCTATAGTCCATTTGTTTTACTAGAGCAGAAAAGCAGAAAAATAGTATTCGCCCTAGAAGTGCTCAAGGCATACCAAATTCAATATGCGTAGCTCCTCAACTCATCGTGAGTTGACCCAAGCCAGACTAAGCCAAGCTATTGACTTCAATAAAAATAAATGAGCATTATTTGATGGAGCCCACGGCCACACATCAAATTAGTCTGCGTAAATAAACGGCAGACAGTGCTGGGGTTTGACTGGATTTGATGAAGTGCATAAGATACAAACGCTATCAATAGCCTGCGTTACGTTAGCATTATGATATTGTAATGAGCGTACAGGGTATAATAAGTCATAATTTATGCACCCTTGGCAGCAGCTATAATCAACAGACTCACCTGCACCGGCGGCGCCTTGCTGCCTTGCATGCCCTTGGGCATTGGCGGCGTTGTGTGGGCACCCACAATGGCCATGTAGTCGACGAGGCGCGGGCATAATGAGGCACGTTGTTGATCCGACATTATAGGTATACGCACTACAACACACTACCCTTGCTCGTTGGGATTCTGTAATTACAAAGTGTGAGAGAGGATGAAGTCGCAAGATGAAATCAAAGATAAACAGCATCAGCAATTAGAGGGAGTAAAAGATGAGCCAAGCGCCAGCAAGGTCGCAATCCATTAGCCACATCTGGTAATCAAGTTAAGCTCCACACAAGGCTGCCTTTCACTAAGCCGTAAATTAAATTTGGCGCTCCATACAAGCGCATGTCTGTAATTACGGCTTAAAAGCAAGCTCCATGCCGCAGCGGGATGTTGCTCTAGGGCTCATGTCCTTGGGCGTGCATGTGCGGCATGCAAAATGAAACGAAATTAGTTGCCTCAAATAAAAACTTGCTTAATTGGTGTATATACACGCATTTAGTCAGCCAAAAATAACCTCGAGCTACAAATTTGCAAATTTCAGAGAGGAGCCCATGCTTAGCCAGAAAGTACATTAAAGCTCTGTATTATTATTCAGTTTGCGCGTTTCATTAGCATATTCATAATTATAAATCTAATCCTTCATCTGTCTGACTGACTCCGATTATCCGCTTTGACTGCCTTAAGAAAGTCAGACTGAGAGCGACTAGACATCCGAGCTATGATTGGGAATCTTTATAGCATGCAAAATGTTGGTAATTATGATCAATATCATTATTATTAATATTATCTCTCATGAGATGAGATGCTCTGATATTATATCTCATCATATTCATCATAATGTTTATATTTATATTTATCATTTCTAATTGTAATACGATTATAATCAATCATCACTCGCATTGCCCTCATCATCATCATTAGTATAATTATAATGATCATCAATATCAATATCGTCCTGAACCATATTCATCACTTATATATTTATATATATCATTATATATATATATATATATATATATATATATATATATATATATATATATATATATATATATATACATCATTATTATACATGATTCTCATTTTCATTAGCATTATCATTATCATCATGCTTATCTTCTTTATCAATTATGATTAGAATTAGCAATATTCATTTCATTATCTTTGCCATTTGTCATTATCATTTGCATTACCATTATTATTATTATTATTTGCACCATTAGCCAGGCGATAATTTGCTCATTAAACTGTAAAACAAACCGCTCCACAGTAAAACAACATTCAACATTCATAAAACGTATTCCTAGTCAGTCCCCAGTCACTCATGTTGTTTGAAGTTTTAAGTGATTTAGCCGGAAAGCTTTCAATTAAATCTTTTATAATTGCAATGCAAAAGCCCTGTAAAGACGGGAAATTGAAAACCGTCGGCTTAACATTTTCCTCCCATTACCGCATCGACAGATGTGACTTTAATTAATAACGTAATGCAAGACCCTACTTAAATTCTAATGAGAGTGTGTGAGAGAGAGAGAGAGCGAAAGAGGGAGCGAGGAAGAGAAACGTGGCAGGCAGATAATTGTGCGTCAATCGGGCTTCCAAGAAAATTGAAAATGGAAAACTTTGAGGCGCAAAGCCTGGCCAAAGCCAAAGCAAATGAATTTCTGATTGCTCTGAGCCCGCACAAGTTTGACCTATTGCATTTGAGAAACCTTCAGGTGGAGGATGGGTGTTCGCTGAAAGTTAACTAAAACGAAGTCTTGCGCCAGCTGCTGTTGAGCCAAAGGTCAGTGCAGTACCGTGGGGTACGTGAGCCGCGGCTTCATCAAAATGCAAACAGAACTTAGCCGAGGTGATTTTCCAGTTGATTTTTTGTATTATTCATCACATAAATCAACGACCTGCAGGCAGGTCAAACCAATCAGTCTCCAAGGACCAATCGCATCAAGTCAGTGGCCTGCTAATGCCCTTGCCTTACAGAGGGAATCTACTACTAGCTACTGCAGTAGCTGTAGGTGGGTTGACGTGCCGGCAACAGCTAAAGCTATAAGTAAAAAAATAAATAAATTCCACAGCGCAAATTGCAAATTGGCAATCGCATTGACGTCAGTCGCAGATTGAGCCATGGTCCCGGCAAATGAGCAATGAGCAATGAGCGATGCGAAATTGAAAAATGAAAGAAGAACAAAAATGTGAACGAACAAAGTCAAAGCACAAGTTGTGGCATGCAAATGCCGCAGCTCAGCTCGAGAGTTATGTGACTTTGATGATTGCCATGACAGAAAAATTCATTTGACATGATTGACATTCAAGTCACTCAAAGAGGGAGATACAGTGCGGAACAGAGATAAGACAAAGAAAGAGAGCCCGAGAGTAACGGCAGGTGGCAGAGAATGAGACCTTCAGGTACACTTGACAAGCTTAGCGCAGTCTAAAGGACAGCTCACGTGATATTCTCTAAAGCGCTTCAGGCTAAAACTTATTCCAAGCAAAGTCGCTCAAGTGCTAGATACCCTATTAATCAGCTTATCGGCTGGAGTAGCTCTCATCTGTTACAGATTCAGGATTGCCATGAGACATGGGAGATTGCTGAAAAAGCTCTTCAGACTTGCAGATGCCCCATAATATCAGACAAATATTCAAATATTATTGTGCAAAGAGAGAAGTTCAGTCAATAGTAAAATAGAAGAGAGAAGTTGATGCAGTATGAGAAGCGAAAAGAGAGAAGCTTAAGCAACAGGGAATGGGGAGAGAGAAGATGCCGTCATTTCAGGAGTAAAGAGAGTAGCTAAAGTAATATGGAAAGCGAAGTGAGAATCTTAACCAATAGAAGCGAGAAGCTTAGCAAATAAGCAAAGACAAGGGAAAAGCTTAGGCAAAATACGATGAGAGAAGCTCGAGAGAAATGAAGAGATAAGAGAAAAACTTAGCAAAGAAAAGAGAAAGAAGCTAAAGGCAACAGAGCAAAGAGAAGCTTATGCCATATGCAGAGAGAAGAGAAAAGCTTAGACAATACAGACAAAAAAAAAATGAATAGAGAAACTTAAGCAGCATGAAAACAAAAGACAGAAGCTGAAGAAATATGAAAATATAAGAGAGCAGCCTAACCACAAGTTTGATTTGTATATTCTATCTGCATTTGTCTCTAGGTTCAAACTGTATCTCAATAGTTCGGGCTGCAAATCGATATTTATAGATTTCGACAAAAATAATACAGATTATCACACTTTCCAGCTTCCTATGAATATATCTCCTATTTATAGCTATATTAACGCGATGCTTTGCGCTGCAATTTGTATGCTTCATCGGATCGTAGTTACCAGCTTTGGCCCGTTAGGCAACTTTATTATGCAGCATGTTTTATGCACTTTCAAGGATTATCTACATTGAGCGAGGGAGAGCGAAAAGGGTGCGAAAAGGGGACTGAGAGAGCTGAGTAAATGTTGGGTGTTGTCGAGTTGAAGGCTAACTGCGTGTTAGCCTTGCAGCTGACAATTTTCATTACTGCGCAAAGTTTGTATGCTGCAGCACAAGGCCAGCCGGTTGCGACCCTCGGTCTGCGTGGGTGGGTTGGGTGCCGGATGGCAACGCAATAAAAATAAGAAAGCCGCAAATGTCGTGGCACATGTCACGGCTAATCATGTCAAGGCTGCAGTTTCTCTATATATTTTCGCATTCTCTTGTGGCGAATCGTGCTGAGCGGCACTTAGCAGAAGCATTGCTGTGGGATTGCAGTTGCAACATTCGCAAACATTGCACTACATACCACATGCCACATGCCACATGCCACATGTCACTTGCCACATGCCACATGCCACATGCCACTCGCCAGTTGGTCGTCAATTTTATTTAATGGACACAGACTCCGCGTCTGGCTGGAAGGGAAACGCCAACGCTTTTCAAGTGCTGGCGTCATCAAGGACTCTTGCCAAGGATATTGCCAGCGACGCATTTCAATTGTTTGCCAGCTCCTGCTCCTGCTCCTGCTCCTTCCCCTAGCTGAACGTTAAAAATAGCCAACAGCAAAACTGTCATTAACCAAATAAGAAAAATATAAAAAAAAAGAACACGCTCTTATGAAATCATCATCTTCATCTCAAGTAAAATGGGGAAAAAAAAAACAAACTCCCAATGGAACCCACGCAAGAGGGACAAAGGGTTTCGCAGCGAGCCGTTTCGATGATGTCGCCAATTAGCTATTGTTAGATACATTCACTCTACCAACAAAATCAAAAATAAAGCTAAACAAACGGGAATATATATATATATATATATATATATATGATATATATATATATATATATATATATATATATATATATATATGTATATATATATATATATATATACTGTTGCATAGCCTACAACTCAATTAAGCAACACGAGATGCATCAAATTACCTTTTAGTACAAATCGATATTTATCGATGTAAGGAACAAAATAACATTTATTTCTAGCTATAAATTCCTATATTAAATTCCCATACCCGAACTACTCTAGTGTTATATTACACAGGCCCATTAAGCGCCCTCACTCACTTTTGGTTTGGGGGAGGGGCAAACTGTCCTTAGTCCATATAATGGCGATCTAATCTAGACCATTTTCGTTTTTCCATCATCAATATTCAATGCGCTGACACGAAGTGTGGGTTGAGCTATTCAAAAATGTATCTTGACCCAAATCAAGTCGAACTAAATTGCGTTCATTTTACTATGATTAGAGGCTATCCGCATATGTTAGACTAAGTAAAAGTCTAAAGTGTTTTTCCATGTTCTGGTTTATGAATAATAAGCTAGTAAGTGTGCTTTAGTCGGCCACTCGCCCGACTAGAAGATACCCGGAAATTTCCTCAAAGATGGTATTCGAATAACTTTTCGCATTTACTGAAAAAATGTATACTTCATGAAAGCTAACTGGCATATGAATAGGTATATATGTATGTATACTATAAATTCCTATTTAGAGATTCCAAGAACGGACAAAAGCATTTTCATCATTAAAAATCATTATGAAACATGCTTAACGGTTATTATTAAAATTCTTTGAAGTTAAACAGTTTCCATTAAGTATTCATGATTCCCGGAACCCAGTTGTTGTTAAAAGTAATATATCAAAGCATCATTAGCTAATGAAAAAAGCAAATTTAAAGCTGCTCCAAAAAGTATGTGAATAATAAAAGTCTTAAAGTCTCCCTGTACTTTTCCATTCGCTGCGTTGCATAAGCCATAAAAATTAAGAGCACAGCACTGAAAAGAGAAAAAAAAAACAGAAAACAGAAAAAAGAAAAAAGAAACAGGAAGAAGCAGAGCGATTGCAACAATAACGACAATCTGACAAAAACATATTCTGGCTGCCAGCGAAACGGAAATGACAAACAAGAAACCCAGGAAAAGCAGGAAACCCAGGGAAAGCAGGGAAAAGCGAGCAGAATGGACAACAACAACAACAACAACAAAATGGGAAATATGTCACAATAAGCTCGACAATAAAACTCAAATGCAAGCAACTGCGCATAAAGAAGACGGCCAAATGTAAGGCGACAAATGAGGTGGATAGCAAAAATATCCTAACAAACAATGAAAAGTTCAAATCAAAATTGAAAAAAAAAAAAAATAAATAAAAAATAAAACAATATTTTATTTTAGATAGAGAAATATATCAAATATGTGGATCAGTTGACTCGGATTCTGGCTACTTTAAAAGCTGAGAATACCCGTTAGCAGGCGGTATTATATTTCAGAGTTTTCTAGATACAATTTTACCTAGAAGTGACTCTACGGTTGATCTATCTATATCTACTATATAATCATAATATAGGTTTTTTAGACCATTTAACTGTTATATCTATTTGTCACTGTGCCTCTCTCTCTCTCTCTCTCTCTCTCTCACTCTATCTATCTATCTAGCTGTTTTTCTATCTATCTCTCTCGCTTTCCCTATCTATATCTCAATTTATCTCTCTATGTCTCCCTTGTTCTCCCTATTCCTATATATCTATATATATCTCTACCCATCTATATCTCTCTCTACCTATATATATCTTTATACTCTCTCACACTCCCATTTATACGCATTTTATAGCATAACCGTCCCCCGCTTCTTTTGCAGAGTATACGTGTTCGTTGCGTTTCGTACTTTACCTTCTTCAGCTTTGTCCGTGCCTTTGTCTCTTTGTGCCTCTGTCTGTTTGTTCGCTCGTTCGTTTTGTGGTCTCAGTGCAGCACAAAAGTATGCAGCGTTAAATCAGCTGCACGGCAAATCCTTTAAGAGCTGGACGAATGGCAACTCCGTCTTCTTCTGCACTGCTCACCTCATACCGCTCAATGTCTCCAGCTACGGCTCGCTGGGCCACTTACTTATGAACTCGAGTGTTGAGGCAACGTCTCTTGGGCGTTGCTATTTCAATTAATTTGACGCTATGCGTCTTGTTTTACATATATATATATATATATATATGTGTGTGTGTGTGTGTATGAGTGTGTGCTGCCTGGGGCCCTGTCGAGTGGTGTGAATGACTTGTTGTTGTTGGCTCGCACGTGCCCAATTGTTAGATGTTGGGGCATAAAATCGATAAAAGGCTCGGCAATTGCATTGCGTTATGCTATCTGATGGTCAAAGACAAGCAGTGCGACAGAGATAGGGACATGCACACAGGAAGAGACAGCTGAAAAAGCAAGAGCAAGAGCAACGGAACAGCGGAGCAGCCACATCATCAAGGCCACAAAATGTGACAGTCTAGCTGTCAAATCTTATCTCGCACACACACACACACACAGTCACACAAAAGTAACAAGCGCGAAATGTGCGTTGGGCAAATTCAATTAATGCAAAATGAGCAACAAAACAACATAAAAAATTCATTGGAAATTAAGTAAAGTCAAAGCCAGAGGCAACCAAAAAAAAAACAAGCAAAAAAACAAACACAATCAAAAGCAAACACACACGCACCGAAATACCCGCATTTAAAGCGAATTGCGCTCAAAACTGTGCTACAAGCGAGTAAGAAGAGAGGAGAGACATAGCGTAAAAGCAAAAACAAAATGAACGGCGCTGCGCCGACAGCTGGGACTTCCAGAAATACGCGACGCAGCTGAGGTGGGTTGGCAAAGCAAGAGTAACAATGGCATACACACATACATATACGCACTCATAGCAGGCATACTCACTCACACACACGCTCGCACGCTCGTAGCGGGCGTTCGCGTACGCAACAAGGTCACTGGAAAAATCGTTAAGCAGCAGCAGCAGTAATAACAGCAATGACAACAACAAGGAGTGTGTCGATACCTAAGCTGGTGTTGCTATTGTATTAGTATATACACACACAGTCACACAGATTTGGCTTGATTGTCTTAAATTAATTTATAACAAAAAAAAAAAAACATAGCACACTTTTGGCACTCAATTACTTACCAGTTCGTCAGGCAATTGTTGTTCTCACACAGGTTAATGCGTCAACATTTTTATTTTAGTACAATTGTTGCGCTGCATGAACGCAAAGAGTGTATAACAGTAAATCACACGACAAGAACAATATAAAAAAAAAATGATCAGCAACAGTAACAAAAAAGGCGCGTTTCACGCTCAACTGTAATTTATTTTCTAACTGTTCTTGTTGGTTTCCACGGTAAGCGCTTTGCTCAACTGCAGCTCCAACTAAACTGACTGATTGAGTGGCGATTTCCAATTGCCGCTTGAACGTCTGTGCTGCGCGCTGTTCGTGGTATAACTGATTACTGTGACTAATAAGCATCCAGGACGCGGTACCCGTTGTGTGTGTTTGTGTGTGTGTGAGAGAGAGCGCTTGAACATGTGTGGTGGCATTTGGTGGATTGTGGTGAGTAGTGGTGGGCCTGTTGAAATTCCTATATATACATGCGAATGTATGTATGTGTGCATGTGTCCACTGCCGTCGGTAGACTGGAAATGCCATGCGCTCCAGTCAAACAGTTTTCTGCTTAGCTACTTTCCTTTCTTTTTTTTTTTGCTGTACAGCTCATTTGTATGCCGCACTTGTTGGATTCCGCTTCCAGGCAGTGCGCATGACTGCTGCCAGCCACGTGCGTTCCAATGCAAAAACAACGGCAATTAAGCGCGGTGTGCGTGAGTGAGTGACGAGCACAAATAGCTGTGAGTCAAGCTAAACAAAAAAGAAAGCCAAATAAATGTGTGCGAATGGGTAAATTTTTATATAGATAAAATAATCTATATATATCTACATGTATATACTTAGTTTCCTGTTGCTATGTGAAAGCCAGCGCAATCACGCTTAACTTTATAGCTGCAATAAAATCTGTTCTATTAGCCAAATCTAGCTATAACATAGCTACAACACTGACAACACTAGCTAAAACATGACTTTTTGGCTTTTCCGCGACTGAGGGCAGAGCTGAGCAGTATCTAGCTATAAAGCTATTTGTTGAAGGTACAAAAAAGGCTAGATTCGCACATTTATATAATTATGAATGTTTATTTTGACAACCATTTACAACAGAAGTATATATATATATATATACAATTTACAGAATTAAAAATATAACAAATATAAGCACGGGATCGGTAGTTATTTCTCATTTGGCCAGCCAAGTGCGCGACGAGCTTAAAGCTAAAAGAGGAGCTCGCACGGGCGGCGTCCGCTATAAATGCACATTCTGATGGGAGATAGTTTTGGGGGAGAGTGCGTCACATGGCGGCCATAAGGCACGGAAAATAGTTGCAAGGGTTTTAGCTTTCTTTGTTTCTTCCTTCGGTTATTTTTGTTTGTTTGTTTTTTTTTTTTTTTTTTCATTGTAAATAAATGCAAGAGAACAGCCTTAACGGTTGATCGTTGGAAGCCTAGCAGCCTGGCTTAGTGGAGCAAAAAGAGCGCCGGCTGTTCCAGGTGCTGCTTCCAGACATTGGAAAAACTGGCCATGGTTACGCCATCGATAACACGATGATCCGCCGACCAGCTAACGCTCATGATGTGCGCCTTGATCACCTCGTCCTTATCATTGAAGCGCGGCACCGCCTTCGTGCGTCCCATGGCACCAATTGCCACCTGGGGCGCCATAATGCAGGGATGCGTATACGTTCCACCCACCTGGAGCAGAGTTAACAAATGTTGTCATTGGATATAATCCATATATCAATAGAGTTCACTTACGACGCCAATGTTGGACAACGAGAAGGTGCCGTCGGCAAAGTCCGTGGGACTGAGGGAGCCAGTGCGTCCGCGCTCGACCAGCGCATTCAGATCCTTGGCTATCTGAATGATGCTCTTCGCCTGGCAGTTCTTGATGTTGGGCACCACAAGGCCCTGTGGCGTATCGATCGCCACGCTTATGTTGTGGACGCCCTTGTAGATGACCGATTCGCTGGCCAAGTCCAGTGAGCTATTCACAATCGGATACTTGGACAGGGCGATGCTGGCGGCCTTAATGCAGAACGGCATAAAGGTCAGCTTGGGCACGCCCTGCTCCTTGGCCGAGGGCTGCAGTTGGGTGCGGAACTTGACCAGATTCGACATATCGATCTCATCGCTGTACGCAAAATGCGGAATTTTCTGTCGAAGAGAAAGATCAAATATTATATATAGAAATATAATTATATATAGATTTAAATCTAGAATCAAGCCTAATATGTATGCCTACCACAGTTAGTAGCACTAGCTATGAAAATGACCGAGATGTGCTCAAAAAACATTTAAATCGATATTTATCGATTTTTACTAAAAAAGGAAATGGAACCGTTGTAGAAAATTAAGTCAAGGTTTTTTTTTTGCTGTGTATAATTTACATGGCCTAGCGCAGTATATGTTGATGATGCTGTTTTCGATATTTATCGATCTACATGAGAGCGAAGGCACATGCAGCTGAAAGTAGACATCCAACTGGGTGAGTCAGCTGTCAATAGTACAGCAGAGTTACTGTCAAGGTAATGACTTATAATCGATAATTGATCATCGATATTTATCGATTTGCGCATAAAACATGTTGCCTATGATTGATAAGTGTGCCAATAAGTGTACCAACGGGCAGCTGAACTAGATTCTACAATCGGATTGGGATTGGGAATATATATGCATATATGCAGTATACTTACGAGCGATTCCGTCATTGACTTGAGCATGGCCTTGCGCACGCCCTTGAGCTGCTCCACACGATCCGCCGGTGCCGGCACAGGCGGAGGGGCGAGCGGAACGGCAGCTGTAGCCTGCTTGGCTGGCGCGTTACTGGGATGGAGCACATTCGTGCCGGGCGGCAGTTGACCCAAATACTCCAGTACATCGCCCTTGAGCACACGTCCATTCTTGCCCGTGGGCGGCACCACGGCGAGATTCACTTTGTGCTCCTTGGCCAGACGGCGAACGGCGGGCGTGGCGGGCGTGATATGACGACCAGCTCCAGGTCCAGCTCCAGCTACTGCCTCACCTCCAGCTGCCTGAATGGACTGCGCATCACTATCGCTACCGCTGCTGCTGCTGCTGCTGCTGCTGCTGCCTTCGTCTTCATCCTCCTCCGCATCCTCGACCTCAAACTCGAGCAGCGGCTTGCCCACCAAAGCCAGCTCATCGATGCTGTGATAGATGCGTGTGATCTTCCCATCGTAGCGACTGGTGATCGTCACCGACGCCTTGTCCGACTGCACCTCGCACAGATTGTCGAACTGCTCGACGGTGTCGCCCACCTTCACGAACCACTCCTTGACGGTCACCTCGCGTATGCCCTCGCCAATGTCGCTCAGATTGAAGGAGATCTTCTTCTCCAGCCGCGGCGTCAGGTGCAGGCAGCGTGACAGCTGAAAAGAAAACATAGACCCCAAACAGTTATTCAAATTTCACAAATTTCAAATATCAAATTCCACGTCTCAATTCAAAGTGCAAATCAAGCGGTAAATTCTAGAGTCGAACTTGCCTGACTAACAAATACCCTATATATATATATATATATACATGTGAGCGTTACTTATATGGATGCAAGTAAATCTTGGAGAAATCTATAGTTATCGATAATTATCGATATTATATATAATATAGAACCATATATAAAAAATATATGAAAATATATTAAATATATATTATACGTATTACGAAATATAAAATATATACAAATATGAGAAATATATAAAATAAATATATACAAATTAAATATCTCCAAATGACTGTCAATCGAGGATAATCAGATATAGAAATCATATATTAAAAAAAAATAATAATTAATATATATATACATGTAATATAATATATATCTGAAAACCGACTGGCACTGGCATATTATCGGATCGACTGTAGCTGATTTCTTAATCATAGTATAGTACAGTAGTATAGTACACTAGATATAATACTCCATATATATAGCTATTATATATATTCCTCTTTTTTTTTAATACAATTTCCAAAGACTTGCCCAAACGCAATATATCCACTTGGCTCACATATTCAATTGATTGAGCACATCAAATGGTAAAGTCGAACAGGCATGCGCCCCCTTTCGGTATTAATGCGACAAGAGCGAAACAAATCGTATGCGTTCTCCCTCTACCTCGCGCGCGCTCTGTCGCACCTGTTGCGCGTTGTGCGTGGTGCGAAACATGCTGTTGCGCTCGCACCCATACAGTATCAACTGGGCAAACCAATTACCACTTGTTATTGTGCAAATTAGATTACATAACAGAACATCGCAGAACATCGTGATTTTCTCGTTTGTCGTTGTTTTGGCACATTACAAATATCTAAAAGACGCTGATTAGAATTATTGTTAATTAATCTCAACTTACAGCGAATGGCATCGAGCGTTGGCAGTTTTTGAGCAGCCAAAATGTGCTGCCATTTCGTAGCAAATGTGTTGCCATGGCCAATTTGGATAATTGTTAGTTGGTATGGCCTGTAATGGTTTGGGAGCTGTTTGAATTTTATTTTGGATTGACTACACCCATATAATGCCATATTATAAATACCTCTAAATGCTATGTGAGTCGATGCGTGAAATCCAATCAACTGCCCCTAATGATCGCCCTTATCAAGCGAACTTCTGGCCGCGAGTTTGTTTTGCATTTGCCAGCTGTTTGCCAGGTGGAGCTGATCGTTGCGCTAGCGCCATCTAGCCTCAACACACCTTTCAAATGCTTAACATCGATAGAGGAATTTGAATATCGATTGAAGCGCAAACACAATTGGCGCCATCTACCGTGTAACTAATGACAGTTCGTCGGTGATGGCAATATATGAATTGCTTTAATTAGATTTTAAACACAAAATATACAGGAATATATATTGCATAAAATTATACTATACTATTGTTAAACTAACATTGTGTAAATTACGCAATATCGGGCAAAGTTTATGTAGGAAAAATATAATTTGCTGTAAGTTGGAAATTAATTGTAGACATCAAATTTATAAAGTTTAATAATTTTTACATAAATCTGGCTAAAAGGTTAAATAATATAGTTTGCACATAGCAATAGAAAAATTGCTAAATGGAAATGCGCAACACTGCTGAGATTTTGAAACAAAACATATGTTCGGGGCACTGGCGCCCTCTAGCGGCAACAGCAGCTGTCGAAATATCGATAGCAGCCAAGCAGCTGAGTCAAACAAAAACAACGTGCTCAACAAAATGGCAAGTTGAGGAGAAAAATCTTTGGAAAATAAATAAATAAATTTCTTTAAATTGCAGACAAATTTACGTAAGGAACTGGATAAATGCAAACATCCGAACAGCCGCAAGACCAAGGCACTGGGCAAAAAGGCTCGCAGGCAGAACAACAAACACAAAGGGCGACTCGGCCATGCGATCAAAAGCAATTTAATGGGAGAGAAGCTGAGCTGGTTTCTCGGGCACATCGATGAGGAGCGAACGACGCCGCTGAGTCCACAGGAGTTCGAAGATCTAATTGCGCTCTATCTGCAGCGATTCGATGAGGAACTGCAGCAAATCACGCTCAAGCAATCGATAGGCAAACATCGCGCCAATCAGCATGCCGCGCGAGAAGGCGTCATTAAAATAACGCTGGAGAGGGAGCGCAATGAGTACCAGAGCGGCGGCATGGGTGAGAGCGAGATGCATACATATATAAACTACATATGAAAATACATCACATAAATTTGCTTTAACAGAATTGCTGAACCTTTGCGATCCGGCCAAATTCAAAATGCTGCACGATTGGGATGGCAGCGCCTTGAGCGTGCAGCATTTAAAGCTGGATTTGGTCTCACACAATATGCTGCAGCGGCTGAAGCAACCAACAGACCAAATGGAAACTGTCTAAGAAACGCATTCATTATAACAATAATAATAATAAATATTTAGTAAACAGTGGAGGGGGCAAATAAACAATGCAATTAATCGATAACGGCTGCGATAGTTGACCCGCAATAGTGCTGACTGAGTTAGCTGCATGTAGCTAAATGTATTTATAAATCAATATGGAACAATGACTATATTTAGATTATATTCTTCAGTTAGATATATGTATATATATATATACAGCTAGTCACTATCAAATGCTTTTGAACTATGATTTATATATTCCTTGAAATAGTTGCCACAATATTCACTCTGAGTTCTTCAATTCAATACGTACACAGCTTTGATCATATATTTGAAAAACTAAGATACACATACTAAATACCAATTACAATTACCGCTTTCATAGCGCTCGTTATTCCATTGAGAATGTAATCTAAATTTGACTATAAAAAGGCTAAACTAGCAACACTGTTGAGCACGTGTGCTGCAGCGCCGCCTATCGATAGGCAACATAAACAGCTGTTCGTCGCGTGCGTGTGTGTGTGTGTGAACTTGAAATCTGTTATTCGTGTGAATTGTGGTGAAATAAACTGCACGTATATTTTGAATTTAGGTAAGTTTTATTACATAAACAAATGCCAGTGCAAGCGCAAGTGCAGCCAAATTCACAAAGTTCCCGGTTTTTTCTTGTTTTCTGCTAGCAAACAGCATAAAATAATGGGCAGCAGTTCATCGAAGGGAGTCGGAGTCGTGGAGACCGCCGCCGCAACGACGACGACAAATGCAACCGCCGCCGCCGCCGCCGGCGCCAGTGGCGACAAACCGAAATGCAAAGCCTGCTGTGCCTGCCCCGAGACGAAGCGCGCACGTGACCAATGGTATGTCAAATGCGATGACGCAACAGAATTTTGATGTTGCAATTTGTTTTCTGTTTCTAATCAATTTGCATCAATTTGACAGTATTGTGGAGAACGGCGAGGAGAACTGCTCCAAGCTGATCGAGGCGCACAAGCAATGCATGCGAGATGCTGGCTTCAATATCTAAGCGGCATCTGCCACCAGCCCACTGGCGCGTTAACTTAAATTAATAACTCTTTGTTTTCGTTTGTTATATCTCAAGCTAATTATAGTTAATTTAATTAAAAACAAAACAAGCCAAAATTCGTTGAAACCAAATGCAAATGCGAGTTACGTTGTTTACATGGTAAAACTGTGACGTCACAAATTAACGCGCTATTGACAACTAGTTCCGCACCTGCTACTGCTCTGTTATCAACATGAAGCGGTTGTCGTTCTTTTAACCTAATAATGAACACACATCGGTTCATGGTTTGCTTACAAGGGTGAAGCAAGGTCGTGCGTGACGGTGACGTCAGAAAATTGAGCGCAGGTTAATTCATTTCCCAACTTAATTTAACTGTTAAAAACTTAAATAATATGATTGCATTTTATATTCGATTTATTTCAAGCCAATTGCTAATATATGTAAACTTTTTAGCAACTGTTCATAGACAACTCTACAGCTGCGACGTCATAAAACTCAGTGCTATGTCAAGTATTACCTTTTATTGCAAAACGCATGCAAATTCTAGAAAAAAAAAACACTTAAATTTCTGCAACCCTAAAACTATTTGTGCTGCCCTGGCCAATGTGACTATGTGACGTCAGTTATCATGGCGCCACATTTGAAACGTTCGAAACTCGCTCAAATAAAACGCAAAGTACGCAAAGCCACAACGGCCGCCATGTAGAAGGTAATCAGCAGCATCGTGGCAAAGGCCAAAATGCGCGATGGCTGCGGCACTGGAAAGAGCGCATAGACGAGCGTATGGACAATGCGGGCAACGGCAGCCACGCGGAACAGATTGCAGGCCACCAGGGGAGTGGGGTTGGTGCACACATAGATCAAGGCCATGATGAAGTATGGCAAAATATTCTCCATATCATTGCGATGTGCTCTGCAGTGCGACAGAGAGAGAGAGAGAGAAGGTGAAAACGATTAATCTCTTTATTTTGGCTATTTTTCATACGTACCTTCGCACGCGTTCCACGTGCGGATCATCGAACTGCACTTCAATGTTCTTGAAAAACAGATCCTCTTCGTTGGTGAACACCTGAAATGTGATGGAATTAATGGAAGGCGCTCATTGGAAGGGTAATCACTTCCACTTAAATAGCGTGCAAGCGAGATGGAAAGTGAAAAACAGCAGTCAAAATAAATGTGCGAATGAGAGGGAATGCGACTGCCAATTTTTGCACAATGTTGTCAAACAGCTCAGATATACATACATACACGCACACAAACATGTGTATACAGTTTTATAATCTATACATGTGTACATCTGTATGTATGTGTTTGTACATACATACATATATTTAGTTTTTAATACGCAAAAAGAATATACATATGTAGGTATGTAATTGCATTTGCTATTTATAGAGCAAATGTTGATGAGAGCGAGAGCAGGATCATTGTGAATGGAAATATGAGGCTTGGTGAGAAATGAGTCCCACACACGACATGCATATTCGTGTGTGCAGTAAGTGCAAATGAGAGCGAAAGTATAAAAAAGGCGAACAGCGCTGCGCTTGGGTCCCATACACCGCACATTAAATATGATTTACTTGAAGCATGCAGGATTTACCTTGCGCCGCACTGCCAACGGCACCAGACTCAACAGCTGTGAAATTCAAAATGCGTAGATGAGCTGCGGTTGTCTGTGTGTCTCTCTGTGTGCGTGTGTGTGTGAATGGGGAAGATGGCACATCCAGGACCTACCTTGTAGCGGAAACGCTGCAGCGTCGTCAACAGGGACATGAGCAGCATCTTCGCCACCAGCACGGTGGCCCAAAAGACATAGCAACAGAAGACAGGATTGTCCAGTGTGAGCAGCTCCATGTTGGCCAGCTTATCATGCATCGTATGAGCGGTTGAGTTCGACATGGCGCGAGCGTCTGTGCAGCTAAAGCGAACTTTGGCGAGTGATCCAATGCGGAGTTCCAGTTCCAGCACAAACAGCGCAGTGCGTCGACTAGTCAAACTGGTTCCAAGCTAGTTATGTGTGTGTGTGTGTGTGTCTGTGTGTGTGCGACTAGAGAATCTACTGACTAGGTGACGACTCGTAAATCTCAACATCTCCCCCCTCTCTCTCTCTCTCTCTCTCTCGCACCCTCCTAGACATATTTGATGGCACAGATGAGCACATAGACCGCCTCGAAGCACACAATGCCAAACGTGATGAAGAAGCAGATCACGCGCGTCGGCTGCGGCAGCGGCAGCACCGCATAGAAAATCGTATGCAACAGTCGAGCGCTGGCTCCAATGCGTATCAGCAGCTTGGCGGTCAGCGGATGAGGGCCGCAGGCCACATAGGCCAGGGACATTAACAAAAAGGGCAGCACATTCTCCAAATCATTGCGATGAGCACTGGAATAGACAGAGAGAGAGAGAGAGAGATACAGATAGTGTGAGCGTAAATATATGTGTATGCAAGAAAAAGGGGTCCCACACACTATAATTGAAAGTAGTAGTAGGGGAGGGGGCAGAGAGAGAGAGAATATATGTGTATATATGTATATGTGTGGATGAGTATTGCGCATATATATATTATTATATTACATTAAATATTAATAGAAGAATGAATTATTTCGTTTAATATATTGTTTTCTTTTTTATTTTCAACTCAATTTTATAGCGAAGCTCGCCCAGTTCAATTGTGACGTGTGTGGGACACGCACCACAAGCTGCAAGGCGAGAGTGAAAGTGCGTGGCCCACACACGACACATTAGCGTAGGCAAGGCAATGAAACCGATTTTGAACATGACAATCATGATACAGAACTGTATACTATATTTATATTAATATATATAATATATATATATAATATATATACTATATATATATTAAATGAAATGAAATGAAAATAATGCTAATTAAAGCTTAGCTCACACTCAAAGCAAACGCAAGATCGCATGATGCGCAGCTGCTTTAGTGTGCGTCGCCGTCTGACGTCACTAGCATGCAGATATGTACATATGTATGTATGTATGTGTGCGTATGTCTATTAAGTATTACATTGAATTGCAATTAAAAATGTTGTTTCCTTTACTTACCGACGCACCCGCTCTACATTTGGATCGTTGAAGCGTACGTCCGTGCATCGGCCCACACGCAAATCCTCCGGATTGGCAAAGGTTTTGGTCTTGATGCGCTGCCTGGCGGTCAACAGAGCCATCAATAGCATTTTCAGTATGAGCAGGCTGCTCCAAAAGAGATAACAGCAAAACACTGGATTCGATTTGCTCAGCAAGGGAGCTGTGAACATGCTGTCGTTCTCCATCTTCAACTCGAACTGAACCGTTAGGTGCCGTTAGAATTAAGGACGCCTAACGGCAACACCTGTGCGCATTCACAGCACAACGTGGCTCTGCCCACATACATACATACATACATACATACATATGTACACAACTCGCAGCTCTGACCTGACCCAATATACCCATAGCAGTGGACGAGTTTATCCAAACTGTTGCCTGGTTCTCACCTGCATTATTTAACGCACTGAAAAGAAAACCATTTAAGTTAAGGTTTGACCTCAATTAAATAAATAAATAAATGATTTGCTTTCATTTTTCATCATTTGCGAAAATTATGCCAGCGAGTCAATAAATATGAATTAGGTCAATTAATCAATCAATCAATCAATCAATCTAGTCCATTTATCAAATCTGCTCCTTGACCCATCTGCTTTGAATACGAATATTGCAACTAAACACAATTCGTATCAAATTTGGTTGTTGTTTGCTTTAGTTCAAGAAGTACACGCACACGCACACACACACACACACACAGACAGACAGACAACAGCTCTAGAATTCGCACATCCAAAAATAAAAGATCAAGGTTGCGTTTAACAAACAACAAAAGACAAAAACAAAATATGAAAAAAGCTTGCGCTAAGCGATACAGTATACATATACATATACATACATACATATTGACATACAGACAAACAGATTATTATAATAGAAAACCATCAAGAATTCAAACGGCAACGGAAGCGTCCAAAGAAGAGCAAAGCAACAACAACAATGCGAGCTGAAATTAGCATTGTCCAAACTCAAAGTTCAGCCGGCGATTTAACAGTTTATGTACATACATACATACATACATACAAACAGATGTCTGCATGCATGTATGTATGTATGGATGTGTGTATGTCTGTATAACTATCACTGCATATTTAGTTAACCGTTTGTCATTGAGCGCAGAATGCAAAAACAAATTCGCAAAGATTTCTGTATGCGTGCGTGCATGTGTGTGTCTGTCTGTGCAAGTACTTCTGCACTCATGTTGATCTACTGCGTGGTGGCATGTCAAACTGTACCCCCAAGATGGCAACTAATGGCATGCGTGTGTGTATATACATATATACGTATGTATGTGCGTTGTGACGTACGCCAAGAGTTGGTCTTTGCTCTTGTCTAAATTTAGGCAAAAGAGTAAAGAGTTTCATGCTTGTTTTCGTTTTTTTGTTTTCTGTCCAACAAATTCAACTTACGCTCTACTACCACTCATCGAATTTTCTCAACGCTTCGTGGCGACGCCGGCAGTGTCGCTGCTGCGTCGCCGTCGCCGTCGCCGTCGTCGTCGTCATTAGCCACGCAGACGGCGACGCTAGCGGCGACACGTAGAGCGTTCAAAGTCCAACTGTCTGGGTGCTTTTTTGTTGCTGTTGTTTCTCCTTTGGTCGGCTTTATGACGAGTGGCGTTTAACATTCAAACGAGCCAGACAGAGAGGGAGAGCGATCGGAGTGTGGGCAACAGACAGAGGAAGGATCATCTTTTACAGTAAGCCCAGTGTAACAGGTCTTTCGCAGTTACTATATTTATGCATCCAATAAAGTTTTTTTTTTTTTTTTTGCATATTAATAAACTCACGTAACTCGAGTTCTACGCCACATACGAAGTTCGGATTGATGTTCAAATATTTCTCATAAATAGGCTTCTCTAACTTACTATATAAGCTATGTTATGCAACTGCATAATATGCAGCTTATGGAAGGACACAATATACGCAGCTGTTTAACACGAAAATAAAATATGTATGTATATACATATATGTATGTATGTATATATACCGCTAAGATAACACTTGTATTGCACTAATAGTCTCTGGTAACTCGAGAGTTAGCCAACATCTGGCATAAAACATTGCACTCAAAGTACATACATACTTACATATGTATGTATCTCGAGAGCTTTCAAACATTTCTAAGTCTTCAGCTAAATCAAAATGAATTTATAAGGCAACAGAGCTTCGGTACTTTTGCTAGATAGTCGCAACGCTTAAGCACTTAACAGAAAATATAAATAAAAAAAAAGTAAATCTTAGAAAAATATAATATATTCTGAAGAGCTCTATATATCATCGTATGATAAGACTTGTGTGTTTTGACAGACATTCTGCATTACGATATAATTAAAAAAAAAAAAAAAACGAAAAAAAAATTTCACACAAAGACGATTATTTAACTTATCAGAATTGAGCTTTGGGTACACAGTTTTTTTTTTTTTTTTGCGATAATGTCTGGAGGAGGAGGAGGTAGAGGAAGAAGGCGAACAATGAACTAGCCAACGACTCATCCAAATTACGCACGATTAACGTAATGAATGTGTTGACTTTTCTACCCGAACAAAGTACAAATTTATCATCTTTTTATTTTCGTTTTATTTCGTTTTTGGATACACACACGATTGCACTGAATTGGGTTAATAGTCATACTAATTGTATATATATGTATATATAAATATATGTATATAAATCTATATAGGAAAAACCTTGGTAGCGCTACACATGCTGCAACATCTGGTATATGAATTGCAAATGAATTCAGCTGCTCCTAAACTCTGGACTTTACATACTACGGACCCCATAGAATATATACATACATATGTCTATAATATATATATATATATATATATATATATATGCATCTACATATATGGCACGATAAGAACGATGAGTGTCAATAACCGACAACGCAATGCTTATTTGTAGCGAGTGAGTGCATTTGCTATTGGTTGGGATGTGTGCGGTTGTTGGTCTACGACGTAATCCTTAGATAATATAACTCAATTACCATCTGGCTGAACAGTTATGATGGTTAAGAACAGTTAAGATGGCGAGGCAGGCCGAGAAGTGGCAAAATATAGTCTATTAAATTAGATTCTGACTACAGTTTTTACAGGTAGACCTAGACATTCATTTATAGATACTAGATAAGATAAACATACATACATATAGTATCCAGACGTAGACAGTAAAGTTTTTAGTAATTTTTGTATTATCTCGACTATGTCTCCAGTATACAACAGATCTCCTTCACTTTGCTCTCCGCTTCAATACTTTTCTGCCCTCCTCTCCACTTTACTCCTTCTTTCTTTTCCTCAATCATTTTCTACATTTTTCCACTTCTTTTCTTCTGGTATTATCAAAAGATAAGGCAAAGCTTGGACCAAAATTTGAGTTTTTTAGCTTAATAAAATATTTATATATTTATTTATTTATAATTATATCTATGTACGTATACTCCTAGCTTAAATAAATATTAACAAACGGGGTTTGAACATGTTTTGATTTACGCTTTGTTTGCGTATTATTCGAGACGTCCATAAACAATTACAAGTTACCGTTATAGCACTTTTTAGCACTCTCTGAATTGATTTACAATGTTGTAAATATTTAATTGGGTACGTAGTTTTGTAAGCGCGATAAGTCCGGGGCTCAAAGTCGACCGAATGACAAGCACTTGGAAGCACTAGAAACAGAGAGACAGAGAGCGAGCGGAAGGGAGATAGCGTTAGCTGTATAACCATTTAGATATCGATATCGGTAATAAGCATCGATAATTAGCACCTCGTTTGGATTATAGCGCAAACCCCCGCTACGATGACAACGCAAATGAGTTGAACTTTGGAGCAGGCGGTGATACCAAATGCGGTTTGTGGCCAGACGACGCACAGAAAAGCCAGCGAACGGAACTGGGCCACGTACCAGACGCCTGATTGAGCATACTTCAATTGCGGGCCAGCGTCTGGAACGGCTTATCTTTGGACCCAGACGGTTTTTGGGATAGGGCCTCGCGACTCGACATGCCTATGGTATGCTGGTGTATGTTGTTTGCCAATTGAATGAGACTTTCAACTCGATGCGATAAACCCATAATTATCGATACTGAAATGCGATGATCGTGTCTTTTGTTTAAGACATATCAATAAATATCGATATTGACATTGTGGGTATTAAAAGTATGGATTATGAACTTTACGCTGAAAGTTGACATTTGAAATGTATTTCCATGATCGATAAATTTACAAAATCAGTAAATATCGATTTTACTTTAAAGTCGTGACGTTTAGACGAACAATATTTGAGTTATAACTTATTCGAACTATGCCCAAGGCACTTTTGGTTGATTTTGAATATATCGATAAACGATTATTCAATAAATATTGTATTCATATATGATGTTTGTTTATTCAGACTATGGTATTTGTACAGGGTATTCGTTAGCCGTGCAGCCTCCGCTTCAGCATTTCAACGTGTTGTTGCTCGCTTTTAGCACAAGTTATTTAGTCAGAAGCCGTTGTTTGAACTTTGGAACTGCGCTGCAATTACATAGAGCTGAGCAAATATTACGTATACGTATGTACGTATGTGTGTGCTTAGGTACAGACGTACTTGTAGTACACCAGCCATGGCGCCATCTCCAGCTCTGATGACATGATCCTCTATTCTGTTTCGTGTTGGTCAAGCGCACTGCACTGCGTGTTATCGCGCCAATACGTTCTAGTATTCTGTGGCGGGTCAAAGGTTACCCACGCACACACACACACACACACACAAACAAGCAAACAATTGATAATAAATGGAGGGGGGGGGGAGAGACTGCTCTGCGTATTAATCTAGTTGTCAAGCATGGCGCGTCTTCTCAAGCGTGCGCTCTCTCGCTCTCTCGCTCTCTCGCTCTTATTACATGCTCTCTCTTGGCTTAAAATGTGTATATTCTCGTTTTTAATTATGCGAATGCCAATTGGAATATTACATGCTGTTTAGTAACTTATTCTCACCTGACCGCCCCTGTCCAGCCTCCCAGCGGACACGCCCATTGCGAATGCAAATAAACGCTTAATGTGATTACACCAATTTCGAAACGTCATTTTCACATGTTGAAATTCAATTCAAGTCCAAAGTAACAATACGACACTTACCAACACCGGTTGCATGAGACGCTCGCCCACAGTGCATGCGAGCAGTCGACGGCCAAGCAATTATCATTCACAGCGGGCAAAGTTAAGACTTTATTAATTGAATTTCTGTTCTGCTTTCAAGTTGGCATCAGAAATTGATTTCGAAAATTTTAGATTTTGCATACAATTTGCCCGTTTAATCATTTCTCGTTATTCTGCTCTCAATTCGCCCGGCAACAGCAACAGACGCAGACTTTCGCCGACGAGTGTCGCTCAAGTGCAGCATTGCAATGCAGTCGGCATCGGCGTCGGCGTCGGCAGAGCGCTGCTGTGCCCGCAAGTCCAAAACTCAAAAGGCAGCAAAGAGAGCGCTTTGCGCACTCTCCATCTCTGTCTGCCTCCGCGTCTCTGGGTCTCTGTTGCTCGCACGCTTGCCATACGTTTTGGCGCTCGCTGCGACGTCGTCGCCGTCGCCGCCGTCGCCGCCGTCGTCATTGTCGTCTTCTGGAGGAGAGGCCCTCATAATAAACCCGCCGCGCAGCTTGTAAGTCAGTCAGAAACGCGTTGAGTGCGACAGCGAGCAGACGTGCCCAGTGTACAAGAGATCGTATATATAAATATATACATACTACACACACACACACACACACACACATACACAGAGCCCCCTTTTCAAGTTCTTTAGCTCGTGGAATTAATACACACACACTCAACAATCCATATACAATTGTCTACCTTTTTTTCTTTGGTGACGAAAAAAGTGCCGTGCTAAAGCATAAAATTAAATTCAAATTAAATATATAGAAAAGAGTGAAAATTAAGCAAGAAGCGCAAGATAAAGCGAAATAGCAAATATTCAAAAAAAAAAAAAATAAATAAAATAAAAGAAAAAGAGAACAACATGGCAAGTGTGGAGCAGAAAAACGCAACAAGCAACAGCAACGGCAACAACGGCACTATAAAGCCGACCAGCAACCCAGTGGCTGAGTCAACTGAGCCGCCAAAGGATGCAAAGGATCTGTTGCCGCATCTGGAGTCGCTGGAGCGTATCATTAAGTTGCCAGTGGTGAATGCCGCTTGGGATAAATCCCAAGATGTCTATGGCAAAGTGAAGGGTGAGTGTTAATACCGCTTCCCCCCCGTTTATCAACCCTTTTGCAGTGCACACGATCGGCGACCATGTGTTTGGGCTATGCAAGTGCATTGAACTCGAGCTTAGGCTGCCGGTTAACTAACGGCAAATCAATTGCAGTCGGAGTAATTGTAGACGAAACGAACAAAACGAACACAACGAAACGAAACAGCATTTAAAAGCAAATGCCAAAAATCGCCGTTGCTTGAGCACGCCCAAAGCAGCGACGACACGGCGAGTGCAAAGTTCGCCATTTTGAGTGTGAATATTGCTGCACGAATTCGCCGCAAAGTCGAAACTCGAAAATGTTTAATTGAGCCGGCAAATTGCAATTGGCCATTGCCAAATTGATGCCAATTAAGCTCAATTGAACCAGCAGTCGATATAGCCAAAGCAACAACAACAACAACAACAACAACAACAACCATGACCTGTCATGAAAGCAGGCGAAATTCTTTCACTCATGACGCGGCAAAGAGTAAAAACAACAAATTTACATAACTTGGCAATTTGTTGCCAGTCCAACTTATTTTTTTTTTCTTCTCTCTTTCAATTTGTAATGCGTGCGTGTGCGTGTGTGTGTGTGTGTGTGTGTGTGCGCTATGAATAACTTAGGAAAGTGCAGTCAGTGGCGTAGCCAACAGGGGGCGCAAATGCTCAACTATGTCTATTTGTGAAAGAGAGAGTGACAGTGAAAGAGAGAGAGAGAGTGAGAGTGAGAGTGATAGAGAGGGGAGTGCTTGTGAGCATTGGACTTTTGACTTGTTTTGCATTTGATTTGTCTACGTCTGAGATGAGAAAAATTGTTGTTGATGACTAAATGGGCAGCAACTATCAAAGTCTAACACTAACTAACAGCAAATAGCTAACAGTTAAAAGCTACAGCAACAAGAAAATTCTGGCAACTGCGCAGTTGCTTATCAATCAGGCAACGCCATGATAAGGCAGCTCTCCAGACGGGCATGGGCATGGGCATGGGCGGGGGGTCAATTGCAGCTGCTTATCAGTCGGGCCAGAGCTCAATTGTCAGTGTTTAAGAAGCCTTTATAAAATACTTATATATCTATATATGCAGTTTCATAATTTATCTGCTTTTTCTTCTCTCTCTCTCTCTCTCTCGTCTTTCTCAGGCAAAAATCGCGTCTTCAATTGGGCCTTGAATGCGGCCGAGGATTGCGTTGCTCGCGCCGTCACCACAGCTGCGCCCATTGTCAATCGTTTGGATCGCCCCATCGCCTATGTGGACCAGACACTGGTCAAGGGCATCGAGACGCTGGAGGTGAAGGCACCGATCATTAAGGACACACCACAGGAGATCTATGCCCAGGCCAAGAACAAGGTCATCGATGTCGTCCAGCCCCACTTGGAGCGCGTTGTCAAATTCAAGGCGGCGGGCCAACAGAAGGCCGCTTCCCTCAAGGATCTGGCCTGGCAGAAGGCCAACGAGGTGCTGGCCACCCAATACGGCAGCCTCGCTGTCAATGGGGTCGACACGACTACAGCTCTGGCTGAGCGTCTCCTGGAATACTATTTCCCCAAATGCGAATCGGACGTGGAGGAGGATAATGGTGAGTGAATCTAGAGAATATAGCTGGCTGTATTATCTACTAGGCAAAGGGCAATTCCGGCCTGTATACGACATAGTAAACCCTCAGTTTATGATAGCATTCAAATAAATACTTTCAGCCCAATCTTATCTATAGCTAAATTATGCTTCAATCTAAGTTATATTTAGATCGTTTTCAATACGTTTCCCACTAGAGTCAACTATACAGGCATTACACATCCAAGACTTTTGCTGAAGACTCATATTTTTGTTCCCAGAATCTCAGCTTTCACATAAATAGATCTCTCAAGTTTCCTGAGCGTTGCCCTAAATTCTGTTTTGGCAATTGTATTTAGTTAGTTTCGGGTTTCCCCCCATTGCCCAACTGAAATAAAGCGTAAATATTTTTAATTCTCGCAGATAAACAAAAAGCTGTCGTGCGAAATGGCAAAAGTGCTGAGAATGACAGTAAGTGTGATTCACACCTCCTATAAAACTAACCCCAAACAAAATATAACCTAACATAACCATAACCTAAACCTAACCTAACTGTAAAGCATGTCTGTTTGCTAACGAAATCAATTGCTGAATGCTCTCATAGATTCATAGATTTAGTTGCTAGTGGGTCTCTCTCCCTAGGGCAATACCCGAAACCCCCCGTCCCCCATTTGATTAAGTTAATTTGTCGTGAACTATGCATGCAGTGTTGACTAATTTGCTAAAAACAATCTTTTTCTTTCTCTCTCTCTCTTTCTCTTTCTCTTTCTTTTTCTTTTTCTCTATGTCACCTTTGTCTGTTCCCTATCCATCTCTCTCACTCTCACTCTGTTTGTGTCGCTCTCTCTCTCTCTCTCTCTATGTCTCTGGTCTCCTATAGTTATTGTTATTGGGGAGCCCGACTATGATCAAGAGATCGACACTAGATTCTTAGTAGCCGCCTCGACGGTATTTTTGTCCATGTCGTTGAAAATCATAACCGAAATTGTTGAATACATTAGAAGAAATCCAGAGGTCGTAGGCATTATCGATAGGGAAATCAACAAGCTAATGGTAAGCACAAAAGCAATATAACAACTATATATAACTGTAATTGATTAACAAATGCAATAAAATCGATTTCATACTAAAAACTTAAGCTTATAATTCGCAACCAGTTCAAGCATCTTCCATAATGTTGTCTGTTTTCTTTTGTCTTTTTGCTTAACATTTTAGTGCCAGTTCCCGCCAGCGAGGACCCCGTACTACACACAGTACAGACAGTCGGCCGTCTATCCAATAAGATCTCGCGTCGCGTCTATAGAAATGTCTCCAGACAGATCAAACAGGTCCAGCAGGGCAACATCAACGACTATCTGAGCTCGCTGATAGCCGCCTTGAAGCTGCATCAATATATCAATTTCATAAACTCATCTATGGGCACAAATGTGGAGCAGTCGACGCTATCGAGCGACAACTGTACACCCTATGGACCCAGCAGCAGCAACAGCAACAACAGCAACAGCAACAACAGCAACAACGCAAACAGTGCCAAGAGCAAAGTGGCCGTTGCAACGCCATCTAGCGTACAGTAGAAAGAAATGCAGCTGCCAATGGGGGTTATTCTTTTGTCGGCTGGAAGAAAAAGACGCAACAAGAACAAGTCTTAACAGCAACAACAACCAGCCCACCCTATTATACGCTTCTCATTTTCTTATTTAGTTTTATATATTTTATGCCTCTTTTCTTTGCATATTAACTATTTTTTTTTTTTTTTTTTAAGAAGTGGCTTAAGCACACACACACACACATACACGAGCAATTGCTTTGTAAATATTTATTTGAAGTAACAAACAAACACACACCTACACAAACACACACACACACACACACACACACACACCTACACAAACACACATACACACACATATATACGCATATCGATATAAGTTGTAGCTGTAAAACGTTTTTAAACACAATTTTTTCTTTTAGCTGTGCTAAAACTGAAAAGCGCCACCTGGCGACCATGTGCCACACACATGCATTCAATGAAGAATTATAACAAAAATCCAATAGGAAAAAAATGCCCTTTCTGATCAGAAATACTAGCTATGCGTATATAACATGATGTATATATATATATATATATATATATATATATATATATATATATATATATATATATATATATATATATATATATATATATATATATATATATATATATATATATATATATATATATATATATATATATATATATATATATATATATATATATATATATATATATATATATATATATATATATATATATATATATATATATATATATATATATATATATATATATATATATATATATATATAGAGCCAAGCCCCCTCCCCCCTTCTAACCTAAAAGTTATACTATTTAATGATAAACAACTGAATTATAGTTTGTATGTAGCTAGAGCGAGATAGAGAGATCGCTTAATGATATATATATATATATATATATATATATATATATATATATATATATATATATATATCTATGATATATACGTATATATATTTATATATGTAATACTGATGTTTTAATTATGCTTAATATATAACATATTCTTAGCTGATGAATTATGCTTTAAATATATGAAAAATTATATATATATAAATATATATATACAAATTATATACAAATACCTTTTGCTCTAACAAAAAGAAAAAAAATACAATTAAAAGTGAAAAATAAAAAATTGAAAAAAATAAAAAAAAAATTAAATAGAATAAAATAATGAATTATGAATTATGAGCGTGAGGCGGAGTCTTAAGAACTTATCAGCCAAATGGCATTAAATATCAGTTCAGAGTAACCACTCGACAGATAAACGTTATACAAACACGCTCACACACACTGTTATACTGTGATACTGTTATACAGTGTGTGTGTTTGGGAGTTGGTTTGTGGCCCAATTTTTGCAATAATTCGATTTGGTTCATTTCCTATTCCAAAGTTCTTTTGCATTCCGTTATCGGTGTGCCAAGTTATATGGCTACTATATAGTATATAGTATATAGTATATAGTATATAGTATATAGTATATAGTATATGCCAGTTGATATAATTGCTCTACAATTTGTTTGACTTATCTTTTAGCACTTTCTATGAAGTCAATTGATGTTTCCTATAAAACGCCCCCCACATCTCTCTCTCTCACTCTCTCTCTCTCTGCCTTATCACTTGCTTTACTGGGCTCTACTTGAACACATAATACCCAAATTAAATTTGATTTTCGATTGAGAAAATAAAAAACCGAAAGAAAAAAAAACATTAATTACAACCTTTGCCTTATCAGATAGAAAACAAAAATTGTTCGAGTTTTCTTTATTGGTTGATTCGTCGTAAATCAGAAAACATATTATATAGAGTAATATTTCTCTGCTGTGGAATTGGATAGAAGAAGCTATCTGTATTTGGCATAGCTCCCACTGTATACCCTATGCCTTCATATTATATTTAGAATTCTATTTTCGTCCTCGTTTAACTAGTGCAAAAAGTTGTCTATTTTTGACGAGCTTTCTAGATACCTAAGTTTTGGATCATTCGCTGAAATATTTCCATTCGATAGCTGATGTCTATCAAAATTTCACATCCAGACACATTTGTAAACAGCTAAAGATATATTTGTAGCTTTCTTTGACCCAATACTTTGTGATGGAATATTCCGATGTTATTCAGTCAAATCTACATATATATTTATATCTCTATCTATATATCTATCTATCTATATATACCTAAAGCCTTGCTTAGGACTGGGCAGTATCTTGAGCTGTTAGAGATATTCTATTTGATATACCGATTGATTGACTGATTGATTGATTGATTCATAAACTGCTATAAAATCATGCGATTGACGGGTCGGATTTGCTGATTGTTTGGTGAGTATATGCAGCTCTTGGCTGGCCGACTTAATGATTGACTGATTGAAATAATGGGCAGTTGATTGAACTGCGAACAGCTCAACTGAATGATTGAATGATTGACATGTTGATTGAGTGACTAGCTTAGTATAGGCCTTATTGATCACTCGAAGGATTCTTTTTTTTAATTTGATTGAATGATTGATTGAATTACTAAAGTGTCTACTGCCTGACTGACTGTCCGACTGACTGACTGATTCCTTGAGTAAGAGTCTAGCGGATTGAGTGCCCAATGATTAACTCAATCGATGAGTTAGGCAACGTATAGATTAATCGTCTGATTGATTGACTAACTGATTGATTGCCTAGCCGTCACGCCATACATCACATTTCACGCAGTCGCCTTAGGCAATGATTAGAGCCTATTGTTTAAGACCCATTGATTGTGTCATTCATAATCTTAGGATTTGCCGACTGATTGGAATGTCAATCATTTGAGATAGAGATTGAGATATGAGTACATCTGGATGTACAAACATATAACTGTCTCGAGGATGACGTGCAAGAAGCATTTTGATTTGTGTGTTCTTGTTTGCTCGTGATTAAATTGCACGGTTACGAATCGTTTCCTTATCGGAGACCCGCTCTCCTGCTGCCGGAGTGCCAATTTAATATGTGAAGTTCAATGGGGACCTATTTATAGAGCGGGGCCTTAGATAGGGCTGGAGCATAGGTACAGGTCGCCTAATCACCAGCGGGGCAATGCGAATGCCAAGCTATTCGATACAGCGCGCATTCTCTCAAGTATTTGGAGAATTTCGATAATGAGTCAAAGCAAAAACGAAAAACAAAAAAAACAAAACAAAAATTAAAAATAAATTCGAAAAAAAAAATGATTAAAAAATACGAAAAGCGAATCTCAAGTTCGCTTTCGCTCATTTATATGCCCGCCGGCATCTAAGTTAATTTTTGTTTTGGCCATGGAAGCTGCTCAGTCGCATAGTCGGGATGCCAACTGGACTCCGGACGGGAGCGTTTAAGGATCGGATCAATCATTACGTATGCATTATGCCCTAAATTGAGAAGCTCTCGATGTTCGAACAGAGATTCTTCAGCATGTTGTACATATCACATAAATTCTTGCTGCCCCCCCAATCCATAGCTGGGTATATGCACTCTATGATCACATATGCAACATCAAGTGACGTCGTCGCTTAGGGTATTCAACATTGTTTTCTTCTCTATAAATCGTACATTTGTGCTATCTACCCATAAATCAATGTACACATGTAGCTCGTTTTATTGGAACTCGCTTAAGTGTGGAATTTCTACAGCTATCTCTTTATTTTCATGATAAGGCGCTTACGCCTACTGTGATATGGATGAATCGTATAGACAAACAGATTCATATATATGTCTACATGTATGTAGATATGTATACAAGTGTTGAAAATGGGTAAATCCAAGCAGTAAGTCATATGTTTACAATATGAGTACAACAGAGTATAGAAAAATAAAAATAATTTAATTAAAATATATATAAATCTTAATGTTATTATTATTATTATTTTTTTTTTTATTACTATCATTATTATTATCATTATTATTATTATTATTTTTTATAATTATCAAAATTATTATTATCATTATTATTATTATTATTGTTATTATTATCTTTATTATTATCATTATTATTATTATTATTATTATTATTATTATTATTATTATTATTATTATTATTATTAAATATATTCAAATTTTTTTATATTTTTGTATTCGCATTTTCTATACCCATTCATACTAAAGGGTATTTCGAGTGCGACTCTCTCTCACAGGTTGTTTTATTTTGTCTGCTGTTTTTTTTTTTTTTTTGTTCGCTTGTTTCGTAGTAGTACTGGTAGAGCGGGTTTCCAGTTGGACTTTACTTTTTGCCTTAAAATCATAATGATCGTGACGATAATGATGATGGTGATGAGGCTGAAGTCGACCGCAAGATGTCTGTATTTACATACAATATAAATCATACAAAAACTGGGAGCTGTCTGAATGGACTTTGAGCTTAACACAGCAAAGCCTCTCCGTCTCACTCGCTCTCTCAAGCCGGCCTGCCTTGCCTGTGCCTGTGCCTGTGCCTGTGCCTGGCATTGCCTTTAATGTCGCGCGACGTCAGAATGAACGCAGTGCCCAAGCGTGAGAGAGAGCGGGACGGAGAGGAGTTTCCAGTTAGCAACGTAGACGGCGCAGATTTCTTATCAGCTGCCCATAAAACAGAATGAAGGAGAAAGAAAGGCAAACAAAATTGGAATACAAGCAAAAGCACACACAAACAGCAATATCGATATACGGATGGAGAGAGAAAGAGAGAGTGTATGGTTGTGTGTGTAAAATGGAGCAATTCAAGCTGCGATAAGGCATCAGGATGAGGCTAAGCGCAACGGAAGCGGGCGTGGCATGCTGCCCAACGCAATCAACATGCCAACTGTGACTGCGACGCGTCGTCGCCGCCTCAAGTGCCAAAGTACAGCAAGTGGCGTGATTATTATTATTCTTTTTGTTATTATTATTGTCCACACCGCATGTGTGTGTGTGTGTGTGTGTGTATAATGTGCTTTTTGCTGCACTCAGTCGAGTGATCGAGCAACGGCATGTGAGCGCCATTGCGATGCGCACTATCTGAATTACCAAAGACAACAACCAGCGGTGTGTGTTTAGGCTAAATGATTGGCAGCACTGCTGCGGTAAAGCAGCAGCCGCTAGACAGCAGTGCTATGGTTCGACCTGGCTCATGGCAAGTTACTTTGCAGTGTGTGGATTTGCAAACGAGCAAGCAGTTCAGTTTTGAATCTATAGTTGCGCTGCTTATAAAATTAGCTCTGTCTCACTCTCACTTTAGAATGTCCCATTGCAAGCAGTTTATTTTTGAGTCTTGGCTAGTGCTGGTCATAAAGTTGGCTTAGTTCAGCTCTCTCTCATAATTATGGTTCGTTTCGAGGCTGGTGCTGGTCATAAACTTAGCTTAGTTTAGCTGCCTCAGTCTCTTTCTCACTTTAAGCAGACCCATAAGACTTACTCAGTCAGCAGCTGGGGTTCGAGTCCTGGCTGGTGTTGGTTATAAATTTAGCTTAGTTTAGCTATCTGTCTCCCAACTCAGATTCGAGTCCCAGCTGTTATTGGTTATAAACTTAGCTGAGTTTAGCTCTCTTTCTTTCAATTAAGGTTCGTGACCAGGCTGTTACTGGTCGAAAAATTAGCTAAGTGCAACTCCTTCTCTTTCTTACCTTAGGCTGTCCCATAAGGCTTTTTAGCAAGCAGTGTAGGTTCGAGTCCAGGCTGCTGCTGGTCATGAACTTAGCTTAGCTTAGCTCTCTCTCATAATTATGGTTTCTGTCCAGACTGTTGCTGGTCATAAAGTTGGCTTAGTTCAGCTCTTTCTCTCTCTTTCGCTCTTTCAGTTGTTCCATAAAACAAATTTAGCCAACACGAAGGTTCGTGTCCAGGCTGGTGCTGGTCATAAATTCAGCTTAGCCCAGCTATATTTTTCACAAATACGATTCGAGTCCAGGCTGTTGCTGGTCGTAAACTTAGCTTAGTTTAGCTCACTATCTCCCTCGCACTTCAAGCTGTCCCATAAGACGTTTGAGCCAGCAGCTATGGTTCGAGTCCAGGTTGATTTTGCTCATAACCTTAGCTTAGTTTCGCTCTCTCTCTCTCTTTTCTCTACCAGCGATACTTCCTCAAGAGTCAGATTCGATTTCTGAGTTCAGTCTTCAGTCGGCATCAAGAGGAACAACATGCAAAAATAATCAAGTTATATATATATATATATATATATATATAAAGTAAATAGCATCTGGTTTGCTCAAACTGTAAAATCGGCGTCAAGAAAACTAAAGCCAAACTCGAGAAACATGAGCAACTGCAACCTTCTAAGCTAAAAGTTAATGTTCCAGAATCAGAAGGCTCTGACTCTCGGCGTTTATCCAACCCATGATATCCGACAGCAAAGCATTAGCTTCGGAGCCAAGCACAGCTGAGGGAAGAGCGAAACTAAAGCAGCAACTGAGGACAGCTCTCGAGCCTTCATTCGCAGAGCCTTCGGATAGTCTCCGGATAGCCTTCGCAGAGCCGTCGGACAGCCTTCTGAGAGCCTTCAGATAGCCTTCGCCTTCGGATAGCCTTCGCAGAGTCTTCGGATATCCTTCGAATAGTCTTCAGACAGTCTCCGCATAGCCTTCGCAGAGTCTCCGGTCCCAAGCACATGTCAATCTATATGCCTTCTGCGTGGACATATAATAATATATACAAATACATATGACACGCTATATACTCCCGTTCTGCCGCTGCATTGAGCGACAGAGCTATGTACTCTCTTATGTACTTTAGGCTAAGTCAATATCGAATAAAGACAGATCGATTCATTATGTTTGAAGACGTCAAGAAAGACACAAGTCTTTTGTTTCATTATTACATGGCGACCGTGACAGGACAATTCGAAGAAGGAAACAAACAGTTCATAGAACGAAAACAAATCCTGAACTAAAGGCAAACTCGAAATTTAGTAGTTGGAACGTGATTTAATATTATTATTATTATTTATTATTAATTATTATACAAAATAATATAATAACTAACGGGTTAAGAGTGCTAGCAGCTAAGGCCATCGACTCTGTGATTTAATAATTTGATACATATGCATATAGAAATGTTCCACTTTACCCAAACATTAGGGATACATTTTTGAACTTCTCCTACCCATTTTGTCGTATGGCTTCACGGGCCATACACTAGCGGGCAATGCAGTTTACAATATTTTTCTCAAGTTTAAATATAGTTAATATGCATTTTTTTTTATTTTATTTTATTTTTTTTATTCTTGTACTATTTTCTTATATAATGATGTATGCTCTATTGGCTGTGTTTTGGGGGTAAACCGGATAAATCGGGTGCAGTTATGAGGGCAATTATTGGTTATCGCATTAAACTTTGTTGCAGATTTGCTATATATATATATATATATATATATATATATATATATAGAACACGATCCAGTACAACTTCGATCCAGATACAGTATAAATAATAATATATATCTCATATATATATATATATCCGTAAGGCCAAATTAAAATTAAATATCAAATATGGAAATGTTTGTCCAACTTTTGTAATCATTATTTTAAATGGAGATTAAACCGTAGCAGAATGTTGCTACGCCAAGTGTACTAAATTTAAAATACTTTACCGTTACTCTAGCTATAGCTATCTGTTTATGGAACACAATTAGCTTAAGGGCACCTGCTAACTGCGAGGGGCACGATCGAAGCAACTTAACCCCAGCTTAAGAATCAATCAATACGCAGAGATATTATATATATATATATATATCATATTCGATTTTTATTATATTATTTATATATATATATTTTTTTATATTTATATATATATGCATGCATATACAGATGTGTTCTAAACTAACACAACTGTGCAGGTTTTATTTCACATTTTTGTTTCTTTTGATCTTAGCACATTTTAGACGGTGGATCATGTAAGTAGAACCATTAGCTAAATACAGTCGCTTAGCATATATCTGTGAATATATACGTAAATGTGTGTGTGTGTGTGTGTGTGTAATTTGTATATATGTATTTTTATTATATAGACTAATGTTAATACAGTTGTTTTTGTTTTTATTTTTTTTAACTTATTTTTTTTTATAATATTTGATGTTAAATGTGTTAAGTCCATTTGCAGCTGCCAATTGTCTCTTCTTTTAGGTTTTCTGTGAGGGCCTGTCCAGATGTCCAGATATCCAGATATACATATATACCTATATACATACATACACACATATATATGAATATCTATATATATATATTGTCACAGGTAGCCCTCACGTGGTGTGTAGGTGTATAGGTTTACAGGTGTGTACATTATTTGTATTTTTAGTAGATGTCTTATATCACTTGGCTAAGTGCACCCAGTATATATATATATATAAATCGCTACTTGAACGTAAAAGAAAACATCTCATGCTCTTCGTCTGTTGGTTATCTTCGTTGCTACAATTTTTCTTCTTCTTTTTTTTCTATTTTGGGCTATCTCTCAAGTCTGCCCGTTAGCTTAAACGTTCAACGTTCAATTTTGTGGTTTTTTTTTTCTGGGTTTTTGGCGCTTCCAACGCTTCAAAGCAGCATGGGTACATACATATATTCTGTTGCCTCTTCCACACACACTATCTCTATCTTTCATTTACATTGGCTCGCTCCCTTTTTAAGGCTTGGCTGTTTGGGCCAGATTGGTCGAGAGGCTGCTGCTGCTGGTGTTTGACTCTGCTGTTGGCTCGGCGCTGCTTCGCTGCTTGTTATTGAGCAGCTGCAGGAAGTATTCTCCAAATACGGCGTGATTGTAGGAGACCAAGCGTCGAAATGATGCAATAAATGCAACCAGCTCCTCCCCGAAGTCAACAAAGCCAGCGGGCGGCGGCGGTATGTTTCCATTCGACCGCAAGGCAACGCGCACAAAGCCGTCCATGCGATTGGCTACAACAACAAAGCGACAAAGTTAGCAAAAATACCGTCAATATATGGCAAGGCAATTTTCCTAATCTCACTCTCTCAGTCTCTTTCTTACCATGCCGATTATGTATACTACAAGAATTACGTTTAAGAGCATAAGACTAAGAATAAAGAATGTCAATGCGAAATCGTATCGCTTTATCTGGATAAACAAAAAAGTTTTCCACACTAGAACTAAATTTGTAAACTTCCATCGCTCCACACACGAGAGAAAGAGAGAGAGATATATTAATTTGAGTCTGCTCTCGAATTCGAAAAGGAGTACAGCATGCTCTATATGCCATTTGCAAGGACTCTATTACCCATTAGCGTGCGGACGGGCGATGATTTGTTGACCAACTGCTGGACTTGGCTCTGGATTTGTGCCTCCTGCGACTCGCTCAGTACCGAGAGTTTCTCCTTCTCCAGTGATTTGTTAATAAACTCACGAATCTGCTCGTAGCAGTTGTCGATGGCAGTACTTAGCTGACTACAAAAGAGAGAGAGAGAGAGAGACCGAGAGATGAGTGATTGGTTTGGCTTTAGTGTGAGCATTCCACTCACTCCTGCTGCTTGACATGCTGAACGAGAATGTCCAGCTGTTTGGCCAGTTCGATGCGATTGTTGCGCCGCTGCGATATGATTGGCACGCCCTGTGCAATGGATATGAGCGCAGCGCACAAAATGAGCCGCTGGCAGCGCCAGCTCAGCCCCTCGAAGCGGTCCTTATCGATGCGCAGCAGTTCGGGAAACTCCTTGTCTGTCGGATAGTTGAGGAGCTGCTTGAATGCATTGAAAATGATTTCCTCGCTGTTGTTGCAACCGGCTCGGGATCGTTGCAGCCATTCCTCCGTAGCAGGAAACCCGACTAAAAAAAAATTTATTTAAATATGTGTTTTTTTAAGAGACTAATACTAATACTAATGAGGAAAATGTGAGAATTAAATTTTTACAGAGGCAGACAGATAGGCCAATTTTAGATCATGTAGGTCAGCAATTTTTTTTAGATCAAATAAGTCTCAATCGGCTGATATAACAATGAACTCAGCCATACCTTGTTCTAGCTTATTAGACTTGAATTGTTTATCAATCTCTCTCTCTCTCTCTATCTTACCCTCTCACAATTTACAGGGTATACGCACCAGTGCCATGAAACTCGCGTAAGAATGTGCTAAACTTTTGTTTCTCATACTCCACAGAGTTCGCTGCGATATTATTGCGGGCTGCCGACACCATAAAATTGGCCATATCCAGCTTCATGAGCGACATGGTCTCCAGTATGCCACGGAAGGTATCGATCACATCGTCGATTTCGCGCAGCTTGGCAACCGTCTCATCTCGAGCTGGTGCACACATGCTGGCCAACAGATTGATCACGAAATTGGCATAGGATCGAAAGTCGAGCGTGCCACGCTCCGCTTGCTGCCGGATGAGCGCCTCGTCGAGCGTTGAATTGATGCGTGTTAAGGCATTCGCATTGTTCGGCGAGAGCAGCTGAGGAAAGTCCTCCTTAATCTCGCCCAGCAGCCGAATAGCTTGATCATATGATGGCGGATTACGTTCCAATTGCTCGCGCAACAGATTCCAAAACGCTTTATGTACCATCGCCTTGATACGACCCTCCAAGCTGCCGGGGATTAAGAGGGAGAGTCAGTGCATGTGTGGAGCTGAGATTGAGATGGTTAGCTCACCTGTTCATGGGCGGTTCATATGGCTTTAGCTTGAACTCCGGATTGAGTGCTATTTCGTGGGCAAGTTCCATATTCTTGAGATTCTTTAGCATTCCCGCTACCTCGTCCATGGTGACCACCTTGGGAGGACTACCATCGAGGCTGGGCAGCACAAAGCGCATCATGCTGTCCGTTGAGCTCTCGCTATCCGTGCGTATCTCACTGTCCTGCTGCAGTGGCTGCTCCTTGTTGTTGTCTTTGCCCTCCATCTTGCTAGATTTTGTCTAGCTGAACTTAATGTCCAATTGGAGCGACAATTGGTCTGGGCTACAGCTGATTGGATTGCTAACGATTTGATACGTTAACGCTGATGTTACGTTACTTCGCTTGGATAGTTGACAATTGTTCAGATTGCTTCGACACTTTTCCAGCTGCGAAGATTTATTTCTATGGTTGCTGCGATTGGCTTCTTTGTTGTTCTTTTGTTGTTGACGTCGTGCAACTGGTTTTCTGCAAATATGGAATTGAAGCGGGTTTTTCCTTATTTGCTGCAATTGCGTCTCAATTTCCGTGTTTGCAAAAAGGAAGCGCACAAAGCTCTGGCTCAGGGTCAGCTGCGTCTAAGGCTGACGAATTGCGACGTTAAGACAGAATGCAAGCCAATAACCGTTAAATGCGACTGAGTGAGTGAGAGTACATGTGTATGTATGTGTATGTGTGTGTGTGACTGAGTGAGTCTGACAAACAAAGAAGCAGCAAGAGCAGTAACAAAGCAAGCCAACCACTTTGCACACACACACGTAGAGCAGCAAGTCTATAGCGCATATACATACATACATATGTACATATGTATAATATATGCATATATATAGACAAAAGAAAATTTATATATATAAAAAAAAAACCTCTTGCAATTTGAATCTGTGGCGCTGACACAGTTTCCAAAATTAAAACGGAAAAGCGTTGAGAATTGCACAACGGCCAGCGAAAGACTGATATAAACAAAGAGGCGCTAATAAAGCAGCCTATGAAAACAGAAACGAAGAGAATTCGACTACTGCGCAGCAAGCAGCTGTGTGTCTGCATATATATGTGTGTGTCGGTGTATTTATACATATGTAGCTGCATGCTGGCCTGGCTGTGTGTATGCGTGTGCGTATAATATTGTGAAATGAACACAAGGACGTCGCGATTGGGTGGTGGGGGACCAAAGAGATGGCACAACAATTGCAACATGTACAAATAACACTCACACTCCCACACTTTCGCTAATTACACAAATATATAAAAATTGATTCAACCAATTAGACTTACCACCAATAGGAACTTTTTATAAATAATTTTTTTTTTTTCAAATTTGAATTGGTTCCATAGCCCTTGTACGCTTAATTTTAAGTTATTTTATTTTTATTTTCATTGGTTTTTTTTGTAACACGTTTTCACAATTTTAAAGCATTTTATTCTACCCGTACGCTACCCGTGCTTACGATGTCCAAATTGTAATGTGAGTAATAAATTGTTGTGAATTTACAAATTTCAATTTGAACGAAGCGCAGGCCAACTTTGTTTTTGTGTTTGCTTTCTGTTTTGTTGTTATTGCCTATGCATTTGTTGTTGTCATTCGCATATGTTCCACAACTTTCGAGAATAAAAGTCAGTACGCTGCTCACTAAATGAAATGCTCAATCTAATAACTTAATATATATATATATATATATATAATATATATAGATATATAGATGTGTCAATTAGCTATATATATTAACTAGCTGCTCACTCAATTTATGACTTGCTAAAATTATTGTCAGTGTTTTTCAACTGACTGCGACGGGCACCAGATTCGTTTTGACAATTTGTTCTCCATGCTTTTTTGTAGAGCTGCCAAATATGTTATGTTTGCTTTGTTTGCTGCAGCAGACTGACCTCAAGTGCAAAGTGCTGCCAGACTGTTGGTAATTAACCAGACAGTCTGGCAAAGGTCGAGTGCATAATTTGGCGATGTGGCAAGGCCATTCACTAAACATCAGACACCAGACAGACACACAATAGTATAGAAGAATTTCAGGTTTTTTTTTTCCAGGCTCTAATGTTAATATTGTAAAGTAAACCAAACAGCTGTGGTTACAAAGAGACACACACGCGACACACACAAACTGAAGAAGAAGAAGAAGCAGCAGCAGAACAATAACAACAATTGGCCAAGTGCAGAGTATTTGTTGTTAATGCCAATCGATGTTGTAGTGCTAAACGCAGTGTGTGTGCAGCGCCTACCGCCCACCCCCCCCATTTCCTATATACCCGCCCATAGCCCTGTTTCTGAATCACAACAATGGAAAGTGAGAAGATTTTAATGGCTGCCGGTGTTACGGTGGCCGCCGTTGTCGGTGCATTCGTGTTTTGGGGACCATCGGGTAAGTTCGATTGAATTTTTGCTTCTGTTGTGCAACACTGGCTGGCTTTATTCACACTAATTCTGCGCTCCCCTTGGTGCCTGTTGCAGGTTCTCGTTTACGTCAGCGTCGCGGCCAAATTGCTGGATTACACAACTTTGGCCGGACTTGTTTCCTTAATACGCTACTTCAGGCTCTGGCTGCCTGTCCACAGTTTATTGCCTGGCTCCAGCTGTATAACGGTGCCACGCCTGATCGTAAGAGCTTGATCAGTTCGATGCTGAGCACCCTGGAAGTGGTGAATGGCACACATGCCACACTGCGCGGCGATCCCCATTCCCCGGGTGCTGTTCTGCGTGCCCTGAATACACTTGGTTGGGTCATACCGCAGGAGGAGCACGATGCCCATGAGCTATTTCATGTGCTGCTCTCATCGCTGGAGGAGGAGGCCACACGGCCACAGCAAGTGGGCTGCTTATCCGATGCCCTGTTGCCGGTAACGGCGCGCAATCAGCTGACCATTGGCAACGACACTGGCGACGGCTTGGACTTGGGCGTAGGCGCTGCCGCCGCAGCAGCTGCCGCTTATCGCACTTGCAACATGGCTGGCCAACGCATTGGCGATCAGCCAAATCGACCATCTAGCGCAATGCTAACCGATTTCCTCAACATGGAATACGACGAGGCGACCAGCTTGCAGCGCTTAGTCCGTTCCGAGGCTCACACACCAGATTCACCAGCCTCGGTGTGTGAACGTGAAACATCGGAGATTATGACGCCAGCAGCCGCTGCTACCGCATCCACTTTTATGCCATTTGGTTATGGCTTGGATTTTGAGACACAGATGGAGCCATTGAACGTTTCGCCAATGCAGGGCAACGAGCGTCTTTCGCGTCCTCGCGTTCCTCAGCAGCAGCAGCTGCAGCTGCATCAACACCAGCAAGGCGAGAGCCTCAATCGACGCGTCTCGAGCTCCTGCCGTTCGCTGGAGCGTCTGAATCGCGGACCTGGCCGTGTTTCGATTTGGTCAAGCATGATGCCTAGCCAGGTGGCGCATCCCTTTCAAGGCGCTATGGGCGCCCAAATCGTTTGCAATGGCTGCGGCTCCAAGTCCGCTGTTCGCTATGATAAATTCGATAGCATCACACTAAATTTACCCACGCAGCGGCGCTCCGGCTTGAGCTTGGGCCACTTGCTCAGCGAGTATATTACCTCTGAGGATTTGAGCGATGTCAAATGCGATTCATGCAATGAGACAACGATGCACACCAAATCGGTGACCTTTGCCAAGCTCCCAGCTTGTCTTTGCATACACATTGCACGCACCGTTTGGCTGCCCACAGGGCAGGTGTGCAAACGACAGGATTACGTGCACTTCCCGGAGAGCTTGTCCATGGCACCATATAGCTTTGTGCAGCCACATCTCAATAGCCAGGTAAGTGCAAGCGGCAGTTGCCATTACCTTCCATTCATTTCAATAAACTGTCTTTAGGCGGGCACACCTTGGGGCTCCACCATGTCGCTGTACTCCTCCAGCCTGCCCATGAACAATGGCGGTGGAGCTGGCGGCGAAGGTTTCGGAGCCATGTTCCCCAAGAATTTGTATCGCTTGCTCGCAGTAGTCGTTCATTCCGGTGAGGCAAACAGCGGACACTTTGTCACCTATCGACGCGGCTCGTTGCGCAATGCACATCGGTAAATAGCCGGACATGAGTTATATATATATATATATATATGTATATCCATATCTTATGAATATTCCCATTTCTAGCTGGTTCTATACATCGGACACCATTGTACGTGAGGTGTCCATTGATGAAGTGCTCAGTGTACCGGCATATTTATTGTTCTACGATCGTGGCCAGCAACGGCGCTGAGCCTGTCGAAATACTTATCTCCAAATCCTCCTCCAAAGAACCAGCTCGTCGGCCTAGTCATTTCTTCATTATAAATACCTTCTCAACGTTGTGATGGAAATTCAAATTATTATATTCCTATAATAATCAACCAGTGGCCATAGCAGACAGCTCCAAAAACAAAACAAAACAAAAAAAAAGCAAGGAAACAAAAAAAAAAGGAGATTTAAAACCATTTTAGGAACTGCGTAAAAGAAAAATGGTCTCAGCAAGCACCAAAAAACACAGTCATACACCTACGCAGGTGTTTTCGCTCTCCATCATACATATATATAAAATTTTGTTACATTGCATTTAAAAATTTTCAAATTGAATTTAAAATTCCCGCCATGTGCTTTTTAGATGTCTGTATTTAGCGATATAGATCAAGAACAAAAAACTAATGCCAGGGGTATTACCGCGTGCATAAATTATTAAATGTATAATGGTTTTTTAAAGAAACTTGTTCAAATCTGTTTTATATATATATATATATAAAATATATATGTACTTCCCGCTCTTTAGGCGATACAAAAATAATCGTTTGGCATTTGCATTTATCGGTACAGTGTCTATATACAAGCGTTTACCCTTGGTCTCCCACAATAATAGCTATATGTATGTACTTGATAGACCAACCCAATTGCCCAAACAATAATAATCTACGTTAAGCGACCTATTAATAAAGTTCGAATAGATATTTACAATACAATTGCTTTTATTCGCTCTTAGCATTTAATGATCCATGATCATTTTCGATATTCGACTACATATTTCGGTTACCATTTGGTTTAAATTTAACAGCATAATTAACGCTTAACATACTGTTAATGAATTCCAAATACTGTCTTTATTGCTGCTTCGGCATATTTATTTATTGTTATATTAAATAATATTTATTTTTAAATTTGACACAATTTGTATTTATTTAAGATATAATTTTTTCAATATATTTAATTGCGATCATGAAATAACAATATAGTTCAAATTTAACAGTAGAATATAATTTGATCAGTAGGCTTATGTTTTTCGCCAGCTGAAACACATGCCACAATGTGTATGATTTGGTGATTTTTGTTTCGATTTGTAAAAATGCAATTAAAATAAAGTGTAAATTCGTAATTGTCGTAAATTGTTTTTAATGTTCTTTTAAAATGCATCTATGTTATCAATGTTAATATCGCCTATCGATGAATATTTTAGTGCTGATATATCAGTTGATGTGTACACACTGGCGCTGTGCATTTGCCATTGCGTAGTGGCTCTCAATTGTGTACCAATTCGAAATTTGAAAACTATGTAAAGCAATGTCCATCAATAGTAGTACAAATAATCGTAAACAACATAATGATACAAAATTACAGAATACCTCGCGCATTACGCCCAAAATAAGAGAATATCTGGCGGAACTGACATACGAACGCGAATCGGGACTGGAACGCTTTATGGCATTATCGTCAACGACCTCCCCAGCCAGCAGCAACGTGAGCGTCGGCGCGCACAGCAGCAGTCGCAGTCGCTGCCGCAGTCGCAGTCGTAGCAGCAGCAACTTGGGGGTTGCAACAACAGCTGGCTGTGCAGCTGCCGCCATGGCCAGCCATCGAAAGCGCAAGGAATGCACCTCGCCATGTAAGCACATTAAAGAGATACCCATTGTCATGGAGACCATCGGCGGGAGTGGCCAACGCATTGTGTCCGTTTCAGTGGAAGATTTGCGCACACCGACTAAAGAAACGCAGACACAGACGCCGCAGATGCTAACGCGGAAAACTCAAACCCCGGAATCGGCGCTCAAATCTCACAAGCGTCTCGAATGGGATCCAGCTGCCGATGTGGGCTATCGCTATGGCCGCGCTGCCTCCACCAGCAATATTAGCACATTGGAGCGTTCCGTATTGGAGGCGGCCGTAAATCCGGCTTTGCCGTGGGCAGCGGGTGAGCGACCAAACCATTCGGAAAACGATTTGAATCGATTGCAGCAGGAGGAGCAACAGAAGCAAGCGTCACCGCTTGCCTCCAGCACTATTGTCCATGGCAGTCGCATTTACAGTCAGCCACAGGCTTGTACGCCTATAGCAACGCCCCCGGCCACGACAACGCCTATAGCAACACCCTCAGTCATGGCCACGCCTGTAGCAACGCCCACAGCCATGGCCAGCCGGCAGAGTTCGCGTAGAGAGAGCTGCGCCACCTCCGCCGTGAGCAGCTTTGACTATCAACACAATTCGCGTCCCTCGACCAGTCAGAGCAATAGTCGCAGCCGCAGCCATAGCCTCAGCGCCGAGGAGCTGTTGCGTCATGTGGAACAGCAGCGTCAAGAGCGTGAATATGCTGCGCAGCTGGAACAGGCGTTGTGCAAGCGTCGCCACATGAACAAGGATAAGCGGGAAAATAAGGAGAACAAACACAGCAAGGAAAACAAGGAGAATCAACGGCCACAGCAGGAGCGGCCACAGCAGCACCAGCAGGGAAAATCTAGCTGTTCCACGAGTAGCTCCAGCTCGCCCGCCAAATGCGATCTGGATCTGGGCATTGATTTGCTCTGCTCGCTGGTCAATAAGCGGAGCCTTAGCTATGGCCAAAAGAAACAGCTCATCCGGGATATAGCCAAGCGATTAGCCTGTCTCGATCTGGCCAGCAGCAGCAGCAGCGTGCACAGTCGGGGCGACACTAGAAGCAGCCAGCACAAGGAGGCGCAGAGCATGGAAAGATGTTCAGGTGGAGGTGCAGATGGAGGTATAATTAGTTTGCCAATCAATCGATATACTTCCTCTGATCTGCTCCCTTTGTCAATAGATACATTGCGGCACCGTCAGCATCTTAGCCTGGACAAGGAGGTCGATGTGCCTGCTGCACCTATACCAGCCCCATCGGCTGTGCGTGCTACTGCACCCACTTTAGCTAGTGCTGCAAATCCTATTGCGGCTCTGGCTTCCACTCGTATTCCCATTTCTATAGCTGCGCCCGTGCCAGCTCCTCGCACACGCCTGGCCACGCCCATACCCTCTCCACAGCCCTGCAGCTATTCATCCACCAGCAGCGGCGCCTCCAATGAGCTGCTCACACAGAAGACAAATATTCAGATAAAATACACAGTGAAAACTGTCGATGAGCAGGAGGACGTGCAGGAGTGGTTGAATCCCATGACACAGAGCGAGATTGAGTACGAAGAAAAGCGAAAGCAACGCGTCCAGCTGGACTCCGAGCGACGCACGCAACTCAATTGGATCGAAACCGAAATTGTGCGCCTGCGCACGCTCCAGAATCTATTGAACAACGCTGCCAAGGGCGCCGTTCAAGCCTCGCCGGGAGGCAAGAGTGTGCGCATACCCATTCAGGTGGTGAACGACTCAGATGCACAGAATGAACTACATCGATTAGATTCAGTGGAGCCAATAGGAGTGCCACCTGCCACACCCAGTTCATCTGCAGCAGGGGCAGCAGCAACTCTGCCGTTTATCCTTGTCAGTGCTGCAACGGCACGTCCTCCGCCGCCACCACCACCTCCGCCGCCACCACCACGCCCGCCTGCGCGAGCGTCCAACACCAGGCAGCTGCAGCGCAGCAAAATGGCCACACCACCTGATCTTAACCAACACTCGGGCAGCACCGAAAGCGTCTGCTCCTTTGTTCAACAGCGAAAGCGCCTGTTCATGGCTCACTATCAGAATCAGCAACAGCAGCGTCTCGAGCAGCAGCAGCAGCAAAAGCAACAGCAGCTCTTCATGCGACAGCAGCAGCAACAGATCATCTATCAACAGAAGCAGCTACAGCTACAGCAGCAACATAAGCATGCCACATGCCCCATTGTAAGATTTATCGCATTTTTCAGATAATGCCTAGGGCATTAAGATGGATGAAAGGAGCAGTTGTACTTTGTGAAGCCTATTGATTTAACCTAAGAGAGAGAGAGAGAGAGAGAGAGAGATGTATATATATATATATATATATAAAGAGAGGGAGAGAGGGAGAATGTGTGAGTAAGATGGACAGGCAGAGTGGGAGCAAGCGTGGCATAGCTTTCTCGATTGATGCTTGATTATTTGTCAGTCAATCAATCATTTGCTTGAGGACTAACAGATAAGAAAGAGAGATAAACAGAAAGAGGGAGAGGGAAAATTAGGACGGTAGATAACGAAAGAGGTTTTCAATTAAAAAAAAAAACGAAATTAAAGATAAACCAGGAGATAAAGAGCAGAGAGACAAAGAGAGCTAGAGAGAGAGACAATTGTAACTGATTCACTGAGTTCAACTCCCAGACTAACCTTAAGGTTGTCTTAGCCAAAAGTTAATTCGCATTCAGAATAGCATACATTTATGAGAATCGCAGAGAAGTCTAACCTGACAATACTAAGCATACTATTAGCTTAAATTGCATTTGATTCTATATATATTATATGACATAATCAGTCAGCTTGTCAAAGTCTTAGCACTACATCAGATAATCATAGACAGTTTATATTCAATCAGTTCAAAAACCTAACTCCGTCTCTATTTTGCAGCAACAATGCCAGCATAAGAAATACCAACAACAAAAACAGCAACACCAACATCAATATATGGAAATGCAATATGCTCAGACAGCTGGCAATATCTACGGCTGTGCGGATGGGGGCACCATGTACTACCAAGTGGCGGACTCCAATGGTCCGCCCTGTCAAGTGCATGGGGCGGCAGCAACAGTGACGACGGCAGCTGCAGCAGCAGCAACAACTGCAGCAACTGCAGCACCTGGCAACTGCGCTGCCACCAGCTCCAGTTCATCCATGCTGTGCATCAGCTCGGAGATGTCCATACCGTTTAGCCTGGCGAATGCGTGTGAGGCGGCGACGATGACGACGACGACGACGACAACAACGCATCAGTATGACGATGTCGCTTGCCAGCAGCTGCAGCCGAGGACGTGTTGTCGCCAAACGCAGTGCTTCTCCAGTTCCAGCGAGCCGAAGCGAACACAGCACAGGCAATTGGCGCGGGTGCAGGAGCAGCAGCTGGAACCGGAACAAAGGCCAAGCCAGCAAGTGCTGCAAGTGCGGCCACGTAGCATTGCCTATGTCATACAGTTCAGTTCGAGTGGGGACGCCAGCGAAGTGAACTGTTCGGAGGCAATGTCCTTGCAGGATCACCTGCAGCACGCTCGTCCGCATTTCTGTGCCAAGTCCAAGCAGCGCAAAGCCATACTCAATCGGATGCAGCTGATGCGCAATGCGCGACGCAAAGAACTCGAACAGTTGATCGAGTGTGGCAGCCTTGAGTCGCTGGACACCCGACTGGAGCAACTGCCCCCACCTGCCGCCTGTAAGTGCTATGCCCTATCCTCTATTTAACAATTCAATCATATTTGCCACATTCTTTCCTTGCAGCTTGCGTTCGTATCTTTACCACGCGCGAGATGAAGGCGCTGACCAACAAGCGTTGCGAGAAGCTGCCTGAGGTGATTGCAGCGCAAAACCGGGAATGTGAGGAGCGCCGCCGTCGGAGCAATCGTATACTGCGTGACGTCTTCAATCGGGTATGCCAGACATGATCTATATAGACCAATTACCCAATTTCTCATTTCGTTTCCTTTTCCCAAAGCGTTTGCAGCGTCGCGTGCGCTTAGGCAAGCTCACACTCAATCACAGTCGCACCGTCATCTAGTGCAGGAGACAGCCACTAACTCAACCAGTGCCACTTACAATATATATGCAGAATATATATATTCGACCGGGCATATATGTATTTGTATTATCAATCCAATCGTAAAGTAGTTTAATATGCATGCTATTGAAGGCTCTACCTCAAATCGATTTTATATCTTAGTTTAATTTTTTTATAAATATATATTGTTATATATATATACTTTTTTTTATACTTTTTTATATATTGATTAGAATTTTGACTAATAAAGAATTGCATTTGCCATAAAAGAGTGTTCTCTATGAGCTCATTATTTTTACAATTACAAATTCACCAATATATATGCATATATTTATAGCATTAAAAAGTATATATATTCCACTTGCCGTTTTTAGTCAAACTTACATATGAAAGAAACTGAGAAATCAAGTCAACTCGACCTAACTCCCAGTTGTTAAATAAATAAAAGCAAAGTTTAATTTGATTTTTTTTTGTTTTTGATTTGATTTTATTTAAGTTCATAACATTGGCGATTAACAATATTGCGTATTAATTATATATTTTGTAATTAATTTAAACTCTTTGCAAGCTAAACAACGTTTCATTTCCTAAATATGTTTTTGGTGTTCTCTATCCGAAGGGAAATTCTTAATATTAACAAGATAGAAATTTTGAAGTTGATAACAGAAAGAAAACAAACAATTAAATAATATTAACTAACAAAGTTAATGCAGCTACAAAATGCACAATATGTATAGGTGTTTATCGTTTATCGAGATATAAGTGTCGCTTGTAAGTATTATTTAAATATATATGTATGTATATACATATATATACATATGTTAATATTTATGTATAAATAGGATTATGTTAATTGTAATACCAGCCGCAATGCCAAATCAGGTCACAGGTCTCACATTTCTGTTTTGCTACAGATCGAAGTATATTGGAAGGTTGTTCTTTATCTTTATCTTTTGCTTTTAGTTTTTTCTTTTTTTTTTTTTTCGATATTTCGCCTTTGAAGGTTAGGAACGTTTTGGAACTGGATCGGGAATCGATTAGTGGACTGGACCAACGAAACAATGCGAAGCAGTTAAAGTCGGTTATGTATGTGTGGGGATTATTTTCGATTAAATAACTTTTGCATACAGATCGGGAATATATAGATATAAGTTTCTATATATATATATATATATATATATATATATATATATATATGATAACAACGCGTTAGTATTGCGACGAAAATTGTTTACTTAAAAGCTAATAATTGAGATTGCATACAAATTAGACGAGAGCTTCGATCTCACTTGCTCGCTCGCACATGCGCTTAATCAACTTATTTGCGCGCTACCATATCCAAGCCGCCTTCCTCCTCCATCTTCGACAAGAATTTGATGGCACGCTGCGAGGGTTCCGTCTGTCTAGCCATATCGATTAGGCCCAATAGCTTCTTGATACCAATGAAGACACTGTGAATAAATGTCGAGAGTATTAAATAATGTATAGATCAGTAAAGAAATTAATGTAAAGTATATACCGCTTTCCAGCCATCTTCTTGCCAATTGCTTGCAGTTCGCCCTTGCTAAAGATGTCCGTATCCTCGAGCACGGAGATGACATGCTCCGGACTTGATAGATTGGGCACATGCAGTACCGCTGTGAAGGCCGAAAGCATTTCCATTTCCTCCAAGACTTCACTGTAATCAGCAGAGGATTAGTAAACGTTTCGCTATGAGAAAGTGGAAATAATTACCGTCTGCTGGAGGTGCAGAGAATGAGAAGCTTGCGTCCCTTGGGCGGCTGCTTCTTGAGCAGCACAAGCAAAGCCTGAAGCGTTAGATTCGAGTACCTAGGTCCAATGGGTCCATAGTCGAGCAGACGTTCCACATTATCGACAACAATGCAGCTGAGTGTGGAGCGATAGGCATCATCGAATATCTTGCGAATGTGCAAGCATTTGGCCGATTCCGTATAGCCGACCATGTCCTCCGGCGAGCAGACCTTAACAAACGGAAAATCTGACATTTTGGCCAGTTGAGCGGCCAAGGCGGTCTTTCCAGAGTTTGGAGCACCAGCAACGAGAACAGAGACAAGACCACTGGATTCGGGTGCCTTGGCCTGCTGCACGTAGAGCATTCCATCCTCTAGAAGATTGCTAACGGGTTGACCCCAGTTGACAACTCCGCGTGCCAGCATATTATCGAGTATCTCTTGGGCGGTGCCGAAGGCTGGCTTAATATCATGCTCCAGTGAATGCAGGAAATCATCGCGATTCACCTTCAATTTCTCCATGGCCTCAGGATCGACGGTGACCTTGGCATCGGCCTTGATCAAGCGGTTCATTGCGCTCGATTGTGCCGCACGCACCAGACCTTCGATCTCAGCACCGCTGAAATTCTTGGTAAGCGCTGCGATCTCCTTGCAGTCGACATCGTCATTGATTTTGTTGAAGTCTCGCATGCGTTTCGTGTGTATATTCAGTATTTGAACGCGTCCCTGTTCGTTGGGCAGACTAATCTCCATTTGGACTTCCAAGCGACCAGGTCGCAGTAGCGCCTCATCGATCATGTCCCGCCGATTGGTCATGCCAATCACCAAAATATTGTTCAACTGATCTACACCATCGATCTTGGTCAGCAGCTGATTGACAACGGTGTCGTGGACACCGCTATTGCCAGCCACGGAGCCACGCTGCTTGCAAATGGCATCGATCTCATCGAAGATGATGATATGCAGTCCACTGTTCGGACCCAGACGCTTCTCTTCCTCCTCGGCCTCGGCGAACAGCCGTCGAACATTCGCTTCTGATTCGCCCACATATTTATCCAATATCTGTGGGCCATTCACGATCTTTGGCTCTCGGGCGTTCAACATGGTTCCAATTTGACGAGCCATCAGGGTCTTGCCCGTGCCAGGGGGACCATACAGCAAGATGCCCTTTACGTGCTTGCAGCCCAGCTGCTCCACTAGCTCGGGTGGAAAAACGCGCGAGGCGAACGCACGACGAAATATCGCATTAAACTCGTTGTCCAAGCCGCCGATGCCCATTTTGCCAAAGTCCCAATCGGGATTGATAATGGATTGACGCACCACCTTGCCCTTTGACTTGCCTTGCAAATTGAGTGAGCTATTCTCTGCCTTCTCGAACTGCACCACCGTGTTGCCCAAGATGCGACCGAAACGGACATTACGCATCGCTGGCTCCTTGCCCTCGCCCAAACTCTTCGGATCGATGGCCTCCAGCATCTTGACGGCCAGGCCGAGTAGCTTCTTGTCCTTGAAATTGAAGACCAACGATTGGCCAACGGTTAAGGCCATGCCAGCAAATTGCATGATAAACTCCTTGGCCATCTGATCTGAGTCATAGGGCTCCTGCGAAACGCTGTGAAAGGAATTGACAGGACAGAAAGGGACCTCTAGGTTAGCTACAAATTGGTCAAAGGGTCGAACACAAAGGGTCTACGACATTTTTTGTTGTTGTTGGAGTTTTTGCATAGAAGACCCTTATAGACCTCCGTTCTAATTCCAATTTTGGAAATACTTATAGCCAGAAAATAATAATAAAAAAACAGGTCAACTTATATAACCTTGGCTTTTTTCTTTAATTCTCACAATTCGATCGAACATACATAACATTGCAGCATCAACTAATATACATACATATGCTCACATGTTACTTTTTATCCAAAATCTCAGAATCTAAGATTCCCAGCTGCAACCTAACCTTACTCTTCTCAATCAGCTTTGTCTAGTATCATTGGTGCTAGCCTTATTTACCTTTAAGCTAAACTCATTTTAATATATTAGTAGTAACTCCACTTTTTTTTTATATATTATTATTTATAATCTATTCGATTTGAATAATCGCATGCATTTCGGTTGTCCTTAACCTCAAATTTCGGTTAAATAACAATAAAACTAAGTAAATTTACGATATTTGTGCACTTACGTCTTCTTTTGCAGAAAATCGGTTTCAAAGGATACAGATGTTATGACATCGGAGCTGGCATCGAAGCGATACGGTCGCACCTCTAGCTCCTGATTGATGGAGAGCATCGCCCACTTGCGCTGGACGAGAGAGAAGCCAACATAGCCTCTGGGCACCTCCATGGTCTTCTCCAGAGCGAATATAAAATGCTGACCCGCTGCTGGCGAAATATCTGCATACCTGAAGGACAATAATATATATATATATATATATATATATAGAAGGATGTTCATCCTGTGTGAAGGACATACTTCACATCATCTGGAAAATCGCCCACGTTGACAATTGCTCGATTGGTGAGGGACAATTCGTCCGTGGGACACTTAGTAGCCTTCAAACGCTATAAAGTTATTTATATAAGAAATATAAGAAATAGAAGAAATATTATATATAACACAACGCAACTCACATAAGACATTCTTGCTGCCTGGTTATGTGCTGGGGTGGTTTGTGTTTACAGCCTCGGCCTCAGCTTGAGTTTTTTCTTATTGATTCCTCAAGCTTTTCGCAATTTTGCAATTGAAAATTTGTCTTGGTATTTGTCTGATTGTACACTATATTATTTGTTTTTTTTTTTTATGTTTAACACTGTTTTATATTTTGATTATACTGCATTGCTTATTTGCTGCATATTAAGATTGCACCAATTCTATTTCATTGATTTCTTCACAAAATTTTGCTGCGCAGCTTAAAAAATGCGCGCACGTACCCTGCCAACTCAGTCGAAAAATAATAACACTGGCTGGCATGCCCAACAGCTGTGTAGCATTAACAGCAGTGTCACTAACACTGCCTCTTGTGAGTTACAACACTGTTCTGTTAGCTTCCACTGTTAAAACCACTTTTAAATCGTCAACCATTGATAAATTTTCAGATAGTGTTCTCGCGGGCGGACTTGCGGACGTGTCGTGAGAGTAGTAAGCGCTCTATTTTTGCCGTCACATTTTTTTGTTATTGTTTTTATTGTTAAGTGTTAAGTGTTATGCAAAAAATAACTAGTGTTTGCAACAAAGTTTTTCGTATATGTTATTTGTCGTCCGAAAAAAAAAACCCGCCAAGTGAAGCGGCAGAACGAAACAAATCAAAACAAAACAAGAAATAAACAACAACTAAAGCGAGTGCATAACAATAATAACAACACCACCTGTTGGACATAGCGCCGCACTTGCAGGTCACGTGTCAGTAAGTTAGTGCTGTTGTTGTTGCTATCGCTGTTGTTGTACTAGTGCGGAACAGCATTAAAGATGACACCGGCTGAGAACGTTAGGCGCATCGGCTGCTGTCTTCTCTTATCAACATTTTGCGCCTTCACCTGGACCTTCAATCTGGAGCAACGGCAGCCGCTTATTAAATATGGTCATTTACACTCGTATTTTGGCTATTCGCTGGCCACGCACACTATTGGCGAAATCAAATCGTCCAACAAGACAAAATGGCAAGTCAAAATACCAAATACTAAATACAAAATGCATACTATATATACTAGTTAAATATATAAACTTTATTTTGTTGTTTATCTAATTGACTGACATTGATTATTATTAATAAAAATACAACAGAAACAAAAAACGCGTTTGCCTCTTTGCCTTTGCAATTTCGCCTTGTTGTTAATGTGCGAAACTTGTTTCAAAATTTAGTTAATAGTCGCAGTTGCTGTTCGATTACCATATGATACAATCAAAATGAATATTGATTATTTATAAAGATGATGCTGTATGCAAACAGACACACACACACACACACACACACACACACAGATAGAGACATCTCTCGCATGTAGGTTTCGATCAGCATAGCATGTGTTATCCATTAGCAATTCATTGCCCGTTTAGTTGAGATCGTTTAGCAAATTGAATAAATCTGCAAAAAATTGTAAGAGAATAACTACTAGAGAAAGTTATCAAAAATATATATGATCGAGTGATCAATGTTCGGCTTCCAAGGCAGCTTTTAACGTATGTATATTTATGAATATATGTATATGTATGTTCATACGTATATATATATATATATATATATATAGCGATAGATATGAGTTATGAATGAAAATAAAGAGAGAGATGGGGCAGAAAGAGATTTATAAAAGTAGAGAGAGTGAGGGAGGTAGAAAAGAATAAGGGATGGCAGGCTTATATAGGCTTAGCCTCATCCATAAGCTCCTAATAATTCTCGATATTTACTTATTATATACATATTTCTATAGTATTTATTATTATATATTTTCTCCACGATACATACAACATATACCTGCATTTTCTCTCACTTCACAACTATTCTATTCCCGTTCTACTATCTCTGGAATAGCTCTATGAGTATCTTAATCATCTAGTCTACTGAGTGAGTCACTCGCTAACCAATGATAAATTCCGGATATCCGAATATTCACAGCAAATGCAGCTGGCCATAAAAAAATGATGTAGCTATTCTCTCTATTTCTTCCCGGAAAAAATATTGATCGGACTTATCTCCTATTTGAGCACCGCTTTTTTAGCATTACAGCTCAAATATTCGGTTATTCAACCATCTGTGTATTTAGGCTCATTCCCTTCTCAGATAAGATACTGCTGGCATTTACAATATTTACATTGTCAGATATTCTCAACAACAATTTTCCTTGTGTGGCGTTAATTCTTTTATATACATTTATTTTTTTATTAAATTTAATACAACAATTTTGTTTGATATACCATCTATACCCTGTAAAAAAATTGTAATAAGAAGGTTGTATGGGTGATGGGGAGGAAGGGACGGATGGAAGAGAAACAGAAAGAGGTAGCAGAAGAGAAAGATGAATGTGAAGAGAAAGAGAAATAGAATGATACAAAAATAGTAAGAGAGGCAGAGTGAGAGAGAGAGATAATTTTGTAATATGTAGGCTAAAGGCTTCACATTTCTTGAATATGAATATGAATATAAACATGTTATCTATGATCGATATATATCGATCTCTTCCAAAATAAAAGGAAATTGAAATATTAAATTTGTAACATGAAAACCATCGTCAAATTTTATTGCAGGGCATATTTAGTCATGCACTCCCCTCGTCGGTATCTACATATATCCGCTGCATATTTTTTTGCGAGCATTATTTTTCAAAACCTACCTAACCTAACTAAAATACATACATACATATATTATAATTGTCGAGGGTCACCGGAAGAGTCTGATAGCTATATGTGACTGCAGTTTATATGTGCATATATATACATATATATAGGGAGAGATATTGACCCACATATAAAGTGTGATTTTAATTTTTCTTTTTATTTTATATATTTATAATTATAATTTTGTTGATGCATTTGCATTAAGCGGATGTTGAATAATTTGCTTCACTTGACTATATCGTATATAGACATCTGCTATATGCTTTGCTCATTATGGATAACCAAGTGTTTAACCACCATGTTAAAGCTAATGTTAATCGTGATTGTAAGCTGCCCAACAGCAATTGCCGATATCTGCACTAAAAATGGCAAAAGCAACAACAAACAAGCAAATAACTGTGACAAGAGTTTGTGGCAACCGCAATTGGCTGTCGGTCTGTCTGTCCGTCCCGCGACTCGATGTCTCCCTCTGGCCAACCCTCGTCCACAATACTCAAGCCAAAGTCGGCAGACAAGACGGAGCCAGCCGCAATGCCAATAAAATGACAAAACATCAGAGACATCAGAAACATGGAGGCAACCATTAGCCATAGAACGAATCTCTGATACTCTAGCCAGGAGACAAATCAATTCTATATTTCGCTCTATGCCAATTTTATTGACTTTGCACTGATTTGGTGCACTTTGTAGCCTTACTTTGCATTGGATTATTTCGTAAATGTTTTACTGTTGGTAATTTTCTCTTTATGCCATATGCGTAAACGTTGCACTGGCTGCACCAGTAGGTTGCCCTCTGCTTGACTTATTGAGCAAATATGTCTAATATATATATACTTTATACCGGTCCTTACCTGACTAAGGCTGTAATACTTCATTATTTTGGATTGTCAATAAATCTTAAACGTTACACTGGCTGCATAATATCTACCATAGCTAGACATGATTATTCCTCCCACTAATATGCTCCATTGGTTGGGAGAGTAATTGAAAATGGAAAATCAATGCAAAAGTATGATAGGAGCTTGCGTGCGGTGCTGGCTGAAGAGAATCCAAGACAAAGACGGCCAAGACGACCAAGCTGGCCAAGACGTCTTATGGCTTATGGAGCCATTTACATTTTTTTTTATACATTTATTACAAGAGCAATGAATCCACATATTTGAGTTGATATTGGTGTTGCTGTTGATGTTGCTGTTGTTATTGTCGCCATTCAGTCTGGGGAAGCGACTTGTCCACTTTTGGCTGGCAGTGGGTCAAAGCAATTAGGTTGCTTCTACATAGCAGACCAAAGCTTCCAGATAGGCCAGACACAGTACATTCCCATATGCAATTCTTTTGCCATTGACAACTGCCAAAGCTATGGCCAGGCTTAGGGTAAGGCGAGAGCCTTAAACGGTTGACTTATTCTTATATTTACATAATCTGAATATGATAACGATAAAGGAGTGAACAGGGCACAGCTACACGATTCATATCGATTAAATTTTACCTAACTTTGCCGTAAGGGGTCTTGGGACTTGAAAACTTAGAGCTTAGCTTAGAGGAAACAATTCCGCAAAGTTTTCCAATCCTCGTCGATTGGAATGTCTCAGCCGTAAAGAAAATAAATGAAAAGATAAATCGAAACCTTTCGCCTGACATACTTTGAGAATTGGCAAAAGCGTTTAGCACTCGCTGTTGTTGGGATTTTAAAGTGTCTATAAGCAAATATCTGGGCAATTTATTTGTGGTGGCTCAACACATGTTCCATCTGGCTGGCGGTCGTGCATTTATGATTAGGTTGGTGAGCTGTTGGCAGCCTGGCCTGGCAGACCCGCTCGCTGTCTGATTGCATTTGTCATGCGGCTCACACACGGCAGCGACAACAATAACTAAAATGCCATAAAGCCGCAATGTGACAGCTTTTGGCCATGATCAAGGCTAAGCTCATAAAAAAAAAACAGGCTGCAGCAGCTAATTGAGGCAAGTCGAAGAGGAAATGCTCTAATTGCCTACAAGCACTGCAAGTCATCCACATGGCATGGGTAGTGGTCTCATAACTATAGAAAATGTAGAAATATATAGTAAAACGATCCATTTCAACTATGAGCTGCCAAAGATCTCAAAGTAACTATGGTAAATAAAAATTGAGTTCTATATATACGATCAGTATGATCGGGTATTTATTTTAGCATACCCTTGTTGGCAGTGTATCTCGAGAATATATATGTATATATGAAAGGCAAAATCCCCAAAAGCCAAATAAAACGAAACCTCACAAATTGCTGGTGGGTTTCAAAAGGCAACCGCCGGCAATCAAAAAGCCATTCACACGTTCATTCAAAAGTCAAAGTTCCGACGAAATTCGGTGCTCGAGTGTAACTCCAAAAAACTGCCTGCCCGTTGCCAGTCCCAAGTCCTAAGTCCCAAGTTCCAATTCCAGTTCCAGTTCCAGTTCCTTTTTCATGCGCACTGTGTGCATTTAGCTCTTTGATATGCTGACAAACGGATGTCAGGTACGTCATGTTTTTGTCCGTCTCGATTGTCAGTCCATCCGTCCGTCGGTCAGTCAGTCAGTCCGTTGTCCACTTGAACGTGCGCTTCACGCGATCTGTGCGGTCGTGCATAGACTGGACCCATGGCACCAACATCGAGTTCTTTCAATTGCAATGGTCACGCGTGCGCAGCGTGTAAAAGACTTCAAGCTTTTTATTCAATGGCAGTTTTCAAGAGCTTTTCCATCTGCATCACTCACCCAATGGGTATGCAGTAATTAAATTGTTTGCTGCTTGAACTTTCAGAATTGTCTTTATCACTAGGTGGGCTCTTCTAAGAGCTTGCTCATAACGGTAGGAGAGTGAGCTTACAGCTAGAAACTGTAAAAGGCTTGCGAATGCTCTATTAAAAGCGAGAGGGATTCGTCTCGTATGTTATAGAGTTGCATGAACGCTTTTGTGATATGCCAAAAAGGGCCTTTCATCAGAGATTATCACTGGGCTTTAGCTGCTCATGAGCAAAAACGTAAATACAATGCAATCAAAAATCTGTGAACAGCTTCTGGCAGAAGTGTGAAGCCTTTAATTAATCTATAAAATAATCCTCTCTACAGTTGTTTTAAGATTTAACGAGCTTTCCACAGCTTCATGATTAATAACTCTGGAGAGGGGGAAAAGTGCGAAATTTAGACTTGGGTGAACTACGTGATTCTTATTTATATGTGCTGAAAAGCTGTAAAAGGCAAAAAGCTCTATTTGCCATTTATTGCACTTTAAATGCGCATTTTTAAGCGGAACTTTTCGATTGCTTTTCTTCCGCCCCGAAATGCTGATAAGCGGGCTAGGTCAAGCCCTCCGAAGAGGCTCTGTTTTCCACTGCATTTCGTTTAAATTGAGTTAGACTATTTCTATTTTGTTTTTGTTGTTGTTTCGTGTCGCCAATTTGCTTTGTTAATGAGCTGTGTGCCGCTCGCATTGCAAGTAAACAAATGCAAATTGCGTTCAGGTATTGCCGACAATACCACTTCTGCACCTACGTATACACCAGGATAACCGCTGTTTGCACCTTTGACTTGAGAGAAAACTCTTGCTAGCAATTCATTGCATTAGGCATGATCACTCATGATCGATAAATATTGATCTCAAGATTGAATGATGATTTCTTGGCAATGCTCAAGTTGAAACATTCTGCTAGAGCTTTAAGCTAATTCCGAATAAACACTTGCCACATTCCAGGGTATCTGGTAGTCAATCAGGCATACTCAAATCCGCATTTTGTTATTCAATTGCTTAAGATTGTTGAGTAATAGAAACGCAAACACAAACACGCACGGGATTCCACGTGTCGCTGTCGACGCTCCATATGGAATCATATGGCTCGTAAGTTTCAACTATTATTATTTCTTTTTTTACTCTCGCTTTATTTATTATTATTTTTGTTGCTGTGCACACCTTTGGCGCAAATATTTGTAAACAAATCAACGTAAATATGTTCAAAATGGGATTCATATTACGCACGGAAAACATTTGACGAATGTTTCACAGAGGCAGGCCGGGAACTAGGCGGCTGCCAGGCGAGGCATCTTATCTAGTTCGTAGTTCCCCCATAGTTCCCCATAATTAGCATACATAACTCTTGGGGCTTACTTAAGATATGCTGTTGGGACAGTTTTCAAAAAATAAGACTCGTTAAAATTTTATCTACAAATGCGTGTGTGAGTGTGTCTCAAACGGGCTAAGCTTCGATACCCTGTAAACCATACGACGAAGGAGTTGGAGTTGGATGGGTCTCACCAGTAGATTTATTCTTGTTGAGCTGTGCTGAATATAGTTTACAAGTATTTCTTAGAAGTTTTTTATTTTTATTTTTTTAATAGCTTGTAACTATTAAAAAATCGATTTATATATCGATTGAGATATTTAGCATAATCGATAAATATCAAATGAGCATTATTTTTAAATATCATTTAAGAGTATATATAAATACATATATATATATATATATATATATATACATACTATTCTACTATCTCATAACTGAATTTGATTAGGAAATCTACAGAATGATGGCAAACCGCTAATTAACACATAACTTTTTAAAGATATAAATTGTTATTAAATAGATAAAAAGTACTAATAATTTTTCATATATGTATATGAATATGGATATCATATTCACATACTCAATAAATAATATTACAATAAATTAATTAAAATTCGTATAGTTACAAAAACGATCCGATCTGGAGCTGCGTAGAGTCAGGGTATTGGCTAGTCGTGCTGACTCGCCTTGTTATTGCGCCCCTTTTGACTAAATGCGCGCCCTGTCGGACACATGTTGTCTTTTTTCCTTATATTTTGGTTGGCTCTATCTAGTAGTTCTTTTGGGTTCTATGCTCGGAAAGTGCGCCAAAATGTTTCAGCGAAAATGAGGTCAACAGACGCCAAAGAGTCGGAGCGAGGGCAATGCTTGGATCTGCGCGGGGGCTGGCAGGGGGCGCTACGAGTGGGGCACTTAATGGTTATTGTTGCTGTAACTGGGGCCAGTCGGGCCTCTGATGGAATATGCCTTTGCCCATACGCATTCGCATTCGTATTCGTATTGGCTTTGCCTGCCGTATGCAAAATATATTTTTTCTACTTCTTTTCCTTCTAGTTTTCTAGTTTTTTCCTATTTAATTTACTTCTTGTTCTTGTTTTGGCTTTTGGCGGGCCGAAAGACATAAACAAATGAGATATACGACACACGCATTAAAGCGGAAAAGAAAGAAATAACGTATACGAGGCAAGGAAATACCCAGACAAACATTTGGCAGATATCTATTATGTGCACTGCTGCAGTGAAACCAAGTCTATGGTGTACCAGGGCATGGAAGTTTGTAATACCGATATATATATATATATATATATATATATATATATATATATATATATATATATATAAAACAGATATGTAAACTTAACATTTATTATTTCTGCAACCTTTCTCTGCAATTCTCATCAAGTTGTAGCAAGTTCTAGTCAAAGACACTAGTTGTTGTCTGCTTTAGGCAAGTTGAACCGTAGCACATGCCGCCCCATAAACATGCGTGAAAATTCAATTGATTTTTGTTGCGTGAGGGGCGGGGCAGCCGGCCGCTTGGGTGCGACTGGAAAAAAAGGAGGCGTGCGTATTTATAGCGCTAGAAAAATTGCCCATCTTTTTTTTATATTTTTTTTTTTTAGTTTTTGACTCGCAAGTTGAACGGGGCGAACTGTAATGCTGCTCTCACGATGTATGTGTGTGGTGTGGGAAAACGTTTTGTGCAGTCAGCTAATACAGGCAAGTGTTGCAAAGCGATTACAAACTTGCCTAGCAGCTGTCGAGTGTTGAATGTATCTGAAAGATACAACAAGAGGGAAAAAAACATAAAGATTGTGAGATGTTTCATGGCTAAGCGAGCGGCAGGTAAGCCGAAGGTAAGGGGGCGGTGCTTAGCGGTTGGGGGAGTGGCACTTGTATGCACTAATGAGACGCTGCTCCAAGTGCAGCACTCAAATGCAATCACACGGATAAAGAGAGAAGAGAGAGAGAGAGAGAGAGAGAGAGAGAGAGGTAAAGCTCAAGCGTACTTACAGCTAGAGTAGGTGGACAGCAGAGAGAAGGAGATGGGCAGGCGGACCAGAGGTGGAGTCTAAAGGGGTTAGCGTGTGGGTGTTATGATTTATTGCCAATTGCGATGAGGCCGCTGTCAGCTGAGGTTGAAGTTTGTAGCATCAACAGCATGCAGCAACAACGGCAACGAGTGCCTCATTCATCAGCGTTTCGTTGAGCGCGTGTGGGCACTGCCTCTTGAGATCGTCCCCCCAGCCATCTGCCTGGCCCGATCTCTTCGTGCCCCTTGCCAAATCAAAGCTCTGTCACGTTGTGGCCCACGCAATCAATTCGCTGCGATTGTCGTCAGGAAGCGTCGGCGCAACAATCTTTCAACCGCTGCCGCTTCATCTGCCCACAGAGCTAAAGCTGCAAAAAAAATACAAAAATAAAACAAGAGGAAAATAGAAAAAAAAAAATATATATATATATATATATGTATATATATATATATGTATATATATATATCGATAAATCAATAAGCGAAAATGCAACCGTGGCTGCTGTTACGGCTAATCTCAGGGCCTGACAAATTGTCCGCAGGCCAAGCAAAATTCACTCAGATATGCAGTTCTGCTCGACTAGAAAATACGCTGCACGTGTTGGATTGAGCGTCCATCAATCACTTAACCAATCAATGATCAGTCTATCAATCGATAAACGATCAGGCAATCAATCATGTAGCCAGGCAGTAAGTTAGTCCATCAATCAAGTGATTGACTTCTTTCAATTATTCATTCAGCCAATCAATCACTGCAGATAGCCAGTCAGTCAATCAGTCAGTGCTTAGATATGATTAGCCAGTCAATCAATCAATTTTGTAGTCAATCAATCACCCAGTCAGTCACTCAATCAAACGTGAATGAAGTAAATATGATAGCTAGATTACCACGCCCTTTCCAACGATCATAGCCCATCTCGCGCATTAACAGGGTATTCACAGGCTATATGCCCGAGCCGCACCCAAAAATCAAAAGTTGCATGCGAAAGCAAAGGCAGCAGGCATCAGGCAAAAGGCAAAAGGCAAATGGGAACCAGTCCACACAAACTCATCTCATCTCATCTCACGCAGCATCCAGCATTGTGAGCCCATGGGCATTAACCCTCGCATTGTTCAGATTTATGGAGCAAATCGCTCATACAGCCAGCCAGAGCCCCCTTGACCACCTATGCCTCTCTGCCGATTGGGGTTCTTGTAGCTGCGCCTCGAGGCGTTCGAATTTGTGCGAATGAAACTCGTTACCAAAACCAAAATCCAAGACTCGACAGATCTCTCTGTGTTCGTGTGTGTGTGTGTGTGTGTGTGTGTGAGTGCCGCAGATCGAAGCTGTTGCCAATATGAGAGCCAGGTTCTCAGTCTCTGTCCCTGGCACCACTTTGCCCTACTCTATCCAACCTTTGCCTACCTCTTTGCCCCCTTATGGCTTGTCGTAAGCTGAAACTTGGGATTTGTTGCTGTGGTTGCCTCCAGCTTCTATCTTTTAACTTTCAGCTTACAGCCTTGGTCATAGGCTCTTGTATTAGTTGACTTCTTCTCTTTGCTGTTGGTTGTTGGTTGTTTGCTTGAATCCGGATCGTGTTGGCCTGGCCTGGCCCGGCCAGGCCTGTTGGCCGTGCTGTCTGCCTCTTTTCTAATGAAAATTGACGCCGTGTTGGTAATTTAAGTTGTTTTCGGTTTTTTCGGTTTGGCGTTTTCTGTTCTGTTATTCTACCTCTTCTTTAGCTTTGGCTTCGGTTGCTGCTCCCCCTTTGGCTCCTCCAGCTCCTGGCTGCTTTGGTAGCCGCAATCGAACTATTTTGCCTTAGCGCACATATTGCGTGAGATCTCTGGGAACCGTCTGGCGTCTCGTTATATATGTTTTGCTATTCCGATTGCTATTGCGGCCGCATTTTTGTTCACAGCAAGAGAGATTAACAGAGACGGGAAGGGTATTATTTTCCATAGATATTGTGAACTATGCATTATCATGTATTTATTTATTTTATATCTCCGCCTCTCTTTGCGCTTCTCAGTTAGTGTAAGAGGCAATTTTGTTGCCATAATTAAAATTTTGAGTTTGATGTTAGTAAGCTTGAAATAACTTATTCCTGGAAAGCCACAAATTCTATGCTTTTTGAACTTCTTATTGTCAACGAAGTGGTGAAAGAAACTTGAAGTTTGGAGTATGGAGTATCCTCCTTTACACATCTTTTCGTTTCAACTGTTAAAGCCAATCGATGTGGAATGCCATAGGCTAAGGCCAATTGATGCATGAACGTATCAATTTGAAAATATGCTGCACACTTAAAGATTCTCTCTTGTTGCTGGCGAACTTCTTCTGTTCTTAAGTCCAAAAACTATGTCTTATTTGTAGCACAAATTATTGCATTCATTGTTATTTCTATTGTTAGAATATTGGAACATTTATTGCCTTACATCGGCAAGTTCACTGGCTGGCACTTCAAGTTTCTTTCTGCTCGGTTAAGTTATTTGGTGTTTAGTTTGAAGGCAATGGATGTATGTTTATAGTGCAATTGGCAATTGCTTCCTGGGTTCGAACGCTCGATCTACAGCCTGGTCTGCACTCTTCAATCCAGCTGCCCCATTGCCTCTTCCGCTTCTCGCTTTTACTTAGCCAACTCTAACCCCCTTCTCTCCATTGTTTTGAGCCATAAATTTGCCAGATTTTCAAAGACTCTTGCAGCAAATTTTGGTATGTTTGGCGATACGCGAGGTGTTTTTCCATTTTCTTCTTTTCGTTTTGTTTTTGTTTCTTTCAAATGCTCAAAATTGCTGAGTAATTTTCTCTGTGGTTTTTCCTGTTGTTCTTCCTCCCCCGCCTCCTCGCTTTTTCACGAGCTGAAAATAATCTGTTGGAGAGCAGCGACAAGCGCAACAGCTTCACATGCAACTGTGAGATTTTTCGTGGCTCGTTTATTTATTATGATTATTTATTTTGTTTTAGTTGAGTTGCAGCCGCTTATGTTGCTGTTGCCGCCGCTGCTGGTGCTGCTGTTGCTGCTGGTGCTGCTGTTGCTGCCACAGATGTTGGCAGCTAGGTCTTAGTTTTCCGATGTGTGTGTCCACATGGCTTTGCTTCGCTCTGCAGATTGATTAGCTGCCTTCAAAGTTTTGTGGGCGCTGCTTCGACACTCTTTTGCTGCCTGCTACAGCTACGACTGCTTCCTCTTACTTTTTGTTTGCCACCAAAAGTTCAACAAACGCGTGTGCAGCTGGGCCGGCAGTTTGCTTTTGCCGCCTTTTTCATTTTCTCATTTTTCATTTTTGTTTGCTTTTTGGCTGAAAACTGAGAAATGTTTTTCGATAAATGTTCGCTTGCTGAGCGCCGCGCATGCCACATGCCGCATGCCACGTGTGGCAGTCGCAGTTTTAGGCGTTATTTGTGCAATCGCTAGAAATCCTGTCGCGCACAGCTGCCACACCTACCACGCCCATGCAACCAGTTGCAAGTGGGTGTTGCATGCCCCAAACCCAATTGCGCTCGCAATCGCCAGCGCGCCATTTGCCCCATGTTGCATATATGACGAATTTTTGAACGGCGACGCTACGGGCCGTAGCCAAGCGGCTGCGTGTGGGCGCCACAAATCGACAAAAAAAAATAAAAACAACAAACAAATGAACCAACTAGCTAGAGTTAAGCGGCATGCGCGACTAGCGATATACCCTATAGAGAGTGCCCAAAAATACTATGGTTTAATTAAAATACAAGAGAAATCACTTACTAAAATTTAAAGTCTGTAGCATTTGTAGTACTCGAGTTATGCCCAAAAAAGCAAGTCTCAAAGTTGATTGTCATTAAATAAATATAAATGGGTGTCTACTTTTCTCAATATTTAGTAAATATGACAAGTTATCGATTGATAACAGATATTGATTATCGTAAAAAAAAAAAATCTTTAGCATGAACACTAAAACAGGTTTAGTTTTAAGCTAAAAGCCTAGGCATACTCTACAAACCTGCCACAAACATTTTCCGAGTAGCTACCCCAAATTGTAGTCTAGGGTATGGCAGCGCAGCTCGCTCTGCCAACACGGCCAAAGGTGCTGGCGAGACAGCTCTTGATAAGAATTGAGCTCCGCACACACACATGGGCAGCAAACTAACAGGCGACATTGATGTTGACAAACTCGCGGCGCGACGCGGCAACCGCCAACAACAACAACTAGTTTTATGTAGTAGAGCTCCAGTTTATGACTTGTATTAGTTGCAGACCTGTAGCACTCTCCATACAATATAATTTTCAGCCTTTTTTTTTATCTTTTCTGTTGCCCTAGCCCGCTGTGGGCATATCAACTAAGACATATGTTTGGCTACTCCAAGTTGTTCCCAGTTGTAAATGTTCTATGTGAACTTAGCTCTTGGCTATTAGATCTGGCTGGGACTTGATACACTGATTTATGTATGTTTTTAGATTATTGTAAATCAATTTACTATATATTATATAGCATACCGTGGCAAAGTCTGTCAAGATCTAAAGTTTATAATGAACTGTAATTATATTGTTTAGTCTAGGTAATAAGTTTTGGCTATTCATCCTAGTACTCATCGAATACCACTAGGGCATATCCCATTCTATTACCCATACCAAAAGCTAGTTCTTTTCTTTCACTCTTAACTGTCGGCTCTGGATGAAGTGCGATAGCAGGCTGAGGTGCTAGCTATTTGTTGCTGTTGTTGTTTTCCTTGTTCTCTCGTGTTGTTTTTCCATTTTCCAGGTAAGCCACGCCAACAACAACTGATGGAAATGCAGTTTATCTGGCGACATGGCAGTGTTTGTCTTTCTCGTTGCTGTTGCTCTTGCCGCTATTGTTTGTCTGGCATACAAAATATCAACAACAACAACAACAACAATATCCCCCATAGGCCGAGTAGATAAGTTCTCTTTAGTTTGTACATTTGTGGGGCGTTACGAGCCTTTAATTGAGGGGCGTTACCGAATCGGGGGCGTCAATCTCAACAAAAAACGTGCTGTGAACTGGTTCATTTGACACGCAAAGTTAGGGTTTCTTTAGTTTCATGAGCCCTTTGGCTATGAAGCTCATACCTTTAGTTTTATAATTTGTGAACTAGTTCACGAGTTATTCATGCTTACAAACTACTTGAACTTGTTCAGTTTTTAGCTACTTAACTATCTTGCTTGCTTTTCTATGTAAGCCATTAACAAGCTCTCTTTTATGTAAACTGGTTAATTTGTTAAATTAACTAGACCATTTGTCAAATGAACTAGTTTTTTTTTTGTTGAATCGACATTACTTGTTAAATTAATTAATTAGTTAGCCCAGTGAACTGCTGCTATTGGTTATTACATTGTTTGAACTAGTTCCAAAATGTAGAGTGAGTAGCTCAATTGATCTACAGCTCTCCCTCTCTCTCTCTCTCTCTCTCCTTCTGTCTCACTTTCTTTTCCCCTCTCTTTTAATTATTCTTTGTGTCGCCTTCGTAAATGTTTTACTGGCTATCAACGAACAAATATCCAAAAGTCTCTCAACTATGCCATAATGAACCAGTTGAAAAGCTAAGAGCCAATATTAATAACGGTTATTAAATTTCGGCTCGCTCTTTGAGCTTGCATCTAGGCAGTCCATAGACCATTCAATTAGCATAATTGTGGCATGGAGCTGGAGGAGCTACTGTGCGCCGGCCCTCTGCTCTTCGAGTGGGTGTCACACAATCGCGGGAGTCGTTCGTGTGTGTATGTGTATGAGTGACGCCTAGACTGGAAATTTATGAACCATCGAGAATGTGGACATTAAAGCCGTTGACTGCCTATATTTTATTTTATACGCTGTTCGAAACGGGCATATCGGTTGCTGTGAATGTTGAATGCCAGTTGAATCTTGGATAGTGTAAGCATGTGTGCGTACTAGGGTCTTGCATAGTCCTCAACTCTTCTGGTCCACAAGAGAGCAGGTAAATTGCGAAAGTTGCGCATTCTCTAAGAATTTCGCAGGTAGAATAAACTAAATGAGATGAAAAGTAGATTAGACTTGGTGAGAGTTGACTAAAAGAGTAGATGTCATAGGACTGGTCTGCGCTAAAGTGGAATAACATAGAGTAAACTGGAATGCACTAAAAGACAGCAGGCTACAGAGTAAGCAAGGGACTAGAATTGACTAGATTAGTCAAGAGACTAAACTAGAGACTAGCCTAGATTAGGCTCTAGCGAGACTAGAATAAACTATATTAGATTTAAACCAGGCTAACATTATATATGCCAAAATAGAACACAGTATATTCAGGTATGCTAGATTAGAACTATGATATACCATCCTGAACTAGATTAAGAAAGTCAAGATGTAGAACAGAGTATGCTGCAGTTGGTTATTCAAACTGGTTTTTATCACATTTAATTTTATTTCATTTCATTTCATTTTGTTAATCATGCAGTTGGAAAAGCTCGTAGGTTTTCCTCTCTCTCTCACTCTTGCTTTAACTCTACTTTTATGATTTCGGTGTAATTAAAAAGCAAATCACGTTTCCATTTTATGATTTTTTTTTTTCATTTTCTTTTTTTTTTTCATTATATTTTTGGTGGATTTTTCTTGTGCGTAGGCCGGGCTGCTTTTGTTTCGTTTCGGTTCGTTTCGTAGCGTTTGAGTTTTGTGTCGATTGGCAGTGAAAGTGAGGCTCACCCGGATATCACGGCAGAGCCGAGTGGTTCTCTTTTTTCTTTCTTTCTTTTTTTCTACAAAATCTGTTCACACATTTTTCATTACTATATCCGCCCTCTCGCTGGCATAGTTTAATTAATTCTCGCATTGATCAAATCATCTGGATTTGCATGCACGAACGCATCGAATCGTATCGCATTGACTAGAAATTATGTCACATACTCGATCGATCGATGGAACGTGGCCACGCCCCGTTGTATCACTTTGCCCAGGTCGCTTTATTGGCTGGCTGTTCAGTTCTACCCAATTAATTGGCAACGGTTCGTTGAGCTCTCTACTCGGGAAAATGCGACAATGGCCGAATTTTTGATCGCTGGGGAAAATAATTGTCGATCATCGAAATGGTAAAAATCCATCAATAAAAAAATTAAATGAGCTCCCCAATTTGCCAGTTTCGTTTCGGGTTTTCTTCAGCTTCAGTTTTTGGCAAATTTGCGAGGCACTCTTAACGACTTCCTGAGGGCGTTCCAATTAAGATGCTTTAGTGATTAACGAAACGAAACTGGTTCAGCGATGAAAACTTGCTAAACTTAGCTTCAGCTGTGTTCACACACAGCGTTTCCTTCCAGTTCCACAAAACACGAGAAGTCTGGACTGGTTCAACTGGGCCAGGGGTTCGTGTTGGTAATGGTGTGGCAACAGCAACGAATTTTAATAGTCCTAAGGCTAGGGAAGATCGCAATTTGCATTAAAGCTGCCTGTTACACGTATTCCAATGATCTAGTTCTCTAAGTTAACACTGCAAGGCCCTATCAGATAGTTCAATTTATGAATCAGATTTTCTATTGTTACGTGTTTTTGTCTAAAACGTATGTTTCATGTATGAGTCTGCCTTTTAAAGAGATTATGATCGGAACTAGTTCCGAATCCAAAAGAAAAGTGTGATTCAACTGTTTCATGAAACTAGTTCTGTAAATAATGTTTATTTTTCGATTTACGGTTCATGCTGAAAACTAGTTCCAAATTCCGTCTTAAACACAAATTCAACTTTAATATTTAATTAAATAATATTTACACTGTAAACAGGGCAATTTGTTAGGTGCGGCTGAAATAAATTGCTCGCTTCCATCCCATTACAAATGACTCCTCGGACTGCACCTACAGACAAATAACAAACACATATATCCTACATACATCCTTGACGCAATTGAAGCAATTGCATTGCTGATTCCGTCGGTCGTGTCGGTTCCATTGATTGCCAACAATAATTAGAGCAATTGGCAAAGTACCAGCAGGAGGCGTTAACCACATATATCATAACACAATTTACATAGCGGACCGATACTGGATTACGCCCCCACACATATAGGGGGCCTGAGCGGTAGCCAGTCTGTCAGTCAGTCAGTTAGGAAGTAGCTCACCCGCTGGCTGGCAATTAATAGACTAGCAGTTTGAATGCAATTGAAATTGAAATAAATATTACGCATACGCCGTGTATGCGGTGCTTCCATTGCCGTTGCTGTTGCGATTGCCGTTGCTGTTGAATTGGCGCTATTAAAATTGTTTTTACGCCAAATATTGTAATTTGGCCAAAATGTTGTAATGGCAAATGGCCTGGCGCATACTTTGCGCGCATTCTTCAGAACTTGTTTTGGCCGCTAAAGCAGTTCCCCAACCAGAATACTGCCTGCTGCCTGCTGCGAGCCTGCCAGCTGGACAGTCGAGTTTGCGGCCCACGCGCTTCACTTAACTCCAACTTGGATTGGATTGGATTGGATCGGTTTAAGCTTCTGATACCCTATATCCAAATGTAATATATGTTAATGAATATGGTGTGCAGCGATTCGTAAATCATAATCACTTGGAAACTGGAGAACAGTTCAAATTGGCTGGGATCGATAAAAATCGATGCGCAGCGGCATTTGTAAAAAGTTTGCCTAAGGGCTTTACACTTTGTATTAAATAATGATGTATCGATAAATATATACTTTATGTATGTATATATAGATTTGCCATATTTCCCAGAGACTAGAAAATCTATACACAATAGCTTAAATGCGACTCCCATTCAATTTAGTTTTCAATAACTTCGCTCATGATCGATAAATATTGATGTACAGCAGATGTACTAAAATGATTGTTTACAGATTGTTGTTACAAAGATTGATAGCAAGGTATTCAGCTTTTTAGTTTATTGATAAGATATTTGATAATTATTGATAGTCCATGTCAATTGAGTGATCTAATATACAGTCTTTTGGTATAGAGTATCTATCTATGCGAAAATTCCTCTGCAAAAGGTCGCTATACTTGTGGCTCAGCACTGGGTTGTTGCATTGTTGCTGGCAGCTGTTGGAGCCCTGGCGCAGACTTTGCTCTAATTGCTAAAGATTGCCACAATTTGCGTTCGGCTTCCGTTTCATTGGCATTTTCAACGCTTCGTACGTAAATGACGTTGATTGCTTGGGCCGCAGGCAAATCCTTGGACTGTTGCACGTATGCGGCTCCTTGCCACATGCAGCATCATTTGCATGCATCGCTCATTGAATGTCAGCAATTTGTTGTTGTCGCTGCGGAAGCCGTTGATGCTGCTGCTGCTGTTGCTGTTGCTGTTGAATTGCCTCAAATTGCTGCGGCTCATTCTTTTGTTGCTGCACACAATAAATTCCAATCAAATTGAACTGCAAGTGAGGCTGAGACCGAGGTTGAGGCTTGATTCTCTCTCAGATTTGAGTCTTGAGCTCAGCAGCTTGATGGCTGTCCCTGGCCAATGCCACACTCAAGTCAAGTCGTCTGTCATTTAGCTGCACCTGTTGCTGCATTGATTGAAAACTTGTTGCTGCTGCTGTTGCAACTGGCAGCCGCGCCCCATCAGCTGTCAGCAATTTGTTGTGATCAATTTATTAAAGGAACGCTAAATCCAGTCAGAGCTGGAGCTGGAGCCTAAAGTTGAAGGACGCCTTGCGCCTTGGGGGTCAGACGGAGGCCGGAGCCAGCCAGCCAGCATCACGATAATCACAGTCATCCGCTGGGCCCAGCCTCATCTGCATAAATGCCAGCAATTGCTAACCGGCAACTGGCAGCCGGCAACTGTTGCCGTGAGCGAGACTTGCTTGGCTCCCCTCGCTAGGGGGGGGGGGGGCTTTAGCCACCCAGCAAGTTCATGGAATTCGCAGCTATTGTAGCACCTTGACCAGGAATTTGTCATTGTTGTTGTTGCAGTTCATGTTTAGCTGTTGCTGTTGCTGTTGCTGCAATTGCAGTGCAAATTTTAGTAGTTGCTGCTTCATAGTTTGACTAAGTGATTCAACGTTTGGATACCCTACCCAAAAATGGCATATTAGTTTTCTCATTCAATATGCAAGCCAGAGCTGAAGAGCTCTATAAATACCTAAATACCTATATATATATATATACCTCATCTGCATATACTTTAAATGTTTTTCAATTTACGATTTTCAAAGCTTTTTTGGCTTTGCATAATCGATATGATCAATCATCGTCAATTGATTGAAAAAAAAAAATACATTGCAGCGAATCGAACCTCATCAGTTTAGGTTTCTGGCCTTAAGTCTTATGTCGCCAAAAACCCGTTTCTCAAATAATTAATAAAATATTTCGCAGAACTTTGCCGCTGTCATAGCTCAGCAGGGCTACGGAGCTACAAAGCCGAGTGTTATTCGATGAGTCAAAAAAATAAATAAATTCCTGGTCAATGAAGCGCATACAATTAAGATTGGCTAAGCAAATGTGTTTGGAAAAAATGCAAAGCTTTCTTTTTTCGAGTCAGTTGGGTTAAATTCCATTCGGACAGTTTGTCTAACATGTGAGACGTGTGATAAGGCGTTGCATTCGCACACATGCCTGTGCAGCTTCCATGAAATCTGAGCGAGCTGAGCAGCTGTTTATCTTTTATCTTCCTTATATACATATGCTTATATGATACCCTTTGGGAATGGATGTAAAACAGAGTATACTTCTCATGTGATAGCTACTTCCATTTGCTTGTTATCGATAAATATCGACGTTGAAGTAAACTTTATAATAATTTCTGAAAATATCGATACAGAGATTCAAGCTTAAGTTTTGATCTTGATCTCTCCGCTCATCTCTGTTTACAGGGTATCCCATAAAACGAGCCACTCTAGTTCATAGCACCCTTGTCATTTTTTTGCAATGCTGTCATAATTGAGACTGCAAATTAGAAAAGCGATAGCCCATCGTGCAGTGGCCCAAGGGGGAATTTCGGTGACCTAAGAAGTTAAGGGAATCGCAAAGTTGTTAAGGGGGCTCGGAAGGGTGTGGCTAGGGCGCCATAGTGGACAGTGCAATGCGGATGCTGCTGCTGCTGCTGCTGCTGTTGTTGCCATTGCGAGTCATGAATAGATGCATTCATGAGCATGTTGCTACATGCAACTGCAACAAAGGGCAGCAGCAATTGATGCCACAGCTGGCAGCCGCAGCAGAGATATCGCAGATCTCACAGATCTCTGGCCGAACACAGATCACGATGTGGTTCGCTCACGCTAATGAACGCTGATGATGATGGAGCATGCAGCATGCAACATGATCAACTGGACCGTGTGGCCAAGGGAGATGAGTACGTAGCGTGACACGAATCAATGCACGAAAATTGAATTTAATTAAAATATAGCTTCTTTGAGCTAATGATCTATTGTCTATTGATGAGCACCGATGAACGATAATGATTGACTAATGATGAATGACCAATGACTAATGAGCAATGAGGAATGACTAATCACGAATGACTTCTAAGGATTATTATATTATGATGCGCAATGGCTAATGAGTAATAAACTTTAACTAATGCCAAATTATTAATGATTAATAATTATTGACGAGTGACTAAATTTCAGGAAATTAATATTCCTATATCATATTCCCAGCAGACGAAGCTTTCTGATTGTCGTGAGACATTTCGTGCTGTGGACAAATCTCTTCACTAATGAGACGCATCTCTAGCAGAGATGGACTGTTCGCTGGGCTTGTGGGGGGGTCGTAGTGGACTAAAGTGGACAGCTTTTGGTTGATGTTTTTGCGTGCCGCAATTTCAATTTGTTTGGCACTTGACTTGACTTGGCAGCCCCAGCTGAAGCCGCAGCTCTTCTGTTGTCTTTCACTTTGGTTTGTGGCGATTGTGGAGCGAGTTGCGCAAACATTTTACTTTATAGGAGACGAAGAAGCGTTGGTCGAGATGAAGATGAAGCCAAAGATGGAGATGAAGATGGGAACGGAGTTGGAGTTGGAGTAGGAGATGAAGATGGAGATGGAGATGGATGATGCTGACCAGACTGCCACTTGATTGTCGTCTTTGGCCTCGCGCGAATCTGCAGCTGCACTTGAACTGAAATGCGTCAGTTGTTGTTGACAACAGCAACAACAACAGCAAGTGAGAGTGCTACAGAGTGATTAGTATCCGATTGGAATATGCTCTGCAACTGCAACTGGGATTCAGTCGAATATTTGTATTTTTTGTAAAATCGATAGTTATCGATTTTGATTTAAAATTTAGACGATCATAAATAGATAATATTTTACATTTCACATATAATATTTATTATATGTTTTCAAATCGTTATCGATATCGATAGTTACCGATCAGATAAAAAATATACTAGAAAAATTCTATAATAATTGAGCTTTAACAGGCGTTGCTTTCATTCACAGCAACCCATGTACCTCAACTACACCGCATACAGGGTATATCAAGCGCAGCGTCTAAATGAGAAAGTACAAATAGAAACTGAGCTGCGGCCAGTTGTGCTAACGGTTTGCGTTTTAGCCGCTTGCTGTGCTTCGATGCGCCTTTTAGCCTTGAGCCAGCCGCGAAAATGCGGCCAAATGTGGTCGAAGGGGCGCTCAGTGAAGGGGAGGAGGTACTGGGGAGCGAGCTAAAAAAAACTTGGTTTGAGGGAAAACTGCAGCAACTGTTCCGGTTGAAGCAGCCAAAGTAGCCAAAGCAGCAAAAGCTGCATCAGCAGCTGCCACGCCTTGTTGCCAGCGGATGTGCGACAGCAACTATAATTTCTCACCTCGTTACCATTTGGTGTCACAGTCGGCATTTTCTCTCTCCCTCTCTCTTCCTCTCTCTTTCTTTGCCTTTATCTTGGCCATGTTTGTACGCGGTTTTATGTGCGTTTGCTCTGTCAACTCATAACCGATATCAGACCCCTACCATAGCTAGTGTGGCTTGGGCTTGCTCCTTACCGCGGCTCGCCCTTTTCCGTTTTAGCTCTTCCTTTATGGCATTTGCCTTCGCGCCTCTCTCTCTCTCTCTCTCTCTTCTCTCGTTGTGTATCTTGAGCTCCTTGTTTGTTTCCCACCTTTTGCTTATCGCACACACACACACGCACACACACCTCGCGATCTGTAGATACAGATACATTCCGCCAACTTCATAAATTCAAACACTTCGTCTCTCTCTCTCGCTCCATCCATATATGCCACTCTCTGGCTTTGCTATCCTACACAATCATTGTCCTAATCCCAATTCCCACTCCATATTCGCCTGCACATTCCCATGTTCCCATCTCCCATCTCCCATTCCCATTCCCAGTCACAGTCACAGTTTATCTTGTTTTTGTTTCTTTTGTATATACCCTTGCTTGGGGTATTAAAATTTTGTCACATCATGTTCGATACATGCTGACTAATGAGCATCGCATACCCTAAGCTGGGTGCCCAGATAAGCTACGGCAACTGCACTGACTGATCTTTATCATTATCTTAGTCATTTTTATACGATATCTTTAGCAAGCTCTAGCCTTTATCTGCGTTTTTAATAGATTGCGAATACCATCATATCTGAGGTTTACTTAATGAGTCTTCTTTTTCAGTTTAGATACAAGGCAAGTCCCTAGCGTATTTCCGATTCGGCTTGTGGAACTAGATAATTTTGTTTCTCTTTTTATTGTATTCATTCTTGTTTCTTTCCTGTTTTTTTTTTCGTCTTTTTCTGAGCAGCATTTAGGGCGTATTTGTTGTTGATGTTGTTGTGCGACAACTATTTGGGCGTTGCACCTTCGTCTGATCGCTTCTTTCTCTCTTCCTTGCTCGTCTTAGCCAGATCTTGTATATTTTTTTTTTGTCTTCTTCTTGATTTCCATATCAATATTTATTCAAAAAACCAACATCAACAGCCAGAAGACGCACACGCTTTAGGGTGCAGGATCGTATTCGTTTTTTATTTTTGTCATAATTTGCGGCTTGAAAACGAAAAGAAAAGACGAAAAACGAACAAAAAATTGATGAGTTATGCGCGCATATTTCATGCTTCAAGGCGCGTCCAAGGTCGCGCCAGGCGTTGCCAGATGGTCAGCAGATGCTGCAGTGCTGCCACAGGGCGTAAGACTTCAACTTCAATTGCTTTTATTCGCGTCGAAGGTATTATAATTAAATGAATATGTGGATTAAGATATTAGTTTCTCGAGCTGGTTTTATCGATTGCAGCTAGAGACAAGCTTCTGTCACAGAGATCAGGCTACTCTATATTATACAAATAAAAAAATACAAAATTCAATATAATGAATTCCAACAACTTTACCTACCTATCCAAAATCTTATCAACTTTGCAATATTATATCACATAGCTAGCTGTCTTGCCGTGCAGATCGATCTTCTTTCAATGAAAGCAAAAATCAGATACTGCCTCACAGTTGTTAGATGTACATATACATATATAAGACTTTCCCTACGCACAGCTCGCCCCTCCCCTAATCGCTGCTCGTCCAGCTGTGCACAAATTGACCAACTGACCAAAATCTGTTATCGACTTCGATTCCTTGGTCCTATTGTGCGGGCCCAATTGCTGGGAATTGTCATGACAGAAGCAGGCGCTGTGTTTGGCGTCAAAGTCCATTAAGCATAGCCCAATTGCCAATTAGCTGGCCAGAGTATTGAGTTACAGCTCTCGCCGCTTCACTCCCCCGCCAGGCCAGCCAAATATCAATGCGCAACTGTCGTCACTTTCGCTACTGTGCAAAAATCTGTCCAATTATTGTGCAGTCACTCAGGCGAGAGACGGGCTGAGGAGGTGGCTGCAGCGGAGGTTGAGCAGTGAGAGGGGAGTTGAGGTTACCTCTACAGTCACCCACCATAGATGGTCAGTTTTAATTAGCAGTTGGCGGCGGCAGTGCCAACGGCTGGCAGTTGGTTGCTGTCTGTTGTCTGTTGGCTGTTGGCGGCTGGCAGCCAGCGATCAGCCCGACGCGCAGTTATTTCATCAATGACATTTAAAGCTTCATTAAAAGTCCTGCCAAACGGAGCAAGGCCATATTTGGTCGTAGGGCCGCTCTGCCACAGTTGTCGGTCGGCGTGCAGGGCCATCTCTAAGGCTCGAATCGCATAAATTTCATTTGATTGGGCGCTCGTTAACGAGCTTAGCGATGTGTATGCGACAAGCACGAGCTGTGCTGCTGATCGATAACTATCGATGAGCAGCAGAAGTATCGATTTTGCATGTTGTTATTTAGTGTTTCATAAAACTGTGGCAAAGGCAGTTGCTGTTGAGCATTGATAGTTGATCGATAACGATAAAGATTTTCATAATCGATCGATGTCAACATCCATAACTAAAATCGACATTTCGGTCGACATGACGCAATCACTCGTGACCCAATATTTGGTTTTTTTTTTTTTTTTTGTTTTAATCAAAACTGATAATAAGTGACGTTTGTTCACTGCTAGAGTAAGAATCAGATGCTATAGCTAACAATGCTATAAATAATAATTGAGTGTTTTTTTCTTTACGCTCAATGTCTGAAGTTGATTTCACTCTAAGCTAGAGAATTGCGATTCATACGCAAACTGAATGAAATCTCATTTATAAATATTTATATTTTTATAAGTTTGACTGAATTGATTTCAAGTACATTTCAGCTTAGCATTTCCTCTTGGGCATTCGTCTCTTGATCTCTTGGTAAATACTATGTTCAAAGTGTTCAGAAGTTGATGCCACGTGCTCATCTCTAGCGCTGTAAGATGCTGTCTGCCCACAATTTGTTGGCCACTATGACAATTTGAGCTAAGCATCATCCACAGAGTCGCGCCTGGTCCTGGGCCCGTTCCAGGCACCATTCCCGGTGCCATTAAAAATGCAAGTTGCTTTTCCAGTTCCAGTTGGTTAGCTGTCTGGCTGGCACGCTGGCTGGCTGGCTGTCTGGCTGGTTGTTGTTGGGCTTTGTTTTGTTTGGCTGGGTCTGCTCCTTGGCCACGTTTTGTGCGCCTGTTTCGCTTTTACTTAACATTTTTAGCCTTTGCGCCGCTAATTGGCAGAAAATACCAAAAATGGCAATCCATGACGACGACGACGATGCGAGCATTCGCACTCTAATGAGCGGCATGCCGGTTATCTAGCGGTGGCAGCGCCCAATAGGTTTATCGATATTGCTCGCACGATTAACGATAAGCGATTGCCCAAACGCCGCTCAGCTCTAATTGACAGCTCGCCAAAGGCCCTTGGTGTGGGCGGCTTTGCCGAACAATTAACTCAGATATACATAAATAATATTTATATATACCTTCTCTTCAAATTTATTGACGCGTGGGCCGGAACAGCGACGGCTGCAGCTACGTGGGTGAACCCATCAACAGAAAAAATGCCCAGAACCCAAGCTTGGTTTCTGGAAACAGTATTGAAAATGTATTAAATTAGACTGGGAGTATTAGCTTGGCGTATTCTGGCATAGAGGGAGGGATCAGATTCTTAGAAAAGTCTTGATCAAGAAAAGTTATTTCGATACTTATCGATTTTTAAACTATCCTGTTAATTGTCATCTCTTCTGAGCTAAGTATTATATTTGTATTGCTGTTATATATCATTCACATGTACACTTTCAAATACTACTTCTAAGCAGAGTAATTCTCTTTTGATATCGATAAATATCGATATCATACATAAGCTCATTCTCAGTAATTTAATTTGGTAGATATCTCTACAGCGTATATTCCGTTATACAGTTCTCTCTTGTCGTGCATACTCACTAAACGAAACTCCAACTTGTTTGGCTTTTGCCGCATCCCTTGATGCGCGGGCAATCGTGGGGCGTGCATCTGAGATGCAAGCCAGACGTGTCGCCGTAATGCGCCTGCAACATGCAAAAAGCGGCATGCAACATTTTGGCGTTTGGCAACACACTTAACAGTGCTGCTAACTCGCATTGGATCTTGCGAAAATAGTATGTTTTTTTTGACAGAAACGAAAGTTTCGGGAATCTTAAAAATATATATATATGTTCATATATAGCTCAATTTTAAGTTCTATATATATTGCTAATCGAGAGCTAAACAGACGAAAAAGTTTTAGAATTTTAATGGAGCTATTTTTGAAGGCTGCCATATTTTGGCTATAAAAAAGCTAAGTGCACAGCACTGCATTGCTGCCAAAAAAAACTGAGATAAACGAGCGCCAAACAATTTAAATTTGAATTTAAATTAGCTGCTCTTGGCGGCTGCCGCATCTGCAATATGCGAGCTCCACCCGCTTCGCTGCTCCTGCTTCCAATCAGCCTCCACTTCAACCGCCCTGCTCCAATAGCCATTGTTGATGCCCTCAAACGATATCGAAGGTCCAATCATGAGATGCTGCGACTGCGACGGCTGCTGCGGCTTTTTTACTTCGTCTTCCTGCGCTCCGAGAGAACTCTCGGCTGAAAGGCTGCCAACTGATTGTGCTGCCCTTGCAGCAGGCATATCAATTTGATGGGTTAATATGTACATGGGTGGAAAATATCTGACTATATTCTATATATACATTTCTTATGCGAATTTCTCTAGATAAAGGCTCTTAACGATTCTCTACTGTTATATATTATATATATATATATATATATCTGAGTAGAGTATTTTAAATTCGATCTCATTCATCTGCGTTCCTCTATCTTTATTTTTTTAATATTTTGAATGAGGCTTCTTTGTTTGTTCTTTATGGGTTTTACCCTCTCTTCGCTTGGGTTTTGAACTTTTGCGCCAATTTTCCACTCACATTAATTATATTTGTTTGTGCTTTTGCTATGCATCTCTCTCTCTTTCTCTCTCTCTTTTACTATATACTCCCTTACTCATGCTCTCTTTCTTTCTTGGTATCTTTACAGGTATGTCAGCTAGAGATTCATTTGGGCAGCTTTGAGTTTGATAAACCCTTCAGATGCTGCAGCTGCAGCTGCTGCTGCTGCTGCTTTACGTGATTCCATTTCAGAGATTTGTGATTAATTAACAGATGCTGCAACAACAACAACAACAACAAACTGTTTGATAGGTACATAAAACAGCATTGTTGTTGTACCTCCTCCCCTTGCTCCCACCAAGCAGCTAACAATGGGCACACGTTTATGCCACGAACACGATCACGGGGGCAACAACAAAAATACGAACAAAAGCAACAACAACAAGAACAATTACAACAACACTGACAGTTCCATTTAAATGTCAATCAGCGACACTTTGACATGCGGACAGACATTTTTATGTGCATATGTGTATATGAATGTGAGTGTGTGTGTGTGTGTGTGTGAGTGAGAAATAAAAATAGAGGTGTGCGAGGAATAAAGCGTGGGTGGCTGCGGGGGTTGCTGAAGAATTTATTTAGCGAAAGGAATATTGGGCCAGCCTAGCCTAAACAGCTGTACAGCCCATAAAGCACACTTAAACTACGACATTTACCGATATATATTTCAAACAAGATCGATTATTCGAGAAAGATAAATATATATAAATAAGAAATTAAGGTACAAGATATCAATTCATACAGTGCATTGCCACTGGCGGTGATCAAGCAACAATAACAGAAATATCGACATTTATGCTACTTAAATTAATCGATATATATATATATATCGATATATATATATATATATATATATATATATATATAACGATATATATATATAACTGTCTCTTAAAGATCGCCTCACATTCCATACTAACATTTCTGAAATTTCTGCTTTTGTTATCGTTTGCCGAACCGCACATGATGTCTTATTTAAATGAACTTCACTTCATAAAACACAATTTTGACAAATAAATTCATCAACACTTCCGCTGACAAGGCAGACGCTGGCCAGAAGTCTAATAACAACAACAACTACAACTGGCAAACGCAATTTGAATTTCAAATTCAGCTTTGTTTTTACTTTTTCTTCTCTTTGCTAAACATTTAACGAGGCTTTTCTTGGCGGTACAGGACTCGCCGCTGTTGCAGTGGGGGCAAGTGTGGATTGTGTTTTGTTGTGAATACAACTAAAGTGGACAGCCGCCACAGTTGTAGCAGCAACCACCGGGCATTGTTTGTGGCGACAATGGAGCTGCGGCTGCAGTTGCTGTTGGAGTGGTGTGGTAGCTAGAGTCTGCAGGCAGGCGACTTGTTCGAGTGCCATGTAGACGCTCATCAGGCTGACAGCTCCAGCAAGGCGATACATGCTCAATGCACCCACAGTCAACTGCCACTGGCAACTAACGGCTGCACTTTTTCGCATGAATTTTGTGGTCGAAGTCGCAGTTTGTGCGAATGAATTTCCAAAAGTTAATTGACCATGCAAAAATATCAGATTCCAGTTGGCAGCTAATGCAGCAGCAACTGTTGCTGCTGTCGTCGTTATTGTTGCTGCTGCTGCTGCTGCTGCAATGTCTGCGCCCTTTCCGCGTGAGGCGTCACCAGCAGCCAATCGCGACTGAAAAAGCTATATTGAAATTTGCAATGTCAACAGAAATAAGTGAGAATGAACCAGTCGACAATGCCCGACTAATAGATACCCTGCCAGAATACAGAATATAGCAATGTTAGGGGAACTTCTATAATTATCGATAATTCTCGATTTTGCTTCTGTAAGTAGTATGTCAAGGTAGAGTATGGTAATATTAGCTCCTATTAAAGAACAACTTTAGCATTAATACCGTATCATTGTTTAATCACAATGCTTGTTGCATATCGATAGAGTTTTGGAGGAAGCCTCATTAAGACATTGCCTCTTTATAGGGTATCTCAAAAGCAAATTAAGCGTAGCTGGCAACACGTGACAGCCAACTGCATATGGATCAGAGTTCGAGGAATGAGAAGCAGAGAAAAGCACTTGACGCTGGCTTAAAAAAAATTACAAATTTAATGTGCAGTAAGTGAACAAAGAGAAAAAAAGTGACTAAAGGAACAAGGAGAGAGAGAAATTAACACTAGGGGAGAGACTGTATGCAATAGAACTTGAATGTCAATATAAGCTGCGCTGAGATCTATTTTTAGAAAGGGAAGACAGGGAAGAAATAGATAGAAAAAATAATAGAGGAATAAATAAAACGAAAGACAAAGAAAACGAAAATATAATCAAAAATTTTTAATCTAAATTTTAGATTTAAAATTCATTAAAAAATATTTCCATAAAATTATGGAAATAAAAAAAAAGTATTCAAAATATTTTATAACAGAAACCGAACGATTATGCTGAGCTATAAAACTTGTAATATTATTTATACATTTTGGAGTATTTGTCGCTGGTTCTGAGAAAGCGTTAAGAGCGAGCTCGAGCTATATCAAATTGCTCAAATGAATTTGATGATGATTTCTTATCGTCATATTTCTTAGCTTTTTATTAATTTTGAGCATTTCCCAACAACCAAATGCTTTCGATGCAACTTGTTTTCTTCATGTAATTTCATGTCATCTTTAATTAGAAACCAACTAGCATCTAAATGTGCCAAGATAAAGTTACGAACGTCCCTCGAAGAGGGGTGTAATATAACCGAACGGAGCCAATATCGACTCGTATCGAAGCGAATGGGAAATCTGAATTTTCGAGCTGTAATCTCAGCGCTTGCAACATGAAACCCAACAATTTACCCAGCAAACAGCAAATAAACAAGCAAACAGTTATGAGCTAGCAGAGTGTGTGACTGACTGTGAGATACGCTGTATACTGAAAACAGAGAATAAGAGAAAACGAATTGTTGCAATGCGTATGAATAGGAATAAACAATAGTTTATAGGAATATTTGAACAGAAATCTTTGTTTATAAATACGTATAGTCTATAGTCGGAATTCCCATTGTAATTTAGCCTCCCTTTACAGGGCAACACTATCAAAATATGCCGCTGGTCAAAAGGGCAAGGCGCATGCTCATGCATGGGTAAACGTATGTGCTCATACACGTCCGCTTATAAATATCTGTATTTATATGCCGCCAGCCGTCACTGTACTAGCGCCTCCCACTCTGTCCGCCTCTGTAAGGCTAGAAGGGTGGAACATTTCCATAAAGTTCAATACCAATAATCAATACCAATAATATTAATCCACTAAATGTGGATCAGGGCAATAAAAGAGCTACATTATATAGAGCGTACTGCTGATAAGATTTGTTTTCCCTCTCTCAATTGCTCTTCGCCCCTCTCTCTCGTTCGCCGCCTCTTTATAGGTTAGGTATGCCCAATAGTTGCCCCAGTTTTTCAACAACCAAAGTCTTTACATTTATAAATATTTCCATGCACCATATGGAGTAGAAGTTTCTCATTTTTTTAATATCTTCTTGCATTTGCTTAATATCAATAAATTTCAATGATTTTTTATGAGCATAGCTCGAACACTCCGAGAGACATAAAGTTTAAATTTGATATATATATTTTATGTGCCATAAGCCAGAGATGTTGTAAACTTTATTTCCAAACGCACTCATCACTCAAACTGATATCGATAGCTGAAATTTGATGAGGTGGGTATTACATAAACCCCTTAAATACTTCATTTTCTGAGCATAACTCAAGAACTATAAGAGCTAGATACTTTGGGGTATCTGGATTCTCGCGCACTCTGCATAGACTACGAGTTTCTCTTTTGGTAGACAGCATCCTTTCAGAGACAGTTTAGATAGGGCAACTTCGATTCACTTCCGGGTTTCATCTCACAGCTGTTCCGATTCGGAAGTGAAACAGTTGGTCGATCGTAGTGTGCCTTGGCTTCGGAGCAGCATGCCTACAGAAACTGTTATTATGGCAGCCGACATAAAGTCGTCCGACCTGGAGGCCAATCTGCAAGCTATGGCTGTCGTTACCGAGCAGTGTTGCTGCTCCAGTTGCAGCAGTTGCTGCCGCTGCTTGAGCTGCTTTGGCTATAGACTCGAGGACGAGCTGCGCATCGTGAATCTCTTCAACCACTTCGTACCCATAGTCGAGATGCAACCGTTGCCCAGCGGTGGCTTTGAGCTGCTCCTCGCCAACGGAACCCAGCTGGAACGGGCTCAACTCCTGGCCAAGTACTTGGTGGCCAGCAACATGCCTTTCAAGTGGCAGTCTGGTCACATGCATGGCAGCAACTGGCCATGCCAAGGACTCAAGCGCACACCCAAGCTGTGGCATCGACTGATGAAAGCCTTCTACAATTACTTTAACAAGTATTAGGCGTCTTGCAACAGACTTTCCGAGATGCAAATTGGTGGATCGTTTATATTTTTTAGGCCAGACATGCGCATGCTGTGGAGGATCGAATAGTTCCAGGCGCGTGCCACAATTACTATATTTTGTAAAATCCCCAGTGGTGCTCGCACCACACATATATTTTTCTGTTTCACATTTTTTCTATTTTCTATTTCATCGTTTTTGATAATTTTTAATGTATTATATTTCGCTGGTGTTTTTCGCTCTTCAATTAAAACTCATTAACATAATGATTTAAAGGCCTTCACGGCGCCGCGACGTTGATGGTGGTTGGTGGCTGGTGGTGATGTTGATGTGGTGCCATGTAATTTATGCAAATTAAATGCGCACACAACAGAAATAAAGCGACTGGTAACAAGAGAAGACAACGAAACAGAACAAAACGCAAAGGCTGGCAGAAAATATTGCCTACAAACCATTCGGAAAAATGGGGAATCCGAAGGGTGGGCGGTAGGTAGGGACGAAGCAGCACTGATGACAGCAGCAACATTTGGCATCGGACTTCATTTAGTTTATGGTGACATAATTAAAATTTATTTGACAATGCCCGATCGTTTACAACAATATGGCAAAGCGAACAATTATGGAAGAGTAATGGCAACGCCCGCATCCGCAACCCAATTCAAATGGCACTCAGTACCCAGAAGAAGGGTCTACAAAATGCTGAAAAGAGTTTTGAAAGCAAAAGAAAGAAGAACAAGCTCAAAATCACATAAACATATATATATATATATATATATATATATATATATATATATATATATATATATATATATATATATATATATATATATATATATATACTATAGATCCCATCTATGCTTTAAATAATAACTTAATTTCAGTTAGTTCCTCTTATCTCTCTTTTTTCTCTCTCTCTCTCTCCCTGTCCAAAATTTTTGATTAATGATAGTTACATAAAAGGCAGCTTTTATCACACCTGGCAACATTTTGGGTTGCCTAGAGCAAGCAGTTTTCTGACGTGCCCTTTCTAAGCTGCCACAAACAATATTTTTGTGATAAAATTGCGAATATTTGTCTGTCTATCTGATTGTTTGTCTCCCTGTCTATCTCTGTTTCCCCGTATCCACTGTTTTCACCTCTGGCTCTCTTCCTCTTCCTCCATTTCTCTAGATGGACATATTTATCTTTCGTTCATTACCTGTTATTCCACCTCACACCGTCGCTCTCTCTTTGCCTAGCACTCCCTCTCCCTCTCCCTCTCCCTCAGTTTAGTTTTCCGTTTCTCTCCCACCCACTTTCACTCACCTTCATTCACTAATTATAGACGAACCCAATCGATCATGGTGACAAATACTATGGTAGCCCAGTCGCCGTCAACGTTAAAGTCAAATTGAGATTAGCCTCTCCAGCTACTAAGTGCGTACGTATCATCCAGCTCTCTCTCTCTCTTTTTACGCTATGCAATCATATCTTAACATACATTATTTATCGATTTGTTATAAACTATTTTCCATTTTGTTATTGGATTAGGTAATGCTCATTGTATGTTAATCATACTACGCACAGTATGCGTATGCGTTCCAGTAACTTTGCGATATGAAAAGGTAGCACTCAGGTGGTAACAGCTGGCAACGCTGCTGATAGCTGGCAACTCTTTAACATTTGGTGCAGATATTAAGGTATTACTTAGGAATTCATGCATTCCGTTGACTTCTACTATTTAAGCTTCTAGTAACTACACTTCCCCAACCAGTGTTGCCAGCTTATTCACACCACCAGAAGTCTTCCAATCGAATCTTGCTTCGATTCTGCATATCTTCTGTCGAACTTCTATTCCTAGCCCAATCTTTCTCTCTCTCTCGCACACACTTCTTTAATAATTTCCACCAAGTGGCAGCTCTTGAAACAGGTTCTTGAGCCCAACTTTTAACACCCAGCCCATAGTGCTGTATGTGTGTGGATCTTCAAAAAATAATATGCATTGGGCAGGCAGGCGTCCAGTGACGCCTATCAATTTCTATGGAGCACGCCCCCGCCTCAACTTGTATAGCTCCAACCCGCAGTGCTGCGGCATGTGGCATGGGGCATTACCTGCTGCGCGTTGCTGCGACTTGTGTGGCATGGTCATGTTAGCCAGCGGGCCCTATGCCAATTCCTTTCAAATTCAAAAACCGAAACCGAAACTGAAACCCAGAAACAACACAAAGGCCAGCTCATTCCCTATCTCTCTCCTCTTCTCTCTCTCTGGAGTTCTTGAGCTCTGTTTATTTATGCGCACGTTTCGTATCCTTTTGTAATTTACCTGCACGGTGTTTTTGTTTACCTACACACACACAGGCTGACAGAGGGGCAGAGAGAGAGAGAGAGAGAGAGAGAAGTGTACACAATCGATCCCTCGTGCGCATTCTACCTTAGTCCCAGCTTGGGCGCCCACTTAGCGCTTGAACCTGGGCTTGGGCTATTAGCTGTCATTGTCTCCAAGCGGCGACTTGTGCTGGCATAAAAGGATAATAAAAATTCCAAATTATGTTTAAATATGCCAATGACTTGCCGAACTACTTCGCTTCTTTCTCTTTCTCGCGCTCTCTCTCTCTCTCTCTCTATCTATCTTTATATCTCTTAGCTATCATCCGTCTCTTACAGCAAGTTCAAAGGGACCATAAAACAAATACTCATAGTTGAGTCTCTGGCTGGTGCAACGACCGAGGCGTGTTTTACGATTTTTATTGTCGTCGTCTCATTGTCGCACAGCGACAACAGCTGAGTTGGACGATTTTATGCCATCATTAACGTCCGTATTTCGACACACACTTCATTTGGCCCATCTTCCCAATTTGGACTGACCTAGCCCACCGCCTGCTCGATTGGTCGCCTGGCCCAACCCTCAAGAGCAAACAATAGCTGCGCAAAGGTATTTCGAAAATAAAATAGAAAACCGAAACCAACCCTAAGGTGCTGCAGGTTTGACCTTGCCGATAATTTGGAAATTTCCATAGCGAGCTGGAACAACAGGTATCCGAAATGTGTGTGGAATATCTTCTCTAGGGGAATAGGTTTAAGTTTCTCAACTTTGACTTTTTCGTAGAAGTTGCGAACCTGTGCATTTCAGTGGTTTCCATGAATGTAGCTAGAGAGGAGCTGAGATGATAGCGGGTGCTTAGGCTAGAGGCGAAGGTGCATACTAAAATAGAGCTCAAAATATAAATTAGAAGAAGAATATATTAAATATATATATATTTATATAAAGTAAGGAAAATATAAATAAATAATGACCATAGGCCAAATCGTATATGATCTTATATTTCAGCTCTATCAGCAATTTGTAAGCTACTCTCTTTTTTTTTTGTAGTCTAACTTTGAAATACATTTCACAAACCTCCATAATTTATTTTGCTCTAGGGCAATCCGTTTAACCTAGCCCCACTCGAGTTAATGCCCAATCTTTTGTGCTCTTCGACATTTGAATTTACTGTCTCTAACCTAACCCAACTTAATCGAGTGCCGAGTCTTCGGTGCTCTGCGACGCTTAACAAGCGTTTCGATATGTAATTTATGGTCTTTGGCCATCATTTGTATTCGCTTTGAATGAACATGGCGACCCACACTCTTACGCAATACACACTCACATAACTTCATTCTCTTTCCCCCCTACACGCATATATATATATATATATATATACATACACTTGCACTGCGACCGCAAGGGTTCAAACGTTGATGATGATCCATGTCATCGATCTTTCAAACGTCGCAACATCGTTGGCGGCAAACAACAAACCCAATGTTGGAGACAATGAATGAGAGAGACAGAGAGAAAGAGAGAGAGAGAGACCGAATATCAAATGCTCTAACTAACAGTTTAGAGGCTTGACAAAGTTTTTCTACAACAAATTAATTCTTGCTCGATCTTTTCTATAACAGTTATATAATATACATAGTCAGCTGAGTTGATCTGACACAGTAAATATTGTAACTTAATAACCCTGTCAGCTATACGAATTTCAAAAATATCAATTTTGTTATATCGAGTTGACTTCTCATACAGATTAGGAATATATCTGTTGTACATAAAGAACATATACATATATTCCTGGTCTAATTATTCATAAGTAATACGCTTCATGGCAAACTTGTAATACCCATTTAAAAATGACACCAAAACTTAGCTCATTTAACAATTTATGACAAAAACAAGAGAATAGCTTAACAGAGAAAGGCAGACGTTAAGTTGGCTGCGGCTGCAGCTGTAGCTGTAGCTGTGGCTGCGCCTGCGCGCTACGCGCTGAACCACGCGCTTGACCTTGCCATCAATTTTCGTAATGGAAATGAAAATGGAAAACAATTTGTTGTTGCGCTTGTTTTCCCTTGTTTAGACTGTTGTTGTTGTTCCTGCTGCTGTGACGATAAGCTGAAAACCCGCAATTTGTGCTACTTTATTACGTTGCCTGGGCTTGGGCCTGGTGGGAGGAGGGTGACAGCAGTCGATCTAGAGAGCGGGCAAAGGCGGGCGTGGTCGGTGCAGATGGGGCTTAGGGCATAAGCTGCTGGATGGTGCAACAGCTGGTAGCAATTTGACGCTCGATTGCTTCGAATAAGCAGCTGATAAATGGGCACACAAACGGTCAAAGAGTCGCACATAGAGATGAGAGCGTGACACGAGCAATAAGTCAAATCAAGTCAACCACATTCATTTATATAAAATACTTTACATATATCGATATATACTAGCCGATGTAATTATATACACTGATATTACGATTTATCAAATATCGATAAATAGAATAAATCGACATACATTTAGGTTATACATTATTCGATGCATAGAATTCTTATTTGCATCGAATTTACTTCCATTAATTTTTTACTGGCCGCAGAGTGTCTGCTAGTCTATACAGCCGATACCCTGTACACTGTATTCTGAAAGTCAGTTCAGCTTTTTCTCGAATTTTTATACCCTAAACCCATTGAAAACGGGAATTGAGGGTATAAAGTATTTGGGAAAATGTATGTATCAGGCAGAAAGAGACGTTGCAGACCCCATAAAATGTATATATTCTTGATCAGCTCGACGAGCTGAGTCGATATAGTCCTGTCCGTATGTACGCCTATCCGTCCGTCCACAAACCACAAAAGCTATAGATCTGAAATTTGACATTTGACAAAAGTTATTGTTTAATAAATGTTTATTTAATTTCCCATAATTGTATGGCCATGAAGGCATATTGCAGACCAAGCGCACTCGCTGCTCAGTTAGCAGAGCGCCTGATCATTATTATGCGTTGCTTGCAGTATACATAAATGTAAAATAATCATAGCCTGCTTGCAATATCGGCTATTCGAAGGGTTCATTGTATCTCTTAGTCGAGAGGTCTCCACTAGAGTTTCCTTACTTGTTTATTTCTGTTCGCTTGTGTGTAATCTTATCAGCTGCAAACTGGCAGCTCAAATTTGGAGCGAGGCCGCAGACACGTGGGTTAAGCCGACAGCCAACATTCGTGCCACTGTCCAGCTGGCTGTTTGTCCGTCCGGCAATCTGCCTGTCTGTCTGTCTGTCTGTCAGTCTGGCCGATTGCATTTCCTGCTGTGCAGCGCGCATCAATTTCTCATTTTGTTGACCACATTAATGAGCCGTGAATTATGACCCCAAACTTGGTTAACTGGAGCGAGGCCGGGGCTACCGTTAAGCGTATTACAAAATTTTGCTCGATATGCGACGCACATAATCGGAGCATTTCCTAGTCCCTCCCATTTGTCTCTCTTTGTCTCTCTCTCTGTCTCTCTCTCTCTCTCTCTCTCTTTCTCTGCCTTTCTCTCTCTAACCAGCTTTTTTTATGTCAATTTTCACACTTCTTGACGGCGCCATTAACATCCATGCATACCACATACACAACATAAATAGAACTTGCTGACGTCGTTTGTCTTGTCTACAGTTCGTAATACCCTCACAGAGGTTGAGGCTAGTTGGCAATCAATATTGTCTAGTGACATATGCTTTAGTTAAACTTGCTAAGTTAACTCTAGAGCTCTTCGACTATTCTCTATGAAGTCAGCTCTTAGTGAAGCCAGACTCGTGAAATTTGGTATATATGCTTAACTAACTATATATATTGAGATTAGCAAATTTTAAGCATAAACTAACCAATTTTTCCGCGTATATCCTATATAAACTCAGCTCTTAGTAAAGTTATGCACCTCAAACTTGGTACAGTTAGCTAGAGTAGATAACTTGAAGTAGTTGAACTGAATCGATGCGATTATTATATGAAGAATCTTTCATATCATTAAATATCACATCTATAGAGTATTTAGACTTTGGCATATTACTTATATATCCCTTCCATCTATCTCTTTTTTTGTTCATTTGGCCAACTTGATGGGCACATTATTGTTGTTCCTTTTGGCCTAAAACTTGGCCGGAAACGCGTGCTGTATGCGCATTTGGCCAACTCAAATGAAGACATAAACCCAACGACTCTTCTCCTCTATTTCCCTCACCACCTTACACGATTTGAAAAAATGTTGTGAAGAATGCGCCAAATGCATGAAAAACTTAATATAAATATATTAAGAAAAGTTAATGAGATCGCCGAAAGAGCCATGGCTCTTGGCCTATGACTTCATGAGTTTTTGGCTCTTTTTCTCTGTTTTTGGGTGTGGGCCAATATCTTTTTATAGCCATAATGCGTTGACACCTTGACAACCCCACCCCACGGCGAGGGCCAAGCCGCAACCCTGTCACACACACTCGAATGACTTAACCAAAATCCCATCAAATTATGCGCGTTCGCTGCCTGTCTTGAATTTTAACTTGATCCCAAAGAAACAAAAAATATTTAAAAACAAAAAAAAAACAAAAAAAAACAAAAAACTACAAAAAATTTATTGAATTACTGGACGAGGCAAATTTTTTGACAAATCTCTTAGGAATTAATGTCAACTTTTGTGGTTTCTGTTTTTGTCGCTTTCAGTGCTAGCTATGTGCGGCCAAGCCGACCAAGCACATACCCTGTAGTTGTAGATTTCCAAAAGAGACTTGATAGAATAAGTTTGTTGAACCATATTTGAATTCATTTCTATAGGTTCTCTTGTTGGCCATCCGATGATTCACTCTGTATACACATATATATTTCTTTGGATATTTTCATTATTATTCTTATGCTCCACAGTCGCTTCGTAGCGCTTCATCTAGTCTCCTATGGCCGCAGCTGTAGCGCAGAGTTTCAAGTGCGACTTTGACATTGGGCATTCGAATCTGTCAATCAGCGTCCACATACACACTCACACTCACACTCAAATCCTCATTCAAATACATTGTGCGTACTGTGTTAGGTGAAGAGGGCTCTGCTCATTGGCGTCATCTTAAGGCGCAAATTGAATTAGCCACTTGGACACTTCAATTTGGTGTCGTTTTCTTTTGGCTGGATACCCTGTAGCAACTGCGTCACATGGAATGGCATAATGAAGGGAAGTGTATGACAGGCAAAATACAAAATAGAGTTTATCGATAAATATCTAAGCGTAATCGTGACATATCGATTGTCTGACCATCTATTCTCTAGCTCAACAGGATATTACTAAGTCGGTCACCTTTTCGGCGAGCATTTTGTTGCACTTCTAGCTATCCGCATTCGTCAAGCCAAACCCAATTTGCCTATTTCTGCTGCTGCTGCCGCCTTTGCTATTTAGCAGGGCTGCGACGGGCAAAGGAGATGCCTGCAAGAGCAGCTGCAGGTAAACGACACCAGACACCATCATATCGCTGCGTTCGATCTGACAGGTAACAAGCCGCTGCCAGGTAGGATCCTAGATAACTTACTTAACAAGCCGGCTGCAACACTGAATCCTGCCAGCAGGAAGTGCCAACAGGCGTCTGGTGCTGCTGCTGCCTGGCTCTTCCTGCCTGCTGTGAGTTCAATGGAATCGCTATTCAATTTGCTCGCTGTTTGATCCATTGTCAAGGCAAACAATCCATACACACGTCGCATGAACGTGCCCAAGTCTTATTGGCCCGTGGCCATAATTACGCACAACTCAACAGGATTTCTAATTCCTGCTAACTACTCGTGTTGGCAATTGGCGTCTGATGTGGGTGTGGTTCGATATTAGTCACGAGCAAGAGTCTTAAGGCTAGAGCAGTTAGAGGAAAAATCTTTGATTTGCTTGCGTATATATAATTATATAATAGATGAGTTAGAGATGGCCTTTATCAAATCAATGTTGAATAATAGGCAACAGTTATCGATAATTAATCACAAATCGATAACACATAAAATTATATCAAATTGAATTGTATTATTCCAAAATTAAATTTATAGAAATAATACATTCTCGCTAGATTCGGGTCGAAAAGACTATCAAATTTTTTTTCGCATGATTCACCATTCTTTTCTAAGTTATGAAATTATGAAATTATCAATGAATACGTTTTTTTTTCCAAGTACTATTTGTCAGTTGGATCTGGCGGAAATTCCATTCATAAATCGATGAACCACATTGCCCCAAGAAGAACCAAGAAGAAGAAGAGACTGCTCGAATGGGGGAGGACGGGGCGGACGTCCGATGTCAGCATTCTTGTTGTCTCCAATTCAAGCATAAATATTTATATAAACCCGAGCATGAGCGGCAAAGGGGGATTAGCTGGGGTAAAACGGGGGCGAGGGGGCAGTGGCAACTATTGCAAACAAAGAAATCCAAAGACTCGAAAATGAACTGAAATGAAATTCTTGTGGCAGCAGACAAATGATAATAAATATTATAAAAGAGTATTCGGAATTTGGTCGAAGGGGTGTGGCAAACAGTCATGCTGCAACACAGAGGGAGAGAGAGAGAGTGAGAGACAGGGGCATGTTAGCCAAGGGGAAACTGAAGGGCTGCCGGCACTTGGGAGCACTTGTGATAATGATGACTAATAAGCCGCACAAACAAAACCAGCCAATGACTCCAAAAAGATCCAAATAAAACAGCGTATTATTGAAGAAGTGGAAGAAGAAGCAGAGGCAGCTAAAGATAAACACAGCTGAAAGCAGGGATAGCTGTATGGAAGATTACGGCCGAAGGGGGCAGCTCGAAAGACAACAAACTTCTGCAGCTGGATGGAAGTCGAAAGAAATCGCATTCAAACCGCTTCCATTTGGTTGAGTTTGTCTTGCAAAAGCTCTAAGAACTAGTTCATGGTTCATGATTGATGATGACTAAAGTAGTTGATTACATGAACTTATGAAACTCACACTCACACTTCAATTAGCTAATTCAATTTACAATTGCGAGAAGCTTTCTACTGCCTGAAGCATACGCAACATTGCCTTCATTTAAAATTTACAGGATATAAAAAGTTCAGAATTTTCAAAGATTGTTGAGCATTTTTAATATATTACAAGTAAAATTAATTAAATTAAATAATATTATGAGCTAATTCCGCAGGTTCTGATGGAAATTACGCTGTTGGTAAAGTGGGCTACATATATTTTTTTTTTTTTTTTTTTTTTTTTTTTTTTTTTTTTTTCATTCGTGATCACTAGTTCGATCTGTAAAGACGTGCTAGCGGACAGAATTCAATCAGCGTATTTCGTTATCTCTGTGCATTATCTGTATCAGCTTCTGCACCTGCAGAGTTTGCGGTACTTCTGCAACAACAAAAGTGTGAAGCACTGTTTACGTTTAACCTTCGCGCGCTCTCTCGAAATCGGCAACTGTAAATTGTGCGATTTTCGTCTTTCGCTTGGTGCGAGAGCGTTAGCGCTCAAGCACACGCACAAGCAAACACAAAATGATCAGCAATGTCAATAACCCCGCTCCAGCTGTAAATCCAGAGTTGGAAGCCCAGCTCAACATTGCCATGGCAAACAGAAGTGTGTTAATTAGGACTGTAAGTCCTATGGAAATTGACATAGCGGCTGTTCAAGACACCAGCATTAATAAAAATAGTAAACGGAAAATTCAAAATTCTCCAAATGCCATCAAGAAAAAACTTTTCTTCGACGAGCCAAGCACCAGCAAAGCAGCAGCAGCATCACAAAATCGTTTCGCTTTACTCGAAGAAGACGAAGCTGACTGTTGCGAAGTTCCAACAGCGCCAATATTGAATCAGCAGCCTGTTGAGCAACCTAAGCCTCGCCCGCCTCCTATTTGGTGTCCAGGCATCAAATCGGTGGCAAAATTGAATGAAATTATAGATAAAGCAATTGACCCAAAGTCGTATATTACCAAACCAAGGCGAAACGAAATTGGTATTTTAACTAAAAATAGTGACGACTATCGCGCAGTGGTCAGTCTCTTTACTAAATTGAAATTGGAATTCCACTGCTATCAGCTCAAGGAGGACAAGCCGTTTAGAGTCTGTGTCAAAGGACTTCACTCAAGCACAGAAATCCAAAAGTTAAAAGAGGAGCTGGAAGGAAAAGGACACAAAGTAGCTAATATCCACAACCCGTTAAGCCGTACTGATCGCACCCCGCTTAACATGTTTTTTGTTGACATAGTGCAGGCTGCCAATAACAAGCAAATTCTTGACATCAGAATTCTCTGCAGACAACGTTGCACGGTGGAGCTCCCGCGAAAGTTCAACGACCTCACGCAATGTCATCGCTGTCAAGAATTTGGGCACACTCAACGGTATTGTCACAAAGCTTCGAGGTGTGTCAGATGCGCTGGCAAACACGCGTCCAAGGATTGCACAAGGGAAAGGGACCAACCACCCACCTGCGTTCACTGTGAGTTACAGCATCCTGCTAACTACAAGGGCTGCTTTGTATACAAGCGACTGCTCAAGCTGCAAACTCCAGTGCAAAAACGCAATCCAGCTCAACCACCCAATGCTGTAACACAGCGTTCTGCCCAACCTCCAAGGAACAACTCCAGCTCGAGCAATATATATATTACTCCTGTAAGTGGCATATCGTATGCGGATGCTATTCGTGGAGAAAAATCTCAATCGAGTAGTAATTCAAGCGACACAGTATTCGCTCAGATACTGCAACAGCAACAGCGACAGTTTGATGCAATTAGCGCAGAGCTTAAAGCAATGCGAGAACTGCAAAGCCAACAAGCTAATCTTATGGCAAGCTTAATGGCACTCATTACCAAACTTAGTTGTAAATAATGGCTCTACGTGTGGGCACCTGGAACGCCAATGGTCTGAGCAATAAGACTCAGGAATTGGCTGTCTTCCTATCCGAAATGAAGATCGATATTATGCTAATATCTGAGACTCATGAGTGCCCTAACACACAGATTTTCGGATACGAGCATTACCAGGCTCATGGAGGAGGAGCAAACAGGTTTGGTGGCTCCTCGATTTTAATTCGTTCAACAATTGCGCATACACCACAGCTGCCATTCTCAAATGCGACGATGCAGGTATCTAGCATCAGCCTTCCTACGTCTACTGGAGCACTAGAAATTGCCTCAATTTACTGCCCACCAAATGCTGGTCTGAGTGATCAAGATCTGGCCCAGCTCTTCCATCGAAGGTTGGACAAAGTGCTCATTGGCGGCGACTGGAACGGGTGGCATCCCTTCTGGGGCAGTAATAGTGCGAACCCACGTGGCGAAGTGATATTTGAGGCGATTCACAATGCGCAATTCAGCATTCTGGCGACTGGATCACCTACTCGCTACCCACTTAATGGACATAGACCTTCCGCAATTGACTTTGCAGTCTATAGAGGAATAGGTGATCGGCAGTTGAGCATCGTCGAATCTCTGGACTTGCCCTCAGACCACCTGGCACTAATAATCACAATTAGTATGCAGCCACAGCCTTTCCCCACTAGGAAACGGTTACTGCCGTTTGGTTCGGATCTGGAAGTCTTTAGACGCGAGCTGAGTTGCACTCTACATCCTGAAATAGAGCTCAACACCGCTGAAGATGTGGATTACGCAGCAAGCAAAATGCAAGAAGCTATAGCAGCAGCATCGCTCCTTGCCGCTCCACCTGTTCGACGTACCCAACACACCTCTGGGTACAACATTCGCCTCTCATTGGAAGCCCAGAATCTACTCCTGTACAAGCGTTGGGCAAGGAGACGCTGGATAAGTACGCGGTCGGCTAGTGCTAAAGCTACATACAACCAAGCCACACGGCAGCTAAAAGCTGAGTTAGCACAGCTCCAGAATAAGCGCATTAGTGATGCACTGGAGCAAGCCGAATCACCAGGAAGTGCAGAATTCCAGCTGTGGAAATACACGCGGAAAATAAAGAGACAGCCTATCCGCCAACAGCCCATACGCAGTACTTCAGGCATCTGGCTCATGGGAGACGAACCACAATGCGAAGCCTTCGCCCACCACCTACAACAGCAGTTCACTCCGGTGATAACCGCCGATCCCGCAGACATCGACGAAACTGAGGACGTCGTCCTCTCACCTCTCCCTAAAGACGTCCAGATCACGCCATGCACAATGGAGGAAGTTCATGAGCAGATCAGACGAGTGAAGGTCAAAAAATCTCCTGGAAGTGATCTGATTGATGGCAGAGTACTTAGAGCGCTACCAATCTCCACCATAGAATATATAACTGTGCTGTACAACGCCATGTTCCGCATCCGACACTTTCCAGCTTGCTGGAAGCGTGCCGTGATTGTGATGATCCCTAAACCTGGTAAACCCGTGGGCGAAATTGGTTCGTATAGACCCATTAGCCTGTTGCCAGTACTCTCTAAAGTATTTGAAAGAATACTACTTAGACGAGTACTGACACACTTGGGACACCGGGAAGCCATTCCAAACCATCAATTTGGCTTTAGAAGACAACACGGTACGCCGGAACAGGTACACAGACTTGTGCATCATATTCTTGGGGCGTTTGAAGAAAAAATGTACTGCTCCGCCGTCTTTCTGGACGTCCAACAGGCTTTTGATCGCGTGTGGCACCCTGGACTGCTGCAGAAAGTGAGGACAGCCCTACCAGCTCCATTCTTCACGCTGTTATCCTCATACTTGCACGGAAGGACCTTCCAAGTGTCTAAGGGGCAGGCTATGTCAGCGGACAGACCAATTCGGGCTGGAGTCCCACAGGGTAGTGTTCTAGGTCCAACACTATATACCCTTTTCACAGCTGATATGCCAACGCCTCAGTCCAATGCCACCCTTATCGCGACATATGCGGATGACACGGCTATCATCTCGCGTGACACTTCTGCGCAAGAAGCGTCCGCCTCTCTTCAGACGTTCCTGCATTCATTTGGATGCTGGGCTAAAAGGTGGTGCATCACCATCAACGCACAAAAGTCAGTGCACACCACTTTTGCCACAAGACGAGGAGACTGTCCTGAGGTGTCATTAGGATCCCAAATCCCAAGCGCTACCAAGGTAAATTACCTGGGAGTCACGCTTGATAGAAGACTGACCTTTAAGCCTCACATCAGCGTGATTACGAAAAGATGCAAACTAAAGCTGGCAAAGCTGGATTGGATGCTGAGAGCCTCTAGCAAGCTGTCGCTTAACAGCAAAGCCACAATATATAAGGCCATCGTAGCGCCTATTTTCACATACGGCATACCCATTTGGGGCTCTGCGGCGAGGTCGTCAATAAATAAGATCCAAACTCTACAGAACAAAGCGCTCCGCAGATGGACAGGTGCCAGTTGGTACGTTCGGAATTCTGTGCTGCATAGGGATTTAAGAATCCCTACAGTCGCAGAACTTATTGGACGACACAGCTCCAGATACGCGGACAGGCTTTCTGCGCACCCAAACCAGCTCGCATCCAATCTGGCAGTTAACGACAACAGAAGGAGATTAAAAAGACTGCATCCCCTGGACCGTCGGGGAAGCTAACAACACCCCAACGTAGAATAGTTCCATTAATTAATCAAATAAATTAAATTGTAAATACCGGCCAATTCGCCAAATAATAAGTTAAGGTTCATGATAAGTGCGCTTTATAGTTTAAGACAGAAAGCTGCAAATAAATATATATAAAAAAATTAAAAAAAAAAAAAAAAAAAAAAAAAAAAAAACATATATTTTTTACATGTACATACATTGGTACCCTCGCGGTAGTATTTATTATCAGATAATTAACCTTGTACTCAATGCTGTTGAGCTTATGAACTAGTTCTAAGTTTGTCATATGAAAATAACGCAAAAAATATGTTTTTTTAACAAACAAACTATTTATGAGCCGAAAGAATTTCTATTCTCAGGTTTCCCTTGTTGTGCTAAAGTGGAACTAGTTAATTCTCATGTATAACTAGTTCCATCTCTAAGAAGACATCTTTTGTTACAGTACTTTTGTAAAGCTATTGAAATGAGCTTGCTTTGAATGTGCATTAGCCGCTGGCAATCAAGAACTGGAATATCTTTTCCCTTTATTTTTGCATGATATTTAATATAATCTTCAATTAAAAAAATAATTCCCAAATGGAAGCAATCAAATTTCTATGAGATCTTCAAGCTGCGGGCAACCCGCTGCGCCTCGAGCATATTTCGAGTGGGCTAAACGGGTGTTGAGGGCGTTAAGAGTGTGGGCGTGGCGGCTTGATTGCCCTGACCGAATGCCACTTGAAAGGGTTTTTTGTTCGTGGAGTTGACGGAGTCAGGCGCTGGTTCCGTTTTGCTGTGGCAATTGAAGCGACACGCGCGTCGCATTTATGCGGCAATTAATGCTTAAATTTAATTAAATGCATTCGACGAGTCGAGGCGAGAGTGAGGCGAGTTTTAATTGCTTTTAGAAGCTGCAAGTGGAGCCAAGTGCAGCTCGACGATAATTGATTTGGCTGCAGTCCAATCGAACTCCATATGCGAAGCATCCGAAAACTCAATCCTCCTCCCAGCCCCCAAAATTTATATCTATATCTTTCATTTCGAAGGAGAACTGCACTAATTGATAAGCTAAGTGCCAAGTGGCATTAAATCAGCCTCCATCTCTCTCTCTCTCTCTCTCTCTCTCTCTCTCTCTCTCTCTCTCTCTAACAGCGACTTCATTTCGTTTCATATCAGACAAACAGAGCACACAGAGCTTTGCCAGTTTACCGAATTTTCAAAATTCCAGCCACATTAAATACAGTTTTATGGACTCCGCGTTGTGGTTTGGGGAATACTCGACTGCAGCGGCTCAAGATTTATGGTTTGTCGGCGCTCTATGCACAGATTTATGTTCTACCAGGCAAACAAGACGCAGATTTGTCGCCGTCATTTGGTTCTTCTGCTTCTTTGTTTGCTTCCCTTGTTTGTTAATATGAAAGCGGGTTTTTTCTTTGCCTGCCTTTCAGTTTAGCTTTTGGTATACCCTGTCAAATTTTCGATTTTAATATTTCTTTGAATTCTTCGAGATTATGTGAGTTCAGAGAGAGAGGGAGAGAGGGAGCGCTTAAAAGATATTTTGTTATTAAGCGATAATTTCGTAGCTTATATATATATATATATATATATATATATATATATATATATATATATATATATATATATATATATATATATATATATATATATATATATATATATATATATATATATATATTTAGATTTCACGTGCGAACTTTACTTGATCTACGATCTTTGCTATCTTTTGCGTAGTACATGGTATATTTATCATCAATCTATAGTATCTATAGTACAATTATCTATCAGATTTCTTAAAAAATTATTGAGCAATACCCAAACACATCGCTATCTTGAAAAACTTCGATTTAGCGTTACTTTATATTATATTTAGATTTAATTAAGTCCAATTGATAACAGGTCATCGAGCAGTCGTACATGGCCGCACTGACAACACATGTTGATGTTTTTGTTATACATTTTTTGTTCAACATTTCATTACCAAATCTCGCAAGTTGACATGGAACTAAACATGCTAAATGAGCAGCCAACTGGCCGCGACCCCAAAAAGCCGCAGAGACCCAGCGAAGAGCTAAAAGGCCGCCTGCCTGCTGGAGGTGAGTGAGGGGCAAGGGGAAGCGGATGGAGTCGATTTACACAAACGTGACATGCGGAGGCTATAAAAAGCGGCATGAGAATGTGACCTGCAGTGTTGCATAGTGTCGCACGACAGCAGCTAGTGTTGGGCAGGGAGCAGGGGTGAGCAGAACTGCAGTCCAATCCTGCCTGGAAGTGTTTGAATCAGGTCTGGCCAGTTATTGACTGGGCTGACTGGGCTCACTTTGATGGTTCAGTGGGTGTGCATTAAGATATTCAAAAGCTATTACGATCGCAGTGATGGCACCGACGAGTAGTTCATAAATTTTGTAGCTGGAGAACAAGTTCTCAGCTTTTATTGCTCGAGCGCAGAGTTTTGCGATGCTTGTTTACGTTTTCCTCAGCATTTATTTTCTTTCAAGTTCAAATGAGTTTGACTTTTACAGCCAAAACTTTCTTATGCCTCTGCGTTTTCAACACTTAATTAGGCAAAGAACTAGTTCGCGAAGCTGCTAAGCCATTGTGAAAGCTATTTCAACAATAAACAACTACGAAAGAGAAAAACATTTAAAGCCACATCGTAAAAACTCAAGAAAAGGCGAAAAAGCTGGAGGCCAGTGTTGGGTAATTGTGCGGGCCAAGTGTCAATTGGTAGGCGACAAACAGCAAATGACTTGGACCTGCCCTCAACTTTAACTTGTCTCCAGCCGTTGTTGTTGTTGCTGCTGTAATTGCTGATGTTGTTGTTGCCGTTGCAGTTGGGCTTGGGGCACTTAAAGACGCAACATGCGGCATGTGGCGTATGGCAACGTGTAGGTGCCTAGGTGCCGCACTTAATGGCCACCATAAAGTCGCAATTGCCGCTGCTGCCGCTGGAGGATAATGAAGTTGCATGTTTACACTGTGCTACGTGGGTGAAGCAGCTTTTCGTTACTAAATAATACCCTAAGACTAGTCTAAATCAGTTGAACGGAAGGCTAAATTAGACTAGGCGAGGAAAAATCATCACGTGCAGCAAATGTCTTTTGAAAGCTTTTGTAATACCGATAAGTATCGATATATATATATATATATATATATATATAACTGATTTAGGAACAGGAATATTAATTTTGTTTTCGAGAGGTTTATACAATGGTTTAATGGTGATCAGAACAGCTCAGGTTTAACTACAGGGTATTTCTTAATCGTGTGCTGTCCATTAGACTAACTCCTAAATGTAGTTTTCCTTGGCTATCTGGCAGCCTGTCTAGCTCATTTGCAACATCTTTCGTGTTGACGCGCCCAATTCAAGACATCGACTCCCCCTTGCTCCCACTTTTGATTACACCTTCAGCCCGCTTAGGTGTCGAGACTGCGCTTTGAGGTTTATTCCTAATGTAATTACATTTTGACAAGCCCCTGCTTGCACGTAGAGTAGAAAAAAAGGTGCATTGAACCGGTGCCACCTACAAAATCGATTTGACTGTTAGCTGACCATTTGGTCTTCTCGCTTCCCCCCTAAGTAAGCCCTTCTCTTAGTTTCAATTGAACTCCTGTGACACCTGAGCAATGCGAACCACAAAGCGATGTCAATCTGGCTAATCACAGCATAGGTTACCTATGCTGCAAACCGCAAACACACATTGCCCCGTTAGCCCGATCAATGGCGATGAGTATCGATCGTGTGATCGTGCTGGCCTCTTAGCTAACAAAGCATCTTGCGGTTATTTTTGATATAAAAGACTCAATTATATTTTTCGCTCTCGTTCTTCTACTTACAGCTTGCTTGTAGGCGCTCCACTAGATCGAAATAAACAGCCAAATACCACGCAATCGGGAGCTTTATACATGTGTCCGATCACCACGGACTACAACGATTGTGAACAGATCATAACGGACGGCCGACGATGTAAGTAAAGCTCCAACTAGAGTTGTTAACATTTAGTATATAATTTAAATTTATGATTAGCTTATGTTTAGTTTCCTGTTCGAAAAATAATCAATGAAATTCTCGAGAAAAAAACTAATGCTTAATAATAATAGAACAAATAATAGAGGGGAAAGTTTTATCGAGAATAATGTCTGATAAGGTTTCTATATTAATAGGTAAATATTATGAACAGGGCGAAACTAACCAGAAACAAGTCTAGAGTTAAGTCTGAGTCAGCTTTTATCTTAAATCCAAATGCCAAGTGACTAACAGATCTGTCGAAGCTAACACTGAGCATAAAATGATAAAGTCTCGGATCATATTATATAGATCTATTATAATTTTTAGGTTAGCTTCTTGTATGTGTACATAAAATTCCATGTAAAAAAAAAAAAGAAAAATGTGACTAAAAACTTTTTTAACACTCTCTATGTCTTTAGTAATTTAATATAGTTTACCACAGCTATACATATATATATATATATATATATATATATATATATATATAAGGCTATATTTTATAATATTTTTATTGTATAGCTCTAGTATTCTAGTGACATTCAAACACCAACAAAATATTTATTTGCGTTTTTTTAATTTTCTTTTCTTTTTTATTTTTGTTTTTGTTCTCTTTCCTTACGTAAACCCTCCTAAAATAATATACAAATATACATATATATAATTCCAATTATATATATATAAATATATATGTATGTTTACAATATATATATATTCGGTGCGCATATGGAAAACTCATATACCTATCTCCCAAAAAACTATTCTCAACCAAAATTATTGACAAACTATTTTTCGATATTTTTCAAAATGAAAATCGAAAAAAAATCAAAACGAATTTATCATTTAGCATCTGGCGGAGCTTATGAACCTAGTAAGTGGTATGGGTGCTTTATTTGTTGTTGTTTTTGCCCACACATAAACGAAAAACAAAATTCCAAAATTTTGACAAAAAAATACAGTAAAAACTAATACACAATTTGAGCATTTCATTTGATTGTTAAAAAAAAAACACTTAGTTCTTGATTTGCATTTGCTTTGATTGATTTCTCACATTTAACTATAAATATATACATATCTGTGGATATATATCTAACTATATCGGTTAACTACTCAAAGTGCAGCAATTAACATTTGCTATCGATAAGCACACAGACACAGTCACACTCACACACCCAACTTGTATATAAACCAGCGATAAATTATCGATAAATGTACAGTCACGCATGCCAAACAAACAACAAAAACTAACGGCATTTTTTCGGGTGGGCTGCCATTTTTTTTTTTTGACATCTGTTGCATGCACGTACTCTACTTAAGCTAAGCTTATACTATAATATAAATATATATTTATTTAATATCTATAAATATCCTGTATGTGATTTATAAATAATATTGCTAAACGACATATGATTAACTACATACATATTGATTTACAACGCACATGTAACTATTACCAGCAATTTAGTTGACACATTTCGTAATTAACTAGTTCAATGTTCATTAATCATCGGCACCAGTATTGTGAGAACTTGTGGAACTAGTGGAGCGCGCGCTTGATCGTAGGTTAAAGTCCGCTCTGGAATTTGTTGTATTTAGCTTTAGGGCTAGTTTCGCTTCGCTCTAAGCCAACAACTTCTTGCCCGTTCGACTTGGCCAATATCGACTTTGGCTAGCTAATTTTAGCGCAGCCAACTTAATCATGCTCGAGTGCAGCCAACTTCATGTAATGTAGCAGCTGATGATGTTTAGCCCGAATCATAGACGTAATACCTTCATCAAATCAATCATGTAGGATTTTAATAACTTCTTGGATTGCTTTTTTTATTTTATCGCCTTCCGCTGGGGTCTCATGAATGTTTCTAGCTTAGGAAGTCAAATATAATTTTATCTTTAAGCTAGAATTAGAATTCTCAAATGGTAAAAATTGGGAAACTATGCTTGGCAATGCAATTAATATAGTAGGAAGTTTGAAAAGTCTAGTAAGGGTCGATATAGATATAGTTATTTATATAATCCAGCTGTTTACCGATAAATATCGTTAAACAAAAGAAATATATATGAGCCAAAGGGGCCCAGGGTATACACTAGTCGAGCAAATTCAAATTGTATTTGATTTTGTACTAGTTATAGTTGGCTATAGATTTGCTTTACTGTTACTGTTGTTGTACTTCCCGATAATCGCACCCTTTCGCTTTCTCTCTCTCTCTCTTACTCTCTCTATTCGTTTTGATCGTTTCTTGTGAACAAAACCCCAATATATTTTATCACTTGTTGGGCATTTCCCCTGTTTCATGCACAAATTGCCTGACAGCTGCGGATTATTTAGGCGATACCCTTCAGCCAAAGGGTATACCAGACTAGCAAGACATAATGAAACATTGATCTGTAGTCAATAGTCATTGCATTCGATCAAATTATATAGATAAATCTGATATATGTAGTATATATATGATATATATATATATATATGAAATCATATAGGAAAAATTATATAAAGGAAAAATATTTTATATACATATAAAGAAATCATCAATATTTCACACATATGGTGTTATACATATACATACATATATACATATACCTAGGGTATTTAACATGCGCCTTTTCATATCTGATTTGCTTTGTGGAGTGGATGCGGGGTGCGGCGTCATTTACCAATTGGCGACTCATTTAGCATTAATTATATTTACTCAGCTCCAAATTATTTAAATATTGTGCTGTAAATTCATTTACTGCAACAGCTGTGTATGGGGGCCTCAGCTCCTATGCCCCTCCTCAAGCCTGCCCTCTTCTGCTCTGACGGCTGCGGTTCTTAATGTGCCGTTCGCATTCCAAATGTTTGAGTAGCGCCGACAGCGACGGCAACGACTGTGCCCGTTTTGCCACTGCCATTTTAGCATGGCAAACGGGGTATGCTGGACTTGACAGTTGAGGTAACAGACAGAACTGTTGATGTTATGTACAGGGTATATGCTAGCCGAGCACTATCCAGCACTGTTACTAGCTAATGCTGCTGTTATTTTTGGCCTTTGCTATTGGTAACGCGCAGCAATCAGAGCGTGTTGCTGGCTGTGCCACAGACGCTGTCGCTGTCGCTGTTGCTGCCGCCGCCTCAGGCGCTGCCTCTGCCGAACGTGACAAATTTTAGAATATGCAAAAGAAGAAGACGCAACCGAAGGAGCTAAACGAGAACAACAGCCGCGCATAAAAATAGCTGTGGCACAGCGCAAAATTTGTGTGGCATGTAAAAATTCTTGTGCGACAAGCGTCTCGAAATTGTTGACTCCAATACCACCCATGGCATGGGCTGACGCCACTGCCGCCAACGCCGCCCACTGTCAATGTCAAAAACGCGCCGCAAAGTGCAAAGTTCACTGGGCCTGGGACAACAAAATATAAATAGAGAGGGGAAGAGAGACGTAACACATACACACACACACACATGCGCAGCTATGGCAAACTGGCTGCAGCTGCGCCTGCGGCCCACACGCTTAATTTTTGTCAGCTGCAGCGCGCGACTTTCACTTTGCGCGTTTAAAAACGCGTCAAACCCGTCAAAGCAGCCGCCAGAACAGCCCACGCCCCAAAAAACACAGCCAGTCCAAGACACTAGCAAGTCGAAAACATAAATGATAAACGTAAAGCTTCTCGCTGAGCCTGCTCAGTCAATCAACGCTCTCTTTTGCTCTTTCTCTCTCTCTCTCTCTCTCTCTGCCTCGCTGCGGGCACACTGTAATAATCATTTATCATATTTCAACACTTTGATGCTTTAAAATGCATTTGAAATCAATTTCGTTACGTTTCACACATATTAACGCTCTCCCAGTCTTCTACTCTCCTAGTATTCCACTCTCTCTCAGCTTCTTAATTTATTTTGCGCATGTGTGCGTGCATTGGTGCAGGCGCAAAACATTAAAAACCCCAATGTCGACGTCGCTGCTACTGCGCTGCTGCTGTCACGGCTGCATTCTATCAAAAGCTGACAGCGACGTTGGCAGCGCTTTCCATTTTTGTTGTTTCTTTTTTTTTTTTTTTTTGTTATGCTCCCTGGCATGCAAATGCTGCGCATGCACAGCTTCTTACTGGGGTATATACGCTTCAACTAACTACTTAAAAATTTATTTATTCTGCATGCTTGATTCGCTAATTGAGCCACAATAAGCGCTAATTTTCATTTTTATATTTATTCTTTTGCACATCTTTTTTGCTGCTTATGAATTTTGTGATTATTATCATGCTAAAACGTTTTACGTGGCATTTTGTAGTCGAGCAAACGCGCACGATAGGGGCTTTAGAACTGTTTTTTTTTTTCATGGTTCGCTTAGTCGAACATTTTGTTTGCACTTGTTGCTGTTTGTGCTGTTCTTTTTACTGTTGTTGTTGTTGATGCACATGTGCTGCACAGCTCGACTTGTTTATGCACAGACATAATCTATAAGTAGAGCAGCTACCTTTTCTCCCTTCAAGCTTCAGGCGCGATGCACATGTGCTGTATGCAAGGTCTATCTCTCTCCCTCTCACTCAACATATTTGCTCGTCTTAGTTAACAGCTGTTAACAGCTTAACAGTTAACCAATTGTTGTTGCCTTTGCCCGCCCGCTCGCTCGCTGTAAATATATGTACAATATTCTATAACTTGAGTTTAGTTTAGAATTTTTCTATCGAATTTGTTGTATAATATTTTTAGATAAACAAAAAACAATCTAATTGTACATATGAAAACATAATTACATATTCTTGCATACTATATTACTATTATTGTTATTATTGTTGTTGTTGTTGTTGTTGATGTTGTTGTTGTAACTGATGCGACACACACACAAATACACACACTCGCACACACACACATACTTTTTACAATTTTGTCATACAATTTGCTAACAAGAACAAAAAAAAAACTACTTTTTGCCCATTTTGCGCCACCTGCAGCATATGATGTCGATGAGCTTATACCGCCCTCTAGCGACGAGATCAAAGAGGGCCAATGGATGGGCGTTACGGTACGCTCCCAAGGATTAGCCAGCAAGGTAAGTGCAGCTATAAATATGAATGTGATAAATATGAATCGTTCGCTTGATTCTCTGCTCAGGTGCTCGTCTGTGCACATCGCTATGTGACAATACAGCGCGAGAATCGCTATGGACAGGGTCTCTGCTATGTGCTGACTAATGATCTACAATTCGACGAGGTCTACGAGCCATGCAAAGGACGTCCGACACAAAGGTAGGTGGAAAGCGAACAAGAAATCTACAAAGATCTTAAAGATCGGAAAATTATCAAAAGCAGTTAGGTACATATCTATAGAAAACTGAGATAGTGAATCTTTCAGTTTGTGTTAACGAAACCCTATTAAGATATTGCTAAAACTAGCCCCAAATTAGGAACTCCATTAACTATAAATATCTGCCAACATTCGGATTTTCAGTCAGTTAGGAATCAAAATAAATTAGTCGAGAGGGCAAAAACATAAATTTCCCAAATGAATGAACTCATTCGGAATGGTAAATTTGTCATGGTCAGGTTCGATTCAAGCATAACACAAACCCACCCTCCAGCCATTAACAAAAAAGTGTCAAGGTGAAGTGCGTATAGAGATATTTCAAAACTCAGTCAGCGCGTAGGTGGAAGGAGAACTCGGAAAACTCAGGAACTGAGGAACTCAGCGCGTGTCTAGCTTCAGTTTAGGCCAATTAGCATGCAGCGTGTGTGGTGTGCGTTAGCTGTTGGGGGAGGAGGAGGAGGACTACAAATAGGGACAGGACAGCATAGGAAAGGACAAGGCAAGGGTGGGTTGCGGCAGCCTGGACTAGCTGGTCAGGTGTGACTGCGATGACGTCGCCGTTGCAGGGGAAAAATTTCAATTTATTTAAATGTCAGCGCATGAGGCAGCAGCAGTGAGATATGAATCGGGGTGGGGGTATTATGCTGTTGGGGCTTGCCTTGCGTAAACAGGGTCGCACCGCACCCAAAAAAAAAATGGAAAGAAAAACAAAGAATAAATTGTTATATGATGTGATATGGCATATATGAGACATGCTCCCATGGAGATGACGTGGACTCGGACATGCAATTTTTCATTGCGCTGGCATCGCGTGCCTGACCCTGGACTCTTTATACACTGTTCCACGAAGTGTAAATGTGGCATATTCGGCTTGGCATTAAGACTGAGAATGTGTTAGAGCTAGTCCGCTAAAGAGGCAGCCTAAAGATAAAACTGGTGCTAGATCCTAGCTATAGAGTAAGCCCTAGGCATATCGATCCCTTCTTCCACCCTTAGGATCGCTCTAAACAGTTCATTGAGCAGTAGGTTAGACCCCACCTAGAGCTTGCTTACTCATTCATTAATGTCGCAAACTCATTTAGGCAACACGAGGACTATGGCTTCTGCCAGGTGGGCACCTCGGGCGCCCTGCTGGATGACAATACAATGGTGCTTGGCACTCCGGGCCCGTTTACTTGGCGCGGCGCCATTTTCGTGACAGAGGTGGGTGGCGAGTATCTGCAGCGCGATAAGAACATGTACTACAGTGATCACTCGGATACCTCATCGCCCGTCGACAAGTACAGTTATCTGGGCATGGCCGTAACGGGTGGTCGCTACTTTGGCGAGCGAATGTCGTATGCGGCGGGAGCGCCACGCTCGAATGGCCATGGCCAAGTGGTCATCTTCGACAAAGCCAACACAAGTCCCATACCCGTGCACTTGATCATCGACGGGGAGCAGTTTGCCTCGAGCTTTGGCTACGAGCTGACGACGGCGGACATCAATGGGGATCAGAAGCCGGATCTAATTGCCGCAGCACCCTTTTACTTCTCGAAGAGCGACGGAGGCGCTGTCTATGTGTTCCAGAACGAGAACGATATGCTGCCCAAGAAGGCGACTCTGCGTCTAACCGGCGCCCTGGAGAGTCGCTTCGGCCTGGCCCTGGCCAATATTGGGGACCTCAACAAGGACAACTGCGACGATCTGGCTGTGGGCGCACCCTACGAGGGCGACGGCGTCGTCTACGTTTACCTCGGTTCCCGCCAGGGCCTCAACGAGAAGCCTTCGCAGCGCATCCAAGCCTCCGAGCTGGGTCACAATCTCCCGAAGCCCATAACCAACTTTGGCATCTCCATAGCGGCCAATACGGATCTCGATGACAACTCGTATGTGGACTTGTTGGTGGGTGCCCCGCCCGCCGTTGTGGTGCTGCTCGCTCGACCCATCATCAACATTCAGACGTCGTACCGCAGCTCGGAGCTGCGCAACATTGATCCAAATCGGGCTGGCTGTCGCGAGGATGTCTTCACGAATCTGACGTGCTTCACCTTCGAGGCGTGCAGCAGCATCGATCCGCACGAGCAGCAGAGCAACGAGCTCAACCTGACCTACACCGTCGAGGCGGAGACCTTTGATCACAACAAGAAGTTCGCTCGCGTCTATTTCGACAGGGACAACAAGCGGAGCAATGTGATAAGCCGCAAGGTGCGAGTCCGCACGAACGGACGCCTCGAATGCCACCGGGTCACGGGCTATATCAAGGCTAATACGCGAGACATCCAGACGCCAATACGCTTCCGCCTGGACTACAAGCTGGAGGAACAGGAACTGGCCGACTCGCCACTGACGCGTCTCAATCCCATTCTGGATCAGACGCAGGCCTACATCGAGTTCGAGGGCACGTTCCAAAAGGATTGCGGCGACGATGATCAGTGCGACAGTGATTTGCGGCTTATCGCGGAGCCGAATCTTACGGCCGAGGGTAAGTGTTCAACAGTTCGCAGAACTACTTTCTCAGTTACTTTCCGGAACTAGTTCTTAGTTCTCTAACTGAATCAGTTAAGTTCCTGGCACCATTTCCGGAAAGCTAGACTACTTTTCCTTGCCCGTTCCGCCTCACATGAGCTAAGGAAACTAGTTCGCTGATTTTTGTGAACTAGTTCACTGGTAGTAAGTGAGCTACTTTTCTAAAATAGAATTAACCAATTTGGACTCCGACTCATATGAATCAATTGAGTTAGTTTCTTGTTGGAACAAGTTCGGTTCATGGAACCAGTTCATTAAAGTAAAATGTAGCACATTTGATAATCATAATTAATATTTTACTTGCTATATCCCCACTCAGACGGCAAGTACGCACTGATACAGGGCAACAAAACGGAACTAGAGATCACGGTCAACGTCAGCAATCTGGCAGATTCGGCTTATGAGGCACAACTCTTCATTGTGCATCAGAAGAGCGTATCCTACATAGCGACCAAGAAGCCGGTAAGTTCATTCAACTAGCTTAAAACGAACCCAAGAGTAATGAGATTCAACCTTTTTGCACCTTCGCAGACGAATGCTACTTGCAACAGCTTCAACGAGACTTTGGTGGTCTGCAGCTTGGGCAATCCGATGCTGAGAGGCACCAAGATACATGTGACAATACGATTCGATCCGAACAGCCTGGAGCTGGACGAGACGCAAATGCTGTTCCACATCTTTGCGAACACCACGTCGAAGCTGGTGGGTCCAACGCCGCCTGAGCGCGATGTGATCGTGCGCGTGGTGCGACGAGCGGAGCTAACAGTACGCGGTTGGGTCAATCCGGAGCAGAGCTTCTACAGCGGCGCCTCCACGCTGCAAGATTCACCCATGGAACTGAACGATGTGGGCTCACCGCTGGTCCACACCTACTCCATCTTCAACGAGGGTCCCTCGGCAGCGCCCAAAGTGCAGCTGATTATATACGTGCCGCTGATGCTGGAGAGCGGACAGGGCAAGGATCTGGAACAGGGCAAGGTTCAGTACTTGCAATATCTGGAGGAGAAGCCCAGCATAGAGACGGGACAAGGCGAATGCACCGTGGCACCCGAATATGTCAATCCCCTAAAGCTGGCCTCCAAGATGGCTGCCAACCTGCGCAGCGCCCCCTACATGATCGCGCCAGCCGCCATGAAGAAGTCGCCCACGCATCGCCAGTCGCAGCTGAATAAGACACTCAGCTTCAGCCAGACACAGCAAAGCCAGACGCAGCACTGGAGCCATCAGAAGGCCAGTCAGGAGGTTAGCCACGGCGGAGTGAATCGACTGCCGCGCAGCACGTTCGAGCGCATCGTGAGACCCGAACGATTCATGGACGGACGTGACTCCAACGCCAAGAGCAAGAAACAACAAATTGTGGAGCTCAATTGCGACAAATTCACGGCGCACTGCATCAAGATTCAGTGCGAGTTCTATGCGATGCCAGCGAAGACCGAGGCGCAGGTGACGCTCAAAGCGCGGCTCTGGAACTCGACGCTGGTCGCCGAATATCCTCGCGTCGATCTCGTTCGCATCATATCTACGGCTATGGTGAAAATACCGAAGGATTTCCACGTTGAGCAGCTGGAGAACAATGATAACATTTTGGTAAGTGCCGAAAGGATCGGAGATCGACTGATCTATCCAGCTAAATTAATTACTCCGAGCTCAAATCTAATTTTCCCATTCACCTTAGGTGGAGACTCGCGCCTATCCCGAGCTGCTAGACCAGCAGCGCGAGACCTTTCCCCCATGGATCATTGTGTTGGCCGTGCTGGGTGGGCTGCTGCTGTTAGCCATCTTTACGTATGGGATGTGGAAGTGCGGATTCTTTAAGAGACAGCGGCCGACAGATCCAACACTCAGCGGCAATCTGGAGAAGATGAACGAGGAGAAGCCCTTCCTGGCGCCCAAGAGCGGTCATAATGTTTTCTAACAAGAGGGTACCGTTGGCTGGGATCTGGTGCGACGCATTGCGCCGAGGAGGAAGCGCAACAGGCTACGCCAGATCCGGCTACACTGCAAGCAACAACAACAGCGGCAACAACAAGAATATGCTTTGCCCTGCATCTGCAACAGCAACAACAACAATAACACCAACGAGGACGAGGAAGAATTCGATGTATTGTCCTTGACGCCGCCGCCGCCGCCGCTGAGCATCATGAGTTGGAGCAGCGATGGGTACTATCAGGCGAGTGCTGCCTGGTGGGGCCATATGTGAGCAGCTGTAGCTGTAGCTGTAGCTGTAGCTGAAGCTGAAGCTGAGCCTGAATTGCCATCCTGTAGCCTCCGCACATCCTGGCTATGGGACTTTCAATGTGCCATTACGTTTACTTAAGTTTTGGGCGTCCAGCTGGGCAACCGGGAGACAGAAGACAGAAACGGAATTCCTGTTGCCTACGGGCAGCAACGTCCGTCGAATCAAGACTAGTTATGAAGGGTTTTCGACCAAAATGTCAGCATACATCAATCAATCAATCTGTCCATCAATCAATCTAGATTACCTATTGAACTGCAAGCTAAGCTGCAGCTCTTACCTGAGACTCTGTCAGTCTCTACCTTTCTCTAACCCTTTCTTCTTCTTACTCTTTCTCTCTCTCTTTCGGCTTCTGAGAAAAGTAAGGCTACTAATTGCTTTCCATTGAAAGCTTGGAGTACCGTGGAGATCCGCTTGCTGTTCGTTCTGTGAGCTGAGCTAGCTCAAAAGTGAACACACAGAACCAGTTCTTCTGCCATTTCCTCTCTTCCATATTTCAACTTTACCAAATTTCTCTTGCAATTCAACTGCGTCAATTGCCAGAGCTGTATGGATCAAAGTAAACAATGATTTTGTCTTCTTCGGCTTGTGTGTTGCCCTGCCGCTTGCACTGGTGCAGTCCAGGCGACAGGACAACACACTCAGCTGTCGATCATAATCTCATTGGTTGCCGAATTTCTTTTGACTCACCTACTTCTTCTCCTACTTCCACCTGTTCCCGTTGATAAGATGCCCTGAACACACCTGTGCATTGAGGAAGGAGCCCAGCTTTTTTGTACCATATTTGTTATTTATATAATTCCTAAGTTCGTTGCTAAGTGAAGGTGAAGATTAAGTCTAAACGCAAAATAATTCCAAATTATTTCAAAGGAAAAACTAAAAAAAAAAAAAAAACCAGAAAAACTTAACGCTCGAACGCCCCTCAAAATCTAACCGCACGAAACTACTGTCACTGCCAGAAAGTACATATGTATATGAAAAATACCAATTAAAATACCAATTAAAATACCATATTCCAAATTCTCGAAAACGAATATAATTTGGACTTACGCTTAAGTATTAATTCAATATTCATGCCAAACTACAGAGATCTACGATTAAACACGAAGCAATTCTTGACTTTATGCAAATATGTAGTGCAATTCGCCACATTCTAAATAGATTTTTTTCCACTAAATCTAAGGCTTAACTTGATTAAAAAAGCCTTTAAAATATCAATTCGCATTTAGAAATTTAGTAAGCGTATGTTTTAAGTTCCAAAGTGCATAGATTACATTAGGCTATAGTAGTAGCTATATATATATATATATATATATATATATATATATATATATATATATATATATATATATATATATATATATATATTTCAATTTAATTTTAAGCGTACGAAATCGTATATATTTAATCTATTTTCTAGCTGTACATAATAAATTTTTTTTTGTCATTAATTTCTTTCCACTGCTCGGTAATTGTACATAGCTTCAATAATTTTAATAATAATTATTTTCATTGATCATTTTTGAAATAAATTTGAACACGCCTTTTTTAAATGAATTGTTTTTATTTCTAAGCATAAGGCTGATTGTTAGATATTTTCCATTCGAGTTGCAACAGAAAAAGATGTTCGCTGCATAGCATTAAGGGGCATTGAGGAGCTGCATCATTGAGGAGCAGCCACGAACAAACATTTTTCGTAAATACCAGGCGCTCAGGAAACAGCAGTAGGGTAAAAATGTTAGTGCTCCTTTAAGGCACTCCTTTAAGGCACTGTTGCCTATCATAGCGCCATCTGTGCGCTATGCGGGAACTATATTTGTGGCGCCGCCTGTAATGCATTCCAATTGGAAAAGCAGTGGGACAGCAGCTTGGAATTGGACTTGATTGAAAAGCTGATGAGTTCCAGTGGCGCCACCTATGGGCATACGGTATCTATGTTTTCGTAGATATCAAGTACCAACCAAATAATAGATACTACAAAGTATAAGATGTGTATATGGCATTTCTTAGATATGACACTTAAGAGAATTGTACCCTATATTAAGTCTATACTGTAGACTCGCTCATCTCTATATATAACCGATATATACATGTTATATAACTACGCAAAAGGTCTATATAACTTAAATTGTCCAATTCGTAGTTGAAATGGAATGTGAATAAGTAACTGTGCATCAAAAAATCAATAAGTCAATCAATCAATCAATCAATCCAAAACAATCTAAAATAATATCAATATATAATTAAAAACTCATCAAATTTCTAGCTGTGCATCAATCAATCAATCTGTCAATCAGTCAATGAAAATTCATAATTTATATAAAGAGAAGCAGTTATCATTATATCAAGCAGTCATCAATCTTCAATCAATCAATCAGTCCTAGATTACATGGATTCTGAATAAATTACATAAAATATAACTCAATGAACATTCTATAGCAAATTCTGCAATCGTCGTCAATCAGTGCTGATTGAACATCATCATAATCATCATCATCATCATCATCATCATCATCATCATCATCATCATCATCATCATCATCATCATCATCATCATCATCATTATCATTCAAGCTTCTTATCACTTCAACCAAGACAAAAAAAAGTCTACTCAGCACCATTAAGGCGACCCAACAAGAGTGACACTACTTTTAATAGTCATAACTCAGGCATTGTTTAAGTTATCGATAATATATAACTTCCGAAATATGCAATTAGCTTTGCCATTTGATTATAAAAAGTTTGAGTTCTACTGATCAAGCGTAAATAATTTTGAAAAATCGATCAAAATTGTCTAGACTATGTCGCAAAAAAGATTATATGATATCACTTTTCGATTGAGAACTATGCCAATTGGGCAGATCAGTTAAATTCCTTTATGTATATACTGTGACTCTCGGCCGTCACCCAGCGAGGTCTATAGCTTGGCTTGCGCAGCATTTTCACAATATCGTGGGCCACGTTTTGACAATTGTTGCCAATCAGTTTGTAATGAAATCGCGATTGACAGCGCTCAATCAGCTTATCCATTGCACGAAGCTGCGCTTCGCTCAGGTCTAAGCTGACGCTATGCGAGACGAGCGAAGACTCAGAATGAGATCGGATGCAACCGTTTGCATAGCCAGGCGAGTTGGCTGGAAAGCGCAGAAAAGTGCCGAACACGGCGCCGTCTGCCGGCTTCGCGTTGCCTTCGGAAACACCGTAAACCCGACGATTACCTACACAGAGGAATAGATGCAACGGCACGATGCGCAGCTTGCGACAGAGCAACAACAACAGCAGCTCAACCAAGACCCAGCAACGGCCCGCCAAATGCCGCTGGCTCAGGCCGTAGAAATATTCAGTTAGGCGACGATTGCCACGAGCCAAGGGTCGCCAGTGAAACGATATTTGAACAGTCGACGATGCTGGCGACAACGACGACATTTTCTCTTTCTCTTATTACTACTACTATATATGGATATATGCTGTTAATTTTCAGCCTCAGCTGACTTGATTGATTATTGATTGATTGATTGACGATTTCCCGGTTTCCCGATTTATTGTTCCTAATGGAAACGATTGAGAAGGCACAGTATTATTTCTTTTTTTGTTTATGTTGCGAATATTTTGACGGATTCGAACCCGGCGTTGTATGCGATGCGAATTATTCAGTCGGCTTAATGATCTACACCATTGCTTGCCGACTGGGACACCCGACTTAAAGCGCATTAGAGCTGACCTCCCCCTCGCTCGCACGATCCCCGCCACGGCCACGCCACTGAACCCGAGACTTCTCGTATAACTTTTACTGATAACTATATACACAAGAATTTACATTTTTTGCATTTCAGTTTCAAGTGGCGAGCGACGCTTATCGCCAGATAAATGACTGAATGCTAACTTCCGCTCCACATATATATACATGCACTGCATAAATATATACATATATATATATACTATATTATATATATAATATATATATATATATATATATATATATATATATATATATATATATATATTTATTTATTTATTTATTTATATATATATTTATTTATATATACATATGTGTATACGTAATATCTGCAATTTGCATTCTATTTTTTGGTGCAGCCTAAAAGTATTCTACAAAATTGTATGAATTTCAATTGGACATGCACCTTGGAATTGGACTTAATAGTATGAAACTTAATATTAATCCAATTGGCCTTGATTGAATTTATAGAATTCGAATTTATTTAATTCGCAATTTGAGCTATTTTGCCAACCTTGCAATGGTTACCAATGGAAGTGTATAAGGCTGGTGTGTTGTGTATAAAATACAAATTTTATAAATATACAAAAAAAATTAATTTGGGGACAATTAGGGGCGTGGCATATAGATAAATTCAGTCTAGGAATTTTTTTAATTTTTGTCCTTTTTTTTTAATCGTACTTCCGACATATCATAGAGGAATTTTACATAAGCATAAGGCTGTTTTCCAGTCGAGTTGCAGCGGACACCAATTTCCGTTGCATAGCATTAAGGGGCATTGAGGAGCTGCATCATTGAGGAGCAGCCACGAACAAACATTTTTCGTAAATACCAGGCGCTCAGGAAACAGCAGTAGGGTAAAAATGTTAGTTAACAGTGCTCCTTTAAGGCACTGTTGCCTATCATAGCGCCATCTGTGCGCTAAGCCCGAACTATATTTTTGGCGCTGCCTAAAAGTATGCTACAAAATCTAATGTACTCCAATTGGAAATGCAGCTTGCAGTTGAACTTGGTAGTAGGAAACTTAATTTTTGTCCAATTGGCTTCGATTGAATTTTGTAGAATAGCGAAATATGGTTGGTGTACAGGAAAATGCGGGTATAGGGTAATTGCCAGTTACATTATCTAGAAACGATTTAGTCTGCAAGCCAGAGCCTCAACAATGCACTCAAATAACTAGTTCACTCTATAATAGCAGCATATACATAAATCATTAATAAAAACCCATTCAACCCCAGAGCTGCAATTGTCCAATTTACAGCAGCCGTAGAGTTCTAGTGGCGCCATCTATGGGCAGTCAATTGCCACATCATTCCCACAGCTCAAATTGAAATTCACATTTGTTTTTTATTTTTATAACGGTTTTTATTTTTGCTTACGAAACTTAAAATTTGCCATAAACTAAATGGTTTTTGTTTTTGTTTTTGTTTTCACTTCACATAATTGTAATTTAATTAATTAACTATATAAGAATACGCACACAAATATTAATTAGAGTTCAATGGAAGCAACTGTTGCAACATTAACAAAATTCATGGAGTACAGTTAGAAATGTTTTGTTTTTTTCTACATCAATTTTTGATATAATTTTTGTTGTCTTTTTCGTTGTAGTTTTTTGTTTTGTACATGGTAAATATATTTATATATTATAATAAAAACGAGAAAAATTTATATTTATATTTATTTATATAAAAAAAAATGTAACTGGCATTGTGAACAAAGCGATGAGACGACAAGTTTATCGGTTATCGTTATCGATCAATGTGTAAGGGAAGACATCGTTCAAAGAATTTTGATATTACATTTTTTTGTTTTGTTTTTGTTTTTGTTTTCGTTGCGAAAGGGAAGAGCAAATGTGCTTAAATTGTTTTTGTTTTTGTTTTTGTTTTCAAGAACCAAAACTTAAATGCATAAAAAATTAAATAGAAATATTTATGTTTTCTTTACATATGTTTATAAAGTATTTAAAGTATAAGTATATAAGAGATAGAATGTAAACGTAACCTTTTTCATATTTAAATACATACCAAAAAAAAAATATATATATATATATAAAATATTTATATAAAAATAATAATAATGCAAAATAATATAATAATAATAATAATATTAATAATAATAATAATAATAAAAATAAATAATAAATATGCTGCTTGCACTTGTTGCTTTTACTTTGTCTCGCTTTTTTCTTTGCTTTTTCGTTAATTTTTTAACTTTTATTTTTTATTTTGTAGTTTTTTTTGTGTATATAAAGTTATTGTTTTAAGGCACTTTGAGAATTTGATTTACATCCATTTTCAAGTTGTTTTTCGCTTTCTTTTGAATTCTTCTTCTTCAATTTGACATAAATAGTGTTAAAAAAAAAAAACAATTATAATAAATAAAGGAAAATTAATTAAATATGTGAATATATATTTTTTTTTTTGTTATTTTTGTATGCTTCTATAAATTAAGTGTAGTTTTCTTTACAGCTCATATAGATCATATATATATATGTGTATATATATATGGATAGTTGTATTTGTATAGCTAAAGTTCGAAGGCAACTCGTAAAGTAAAAAATGTTTACAAAAATTAAATAATAATTTAATTTAATTAATTAATTGCTTTTAAGTTAAGGCTTAAAGAACATTTTTTTCTCCTTTAATTTTCATGCAAAAAATTTGCATTAAATTACAAAAAAAAAACGCTCTTAATTATATAATTAATTATTAATTAACACTGTACTCAGTTTTTTTTCGATATTTTTTAATTTTTAGATATAAATTTTTGTGGTTGAAAAGAAGTCGAAGTAACACCTTTTTGTGCGACTCGCCTAAGGATAGGTATCGGTTATCGACTTATCGGACTATCGTTTTTTGTCTTCATACTTCATTATAAATAGTTTAAATAGTTTTTTTTTTATTTTGCTCTATAATATATATATATATATATATATATATATATATATATATATATATATATATATATATATACTATATATATATATATATATATATATATATATATATATATATATATATATATATATATATATATATATATATATATAGAAATATTTTTAAATATATTTTTTAATTGCACCCAGAAGAAAGAATTGTGTGTGTAAAATAAATTAAAAACCAACATATATATATATATATATATATATATATATATATATATATACATATATATATACATATATGTGTGTCTATGTTTTCTATATGATTAATAAATTTAATGTATTCGTTCCAAATTGCTCGTCTCCATCTCTATCGATATATATATATATATATCGATCTCTTGCACATTTGGGGGCAATATTAAATAAAATTATCAATGGTCAAAGAAATGTATGTGTGTGTGTGTGTGTGTGTTTCATAAATTATTAACATTAATTGTTTGTATGTAAATATTTATATATGAACAAAATAAATTATGTTTTTTCTCTCTTTACAAAAAAATAAAAATAAAATAAAATAAAATAAAAATCAAATAAAAAACTAAAAATAAAATAAAATTCAAAATTACAGAATTACGGCAAAAAAAAAAACTTCAAAAAAATTTGTTTGTCTTGGAGGTATATCAAATCAACTCTCGTGGAATAACACATTATCTTTAAATACATATATATATATATATATATATATATATACATATATATATGTGCATATCGTAGTAATGATCGTCATCACTATCCACTGCAATAGATGTATAGATATAAATATATATTAATATATGTATATATTTAGATATATCTATGTGTGCATATGTTTTCCATTATCTAGGTGTATATATATAGATATAGACATGTATATATATGTATATGTACACAACATTTGTTTATTACATAAAATTTAGTAATAAATTAAAGTTTTCGATTTTTTTGTATTCCCTTTCATTGTGTGTGTGTTTGTTTGTGTTTTGTCTTTTCATTTTTTTTTGTTTTTTGTTTTTTGTTGTTTGTAGTTTTAGTGTTGGAAGACGCGCGCGTGCACCACGTTATCGATTGCTATCGATAGTCGGGCGTTGACTCTTTTTGTGAATGTGTTGCTTAACTAAGAATTTGTTGCATTTATAAATATTAAACGAAAGCGACGAATGCATTGTGCATGGGGGGTGAGTGGGGGAGGGGGAGGGGGAGGGGGAGGGGGAGGTGGGTGATGGGTCGTGGCTCGGCATTTAGCGTGCGGTGTGGCGCGGTCAATGGGTATCGGTAAATTATCGATAAATGCGTGTGGTTGTCCACATTGTATTTGAGCAACCACGCCCACTCAGCAACACCCTCTCAGGGCCGACCCAATCGCAGGGGCAGGGGTATGGTCAAGGACGGGGTCGTGGGGGGGTTGGTTTTATTTGTGTTCAATGTTAAAATTTTTTGAATGTACAGTCCGTGTTCTAGGTTTTTTTTTTATTGTTGTTGGTATTTTTTTTGTTTGTTTTTTTTTTCTTTTTTTTTTTTTTTGTTGTCATTTTCTATTCGTCTTGGTGTTTATCATATGGTCCAGTTATTTAAAGATATAACATTATCGTGGCGCATATACATATATGTACACATATACACATACATATATACATGGATATGCATATACAGGGATATACACATATTGTCATACAGATATGTCCACATATATACATACACACATTGATAAAGATATACATATATATATATATATATAGATATAGATATATGGATACAACTATATATATATATATATATAATATATATAGATATATATATAGATATATATTCTTGGTCATTTGGGGCAATAGATTCCTGCGAAAAGAACGGACAGACAGACAAAAACAGAATGTGAGGGGGATTGGGGGGTTAGAATAGAGGAGACAGTGAGTGGGAGAGAGAGAGAGTGAGATGGAGGGGGGGGGGGGGCTGGGGGGTGAGTGCGTGTGGAGAAATGAAATGTCCATTTACAAGAAGTTCTCTTGCGGAATGATCGGATAGCGATTAATTGTCTGAGATTTTTGCATTAGAATTGTTGCCGCAGCCGTTGTAGAGCTCAAGCGATTGAAGACCGGCAGCCGTGGAGCCTCCTCGTGTTGTTGTAGCGGCGAGCTGATGCTCTTGTGCAACAGCTGTTTGTTGCTCTTGTTGTTGCTATTGTTGTTGTTGTTGTTGTTGTTGTGCTCGAACTGCTGCGCCGACTGCGCCGACTGCGACGTCGGCGGCGGCGTATGCACCGGCGAAATGGGCGCATTTGGGCTATCGGGGGGCGTGGCCTGCGCCAAGCCGCACGCCGACGATGTGGACGATGCCGACGAAGCATGCCCATTGCCCATCGCGGTGCCGTTACAGCCATTCGGCATACTCAAATAGGCGGCCGCATCGTGGAATGGGAAATTTGTCAGCGAATTTGTGGGCGAGAGCGAGAGCGAACCGGTTGGCGATTCGCGATCCGAACCGGTGCTCATGCTCAGTGGCGGACTTAGCGGTAAAAAGTATTGAGTAATGTTTGTGTTGTTGCTGTTGTTGTTGTTGTTGTTAGTGTTGGAGAGTTGCGTTGGCTTCTGGAACGACGTCTTGCCAGCCTGCTGCTGCTGCTGTTGTTGCTGTTGCTGTTGCTGCTGCTGCTGCTGCTGCTGCTGGGCACGCGCCTCGTCCGCATTGTGCACGAAATGGCAGCGCGGCCCATAGGGACAAAAGCCAACGCTATGAAAGGTGCGACAATATTCGGTCTTGTACTTGGGATGACGCTGCAAATTGCGCAACTCGTGATAGCCGTGAGCAAATTGACATTTTTCGCCGTATTTGCATTCGCCAGCCTCCTCATAGGGACGACACAATTCCGTCTTGTAACTAGAGAGAGAGAGAGAGAGAGCGAGAGAGAGAGAGAGAGACGAAGCAAATATAAATTTAAATTTCAAATTCAACTTTCCCCTGCCGCCCACTCGATTGCGTGTCCAACTACAGCTGCTTGAGTAACACACACACACACACACGCACACACACACACGCACACAGAGAGCTATATATGCACTTGAATTCGCCCTGCTAATTACCAGTTACTATTTGCCGTTGCAAAACACACAGCAAGTTCAATTGAACTTGAGCAGCCGCCGTTGGGTTGGTAATTAGTGCGAGTGAGATGCACATACACATACATACAAACATGTTGCGACGTGCTGCAATCTATTAGTGCTGCCTATTAGCTAATTTCAAGCTACATTCAGCTTGTTTTTTTTTTGTTGTTCATGAAAATTGCTGAAAGAAACTTTTTTTCGGGTAATTTTGATCCGATTTGGCGGTTATATTGTCATATAATTAATTTCTGTTTATTTCACCAACTATTTTCAAGCGTAAAATTCCGCCAACAGTGCGCAGATTCTTTGAGGCTAACCGAACTTCGCCCGCCCTCAACTTGTTGCTGAAACATGTTGCCCCGCATGTGAGCATACCAATTGCCCAAGGGTTGCCAGAGCAACAAAACTTTTTCTATTGGCATATATATGTATGTATATTTGAATGAAACACTTTTCCACTGCACTCATTAAATAGGGCATATTTTGAAGGGCATTCGCATGAGTTTAGCTTCTATTTAAAATATTTCTATATTATATTCTAATGGAGAGATGCAACTAAAGATTTGTGTGCATCTGGCAACCTTGTTGGCAGCACATTCATACACAAGGTTCAATTGTAACTGTTTTTTGCACGTTCGACTTACCGCGATGTATTCATTGGCTGCTGGGGTGGCAACGGCTCCGACTGCGTCCGCTCCAGCTTGCGATGCAACGTTATGTTGCTCAGATTCTCGATGATGGTCACCAGCGATGCAACAGCGGGCTGCTGCTGCGGCTGCTGATGTTGTTGTTGTTGTTGCTGCTGTTGTTGTTGTTGTTGTTGTTGTTGCTGCTGCTGCTGCTGTTGTTGCTGTGTCAACTGGCTTAGGCGCTGAGCCGGCTGTGAGATGGTGCGAGTTAACGGTCCATGCAAGCGATGATGCTGATAGAGCAGCTGATGGGTCGGCTGCTGCAGTTGATGCTGCTGCTGTTGCTGCTGATGATGCAGATCCTTATCGCTCACGTGCTGATCCATGCTGGCGTCCAGGATGTGATCCGGTTGCTGCTGCTGCTGCTGCTGCTGCTGCTGCTGCTGCTGCATATCACTGACAACCTGCAATAAGACGAAGCAAACAAACAATTAATATCAGCTGAGCTCTCGCATAAGCCGCCAGCGTTGCGGCTCTCTCACTATCCCCCCCATTCTTCTCTCTCCCTCTCTCGCTCACTCTCTATGGCTGTAAATGGGCGCACATTTTGCAAAGCCAACGGCAAATGTGCAAAGGAGACGACAGCGCAGCAAGCGGCGCAGCGGCAGAGACGCACGCACGCACACACACAC